>JAFELO010000046.1:506032-535989 GCA_017140195.1 Eumaeus atala | reverse complement strand
CTCCTTGCTTCCGAAATGTCGTCGAAATGCGACAGCATCCCAGCTGTCACTTTGAAATGGCATCTTGAAAGAGAGAGCCGGCACGAGCTGCACAGTGAGAATAGTCCATTCCCTCCACCACTTTTGCAAATGTTGCTATTCACCTCTCCTCCTATCTAATGGGCTACCCTAAACTGTATATCGCACACGCAAGAATTTTAGATTATTCTGCTTACAACTGTTTTTACGGATATTATTGGGGTTTATTTAATGATTTAAGTAGCTTGACATTCCAGAAGCTGGTCCATGTCACGGGTGGATTGAGACGACAGATGTCCTTTCATTGTCACAAAATTAAAAGTACCCGAAGAATTATAGTGATTTAGTTGTTCACAAACAGTACTTATTTTATCTTGATGTGTAAATCAAAAACTAAACATAACAATGTTTAGTTTTTGATTTGATTAGGTTTATCACTGGATTCCAAGCAGAGCGAAAAATCCAGCTATCTTCTCTATAAAAATTTGGATGTTTTTTAATTTCAATAGACTCACAGATCACCCTTGGACGGAATCGGTTTTCTCTAGTAGGGAATTGCGCTTTATTCAATCTAACAATGGCAGGGGCCAACTTGCTTACAGACCGCAGGTCTGGAAACACGTTGGTGTTTCATATCAGCTATATGTGCTATATCGCGAGTTTTATAGGTATTTTAGTATGCCGTATATAAGAGAGTCCAGAGTCACAATCAAGCTTGTACACTCCTGCATCTTGTAGAGGGCATGCATATGGCATTTCACTTATGGTAAGAACTGACTAACCTTCTTTGGCGGCTTAAAGTAAGTTTTTATTGAGGCTCGCTTAAGATTTTTAGATTTTTTCAGTGCCCCTTTTTAACTATGGTAGTAATATTGCAGGTAAGCGCCTCGACGGTGGCTGGTTTCAGTCGGCTTCTGTGGAGCAGAATTGGAAGCCGAAGCTTCGTGACTCGCAGAATTTGCTAGACATGTTGAAGTTCGGTATCCAGGTGTTGCTTGTCGCAGATGCTTCGTGCTCTTTGAAATAGAGATATACCCACGGAAGACAACTGAGTTGGATGGTGATGAGAATTGCCGTTTAGATACCCGTCTTTATGTGTATGTTACCTAAAACCAGCATGACCAAAGGTGTTGTTGGAATTAATTTATAATTTAAGATAAGATAAATTATCAAAACATGCCGTGCATGGGACATGACGCTACATCCGTCTATGCAACGGAATTGGGCCGGAACGTCCGGGGAAGTACCTCTCGCTGACTTGATACTGGCGTAAAGTGACAGCATCGCTGTCGCATTTCTGTGTGACTGAGTGGTATGTGAGTAGTCGGTGGCCCATTGGGGGGGATGATAAGAGGGCCACGCACCTGCGTAACAATCGTGCGAATTTCATCAAAAGGCTCCGATTGCTCGTTTGCCCTCTTATGATATAAAAAAAAAGCTCAACACTACCCTTCATCTAGTTCCGAATTTAATCCGCTGGATTATGATTTATGGTCAATTTTATAGAGTACAGCTTGCTCTAAATGCCATGATACTTTGGAGTCCCTAAAACAATCCATACGATTGGCATTAAAGACTTTTCCCATAGAAGGAGCACGCTTGTATTTGCAATTTTTTTTTTTTTTTTTGTTACAATATTTGTGGAAAGACTAGGTACTACATAATACCCTAACAGCCGTCAACTAAATCCCAATATCGCAATATAAATCGCGCGACGATCCAAAAGATTGAGTCAGACCTTGAAACTCGCATATTTCTCCCCATATACAAACAACAAGAACATAGCGACCATGACGGGCGTGAATGAATGGTGTCTCATCTTTTTCGCCACACCGCATATCTCCGCGATAAAATGAATTCAGTGTATTACTTCTCGGTCTTGAGTCGAGAAATACTTCTCGGTGTTAAGTCGAGAAATACTTCTCGGTGTTAAGTCGAGAAATACTTCTCGGTGTTAAGTCGAGAAATACTATTCAATTCGATAATCTATTCTTAACCCTTAACTGTAGTGACGAAAAAACTTTCATATCGATAGTAATGGGTCCCAATGACCCACAAATTTTTAAATCAAACGAAATAAATTTAAAAAATAACTATAAGTCATAATCCAACCAAATAATTTCTTGAAATAAAATAAATAACAACTAATTCAGTGTTTTCGATAATAGCTACATAAATAGATGTAAATGTATTGTGTTTATGATTTTACTTTTTCACACATAATCTATGGAAAGAATTTGGCTGAAATCTGTTAAAAATATACATTACAATCTAGAATAACGTAAAACTAATTTTTGTTCTAAAAAAATTATGGTAAAGACTTTATGCGGAAAAAACGACAGGGCGGTTCTAGTTGATAAATAATTTCACATACAGGACATCAAATGTATATCCTAAACAAAATATTGTTTCATTAGCTAAGCCGCACATAATTATAATGTAATCACATGCGGTATTCGGTTGTCGAAATAATTAATAATAATTCGACCCAGTTCTAAAACTGTAATTTAGTATATAACGGATAATTTGATAGTACCATTTCAAATTAGTTTGGATATTGCAGTTGAAGCTAGTATACTAATAATTAGATGTTACCCTAAAAATCACTTACTTTAGCACTGTTATAGCAACATCTGTTCGATATATCACAGTGAAAATAATAATTCTTACTTATGAAACTTTTCTGTAGATATTCCTGTTTTCAAAACGCAATATTTAATTTATTTAATAAAAAAATTTAAAGTTACAAACAAGTGCTTATTTTAAATAACCCTAATCTTGATTATGCGTGGACCACCGAAACTGGATTTTTTAACCGCTCCGTACAATCAGCTGTTTGATATCATTTCCTATTTATTATTTGAACTAAGCAATAAATTGTTATGTATAAAATTTAAATGTTATAACAGCCGTGTTCTTGATAGTAAGTTCACCGCTCAGTGTGGAAAGAAAAATTATTTCATCGCAAAAAAAAAATCAAATAAATTTTACGTTGCATATTTTTCATACAATTAGTTACGTAATATTAATATCATATATAAATCGTACACACTTTTGAACACATTGTGTATTGCACTAGAAAAGGTTAATTTATTTGAAGGGCGTAGGTATGTTATTAAATTCACATCTTTAAGTATCAAAATTTTCGATATAATACTTTTTCTAAACGATTTTCTATATAAAATTCCAGTAGACAAAAATAGCAAAACATATAATTGAAACAAAACACTCTGTCAGATTTAATGTAAATATATTATAAAATTTCCATTTATAGCCGCAAATAATATAGACGCATGGGATACAGGGGGTGGCAAGGAAACGCGGAAACTATGCTCGGCCCGAAACCGGAATGTAGACAATTTACAAAAGCCCACCGAGTGTGACATTTTGCCGTCAGGAATGAAAAGGCTAATAAATCCATTTACGGAAGTGGAGACAACGTTGTGGCGGCAACAATAAATCGGGGTGACTTCATTATAGTATATGAGCCACTTAATGTATAAACAACATTTGTTGTAGTTTTATGTTTATGAGCTTAGTCGTTTGTTTATTATGAAATAATATTAAAGACAATGTTTATCAAAAAAGAAGAAAGTGAAGACTATTGTCTTAAGATATATAATTTTAATTACACTTATACGTACTATGAATATTTTAAGGCTTCTTATGTAAACTAACAAAAAGGGCCCTGGTTGTCTAAATAAACATATAATTATTATAATACTATATGAGTGTAACTCAAACTTTGTTGAAATTGCTACGCTGAATTTCTTTCGAAAATAATTGAACGAGAAGAACTCAGAAATGGGTGTCTGCTACCGTAGAGCTGACGTAAGCCATGCGTTACGCTATCCTTTTGTTATAACAATATTACTAGCGATATTGTATTTCATGTGAAATCCAAAGAAATGAAATAATTATAAGAATATTAGGCTATTTTTTATATTATATCGGATAAAACGCACAATCGGAGTCTTTTGCCCTACCGACGCCGTTACACTCTATCCACTCGTGAAACAGGCCATCGGCTAATCACAAACACAAAACTCACGTCACTTTACGGCGGTACCTCCACGGTTACCAGCTGGCAATGCAGATTGGTGAGCACCAAAAGGTAGTCCTTTTACTAAACACTTTCATTGAATTGATGAGATTCCGATGGCCCATTGGAGGGGAGGTGGAGAGATGGCAACACGTGATGTTCACGATTTCAAGTTACGCAGTTTAATTATCACCACGTAACTACGAAGATAAGTGAAATAGTTAATTATATCAATGTGAAATTTTCCTTGCGATTAATACAGAAAATCTTATACAAATATATCTTTCTACATTGTGTTACGTAGGTGTGCATTTTGTAAGAGTTAAGGGGTCTAATGTATGTCATGATATACGGTAACTGCCAGAAAATGTCCCATCTAATCGAACTGTGCAAATTTATGTTACGTGAAGATGTTGTGTCGGGTTTCAACCCGTTGAAATGACACCATCTTGTATTTTATATTTTCATTTCTTTAATCAGCGATAGGCATAAGCTTCTGGAAGCCCGTCTGTTACGTGGGAACCGCAATGCAAATAAACTATTGAATCACAACCAACTGCTCGCGACGACGAGGGGGAAACGTTGCGTACTTCCGTCAATTTCATGTCTCCCTTGTATAAGTGTACAAATAAATTTAAACTAATAATATAAGGCTGAAGAATTGGTTTGTTAGTTTTTTTTTTTTGTTTGTTTACGACCAATGTAAAAATAAATGTTAAAAGATAGTTATTTAAAAAAAAACGATGCTTGATTCTCTGGCGGATAGATTTCACAGTAACGTCATTCTCCAGAGAACTACAGTTCCCGTTATTGCGCACAAAATCGGCACTCTGAAGTGGAAGTGGGCCGGCCATGTCTCCAGACTTCCACGCCGTTGGAGCCGACGCGTGACTGAGTGGAGACCGCATCTGGGCAAACATAGTGTGGGCTCACTGTTGCTAGGTGGAGCAACGACTAAAGAAAGGAGGCGGGTAGCGGATGGATGCGGGCTGCCCAGGTTCGGGATGGTTGGCATTCTTAGGGGGAACGTGGGCCATATTTAAGAGTGAACAGCGCAGCGCGAGCGAAACAGCGGGATCCTATTGAAATTATAGACATTTATCGTATTGGTTGTAGCGTCATGATGTATAACCTATAACCTTCCTTGGGAATGTTGCTATCTTATCCAATACAACTTTTTAAATCAGTCCTGTAGTTCCAGAGAATAGCGCATACAGACAAAAAATCTCTCCAGCTTTATTACATTATACCTATGGTAATAATATAAAACTTTTCAGTTTATTTGTTGTTGACGCGCTAACCTCTGGAATTGCTGGCGCGAATTGAAAAAATATTTTTTGCGACGCTGTGACTAATAAGACCGGAGTTACACGGGTAAAACCTCGTGGTGATGTTAGTTGTAGATAAAACTTATACCGCGATTTTAAACAGTCTGTGACAATCGATAAAGGTAAAATTGCTGAGGAACAATATGGGGGTGTAACATAATTGAATATGGTAAGCACTTTTAGTTTTTCGTTGATATTAATCCTTTAAAATATTACTTAATATTTTTCATCCTAATAAAAGATTGGTTTAAATTTATTCAAATTATCAGAAAGATTATATTTAAGAAACTTCATATGTAATGATTTTTTATTTCCAATATTAAAATATTCTAGTGCTAAATATAGACTCTAGAAATAATTTTTGTCTTAGAAAATGTTTTTGTTTAGGCAGTGAGAGAAAGTACTACACTCGACCAAAAATTGTTACATAATTTTAGATACTTCTTTTTCACTTACAAAATATAACTACCTAAATATATTAAATATTTAAATTTAAGTAAGTAAATATATTTTTGAAAGAGGCCTATTGGACATAGGCAGCGGACCGATAAGGGCTGATAATGATGGCGGTGATGATGAAACATATTTTTACAGTAAAACTACTTTCACAGATTTTATTACAGTTTATTTAATTATAGGACTAGCCTGACGTTTCAAAAGCTTTACAGCAAACATGGTCACGGGTGGACTGAGATGACAGATGTCCTGATGTCATAAATTATTGAAAGTACACGAAGAATTATAATTATGTAGTTGTTCACAAACAGTACTTATTATATCTTACTGTATCGAAATGTTGCTTAGTTTTTGATATGATTATACTTATCACTGGGTTCCAAGCAGAAAGAAGAACCCAGCCATCTTCACTATTGAAATTTGGATGTATTATTTATTTCAATAGCCTCACGGATCATTCTCGGAAGAAATCTGTGTTCTCCAGTGAGGATTTGCACCTTATGAAATCTAATGTAATGGCAGAGGCCACTGCAGCAAGCTCACAGACCGCAGATTTTGTAACACGTCGGTGTTTTATATCAGCTATATGTTCTTTAACGCGAGGTTTCATAAGTCTTTCAGTTTGCCGTATATAAGAGAGCCCACAGTCACAATCGAGCTTGCACACTCCTGCATCTTGTAGAGGGCATGCATATGGCATTTCACTGATGAGGTTCACTGTAAGAACCGACTAGGTAAGCGCTCGACAGTGGCTGGTGTCTGTCGGCTTCTGTACAGCAACCGGAAATTTGTTGTCTCGCAGAACTCGCTTGACGTGTTAAAGTTCGGTATCCAGGTGTTGCTTGTCACAGATGCCTCGTGCTCTCTGAAACCATTTTTACCCATAGTATTGAACTGTGTTGGATGGTGATGAGAGTTGTCATTTAGATACCTATCTGTATGGGTACGCTTCCTAAAAACGGTGTGACTTAGGGTGTTGTTGGGATTACGAATGATCAAAACATCTAAGAAATCTAACGAATTATATGCCTTCAACTTCATTGTAAGTTGCATTTTGGAGTTTATACTATTTAGATGGTTAAGGAATATGTTTACTTTTTCCTTAGGAAAAAGAAAGTCCTTGTGAAAGTATCATCAATATACCTCTTGTAGAACTTTAGCGTTATTGGTAATTTTCAAAGGGCAGTCTCCTCAAAGTCCGATATAAAGATATCTGCGACTACATGGGATACTGGTGAACCCATCGCTACTCCGTCTACTTGCTTGAAGAATTTATGATTCCATATCATATTGACAGACATGACGTTTAAACAGCTAAGCATATTACAGTGGTAGGTTACTATCCTTTAGCTTACTCGTTACTATTGATATACACTCCTCTATTGGCATGCATATAAATAGGGATGGTATATCAAAACTGACTAAAAGAATTATAATAATTAGAATTCTTCGTGTACTTTTAATAATTTGTGACATCAGGACATCTGTCATCTCAGACCAAGTTGCTGTAAAGCTTCTGAATCCTCGGGCTAGTTAAATAATTAAATAAACCACGATAAAATTCGTAAAAATAGTTTTATTGTCATGCGTAACAATCGCGAAAATGCAAGAAAACAATAAGTATATTTTGTGAATTGTTTTGACTACTAACGCCTATTAACATCCGTACATGTACATGCAAGGGCAAGCCTTCTTCAACCCCTCTCTTCCAATGGGCTACTCACAAAGTACGGGCATATCTCTCACTTTTAAGGTAGTCTCATGTGAGAGAGGGGTAACTCCACGGGCGTGCCGGCCCAAATCAACTGCAAAGCAGCATGAAACTACCTCTTACTAACTGTTGTATGTGTTCCGACTACTACTTAATACTAACGCATGATAGACACTCAACACACGAGGGTTGATTTGAGCAAACATGTTGACAAAATATTTTATACAGAATGTAAACAAATAAATATGTGTTTACAGTAATTTCCGAATACCACGTATGAATGGAATGAGGAAAATTGAAAATCTCATAATGTTTTATATAACGTATAACCGATATCTCGAGATGTCAGGACAATATTGCTACAGAGATTAAAACCTCCATTACATATTACGGGACAGAATCAAATAATAAAAATAGATCTTACCGTAGCAAGTTCCTTCGGGCATCCGAGCGGGCAGAGTAACCAATTTCTGAGCCGATGCGAGCTGTTTTGTTCGAAATAGCTTTCCTTCAATCTGCATTTTCTTGCTGATTTACCAACTTTCATACAAAACTTTCACGAGATTTATTCCGAGCAAGCGGAACTTTCGGCCGAGTCGACACATTACTTTACTATTAAACTTATTTAGCGACTTTAAATATAATTTTGTCATTATTGTTAGTTTGTTCGCATGTGTACATGTTATAAAACTAAGTCCTCAGAAACTGTCTGTCTGCACGTGATTGATTTTCTCAAAACCTATTGAACGGATTTTTATACGGGTTTCACCTTTGGATAGAATACACAAAAGCAATTACCGATGAAGGATCTAATGTGTCATTTTTTTTTCGGGTAAAGCCAGGGCGGACCGCTAGTAAGATTTACACGGATCTCTTTCAATAACGTAAAATGGTCGGTTCATATCTGTTCGTATACAATTTGATCCTGAAAGGTACCCCACCAAAAAAGGTTTTACTTTATACCTACTACATAAAAAACATATTCTAATAGATTAAAACGAATTAAAAAGTAGAAAATATTTTTTTCTTGCGGACACAAGAATAATTAAAGAACAATTGTTAAAAAATTAAATTAAAATAATGAAGGAAAAAAACTGAAGGAATTAAAATGTTTTAAAATGAAGTAAAAGTACAGCTAGTATTATATTATAAATAAATATGTAACATTTATGATATAACACTAAAGCTTGCTGTGGGCCTGGCATCGCTCGTATACGTTTCATGTCTTTTCCGATAGTTCAAACCGTGCGACGTCTGAATATACAAAATAAGACTAAACACTAAACTTGTTAACTATTGAAATTTGCTTGGTATAAATTGAAAAAAAAAATGTTTTATGCAAAATTTTACTGATGTTTCTTTGGCAAGGTTAATGATAAAAGCTTTTTACAAAAAATTCAAACGCTGCATTTTGTTATTCCTCCATTCCAAGCCAGAATTGATTCAACTAGACAGAATAATCGCTTTCTCATTTATAACTGATGTGACCTTTGGTATTGTGGTTGATTTGGATTTTTCTCTGATAATAAAAAAGAAAACATTGCCTAACTCATTTAAATGTCAATAATAACAATGTCCTCCTGGCCGCGAATTTCGGCAACGGCGGCCATGTCTATAAACGGCAAATTATACGATATAGACAAGTGTGTACGGATAAGATGCAAATACACTCTCTAGTCTCTTATTCAAATATAATTTTCTAGCGCCTCCACTGGCCCTGGGTGGGGTCCAGTGGTGTGTGATGCTCGTGGCGCATTATTGTGCCGAATACCCACAAAAACACCGTGAGTACCATCAGTGTCGCCTTTGCTGAGGTGCCCCGAAGCAACAAATCATCAGGGGACCTCGACGGCTAGTCAACCCCCTAAGGACCGACTCCACCTCCACAGATGGGGTTGTCCCGCACTACAGAACAACTTTTGGGACAGTGCGATGGGGGTGAGGTTCCCGTCCTCATCCCGTGCGCACAAAAGCATCTCCTCCTGTTACTCTATTATCTCTTCTTCTTATAAGAGATGTACAAAGAGCGATCCTCCACACACTCTTTAGCCCCCCGCTCATATAAGGGGGCAAAGAGCATTCCCGTCGGTTCGACTGGCGTCGCCTGGGTTCTCCCCACCGCCACGACAAGGCTTCAACCATGGTGGGGCACTTAATAATACACCTCGATTCAACTATTTTCAATGGCCTATGCTTTTGGACACGAGCAATTAAAGATAATTTGATTTCTACCTATGCCCAATCTGCACGGTTAACGATAATGCGGATGTGTTGCTTTTCTTCATCACATCACCCCCATGGGCCACTAGCTACTCACAAGCCACACGAAAATCATTGCCGTCACTTTTAATGCTATATAATTTGTATGTAAGCGAGCGGTACCTCTACGGCCGTCGTGCCGGCCACAGCATGCAAAAGTAACACATTCAGAAGAAATGTTATTACGTCGTAAAATTCAAAAATGACTTCTTAGAAATTGTAACATGCTGTTTATAAATGAAGTCACATTCTAACCTCGACCGTTGACCGCAACCGATGTCACATGTCGCGCCCTCTGTATCGCAAACATTATTATCGCTTTCCGTGCAATTTACAAATATGAAGTAAACTAAAGTACTACATTTTAAAATGAGCACTTACCTATGAAACATAGCCTTAAATTGTGAATAACAAGAATTTCTTATTTTAAGTTTGTATTTCATAGGCCTACTATTTTAAGTTTGTATTTCATACTATTTTGCTTAAATTAGATTTATAATCCGTATGTATATGTATGTTGTTTAACGAAGTGTTGGTCAACCGTTCACCGTGTGGGAAGACGATCTCCGTGCAGTATAGCTGATCCGGAATGGATGCGAGTAGCAGGAGATCGGTTCATTGGAAGTGGCCTACGTCCAGCAGTAGACCGATAAGGGCTGATAATAATGATGATGATGATGTATATTGCAATAACATGCATAATTAATTAAGTGATTTTCATAATGTGGTTCATCTGTAACAGTTAATATATGTATGTTAATATAATATAATATAATATAATATAATATAATATAATATAATGTAATGTAATGTAATGTAATATAATATAATATAATTCTTTACATTACATTATTTTTGTATGTCTTTTAAATTACCACATCGGCGGCTGCAGACTATAGCAGACGATCTTACATTTGTTCTGATAATGTGAATCATGCTGGTTACATCTTTCTTATACTCAACATACAACAAAGTCCCCAGAACCCCACTGTCTGTTTTCTTAGATTTTCTCAAAATCTACCGAAGTGTTTTTCATGCGGTTTTCACCCATAGATAGAGCGATTATCGAGAAAAGTTTTTATATACAATCTACGCACGGGCAAGGCTGGGGCGGATTGCCAAGTAAAATATATTTTCAGCAGCCCGTATTATTGTAATCAATTTAATTTTTACGATATTTTCCTTTATTCTAAATTATAACACGGAATTGTCATAAATACAAAGTTAAGTAACGTTCTACAATTACTTTAAACGATTTCATTGGAACATAACTATTTTAAAGAGACGACAAACTGGTCGTAACAAACGTCGTTATCCTGTATACTCGAGGTCGACAGACTACAGGCCGACTGCGACGCGACTCTCTGGCGGCGAACTTACAAGGCAAATGTACGTAAATGTTACTTGCTTACTACAAACTTTTTTATACTACGTAAGCAATGCCAGATGATAGAACAAGAAGCGCAAATGCGCACAAACCCCGGTCATAATCCTCTCCATGAACCAACTTTGCCCTGTCTTGACACTTGAAACTTGAGCTGCCCCCCTCGTCAGAGCAGGGATGACATGAACACTACACACCAAATCTAGTCGCCCGAGGTACACTCATAGCAATCTGATGAGGCCGTATTGGGCTCTTGTTCGCATCCACAGCACTATTTGAGCCCCGAAAAAACGCATGCGCTGCTTGGAAGTTAAGTGTGAAGTCCTAGGTCACAAATGACTAGTTTCCAGGTTTCGCCGGTAAGTGTGTTTAATACTTAGAATTGTGGAAAAAGTATACAAATCCAAGCCGAAAATTTGTTGGACAAGCAGCATAGCACTTATAAATTTCATACATAAATTTAAGAGAGGTAAATTTATCATCGTATGAACAGAACAAAAGAAAATATTTGAGGCTACGGGTGTAATTGTAAAAGATCATGTTTTGGCCGGGCCACGAATGCTATTTATATAGTATTAGTTTTTGGCTAGTCGTTTTCTTTTTCGGCGTGGTTAAGCCATAAACATAAAAAAAACTGTCAATTTATATACGAGTATATACAGCAACTTGGCACTTCAAAAATTTTACTATTATGAGAATTCAACCCCTTGACTAACAATAACTATATAAAGCCTTAAAATATAGAGACAACATTTTTTACGTTTTAAGAATATTGAGAAATATTTAAAATTAAAATGTTTATAACCAACTTTTACTACAGATTTTGTAATTCAAATTCAAGGCAGTTTAGGTTTTCTACAGAGTAAGCATGAAACGTGATAAATCTCTCGTAATATCTCGTCGACATTTTGTGGCCAGTTCTGCGTAAAAACCAATACCAGTATTCTACACATGCGACTACTTTTCAATGCATGAACAGGAACCAATGAAACTTTATTTATGTAGATTTCACACGGCATGCTCGGCGTCTCACATAGGGATCGTGTACGAACCACGGAAATTTACCGAAGGTCAGAAGTAGCGAATGTAGACAAACGGATAATCAAGTAAATGTTGAGGTGGGCAGGACAAAAGGCGGATAGATCTTAGATGGACGAAGATAGAACAAAGATGAGGTGAAGAGACGGATATCGCTCCGCGGGCAGACCATCCGTACCAGCCATTATCTACTTATCTATCTAACCGATAAAAAGTGGATATGGGATGTGCAGGGCCGGGGACAGTGTAGAGGAGCAGAGGAAAAAATAAAATAAAATCATAGTTGGTTCCAGTGTAGTACACTACGTAGAAGCACGCTGTACCTGGCTGCTCCTCTACCGCGCTACCGAATGTCATTATTTTTCAGAAACATTGATTATTACAAAAGAATGAAGAGAATATAAATCGACTCAAGCACCTTGTTATAAAATAACAACAACGAGTAGTAGTAATAGATGTAAAAATACAGAGGAATAATCTAAGAGCACTTCCAAGATAACCTTGATGTTTTATAACTTCAGAATAAGAGCTCTCGGGTATTCTATCAGGAGCAGTTATACTTAACATAAGTATTATTGCTATCGTCATATAATCAGGGTTAATAAGGCGATATAATTGTTCACTTTAATGGTAAAGACGAGCTTATCTAATAAAGCAGCTACGCTGTCGTGTTTCTTGCTGTTTGTTAACAATCTCGGCTATCTCTCTGATTTTTAATCTTATTTTAATCTATGTCTCCCATAACTGAATCAAGTACTTTTTCAATATTTTTGTCAGAAGTGGACGTCGAAGGCCTTCCAGAGCGGGGTTCACCTGCCACACTCTCTCTCCACGCTTGAATTCTGCTATCAATATTTGGCGAATGAAAGAGAAGAATCTCATAAATTCTTAATGCCGGCACGCTGCTCGATTTGCTCCATTTTCAGAAATTATGGCCTATTGCATTGTTAAAGGAATTATAAAATCACAACTAGTTATCGCACACGTTTCGTACTTCACACAATCAGACTAGTTAAGTCTGAAGTGAACTAAATAATGTGCGTGGATTTGAATTTTAGAATTGAATGAATCTGTGTTAGGCCGGGTACTTTTTGCTATTTTTCATAAAGGTATGTTACTCTGATATCATAGAAATCTTTATATATCTGTTGTCATTTCTAAGAACAGAAATACGTATCTGTACACATGCCGTGGTTATTCCCGCAAAGATATACGACTTGTTAAATAAAGTAGTAATTCGTATGAAATATTTTTGTACAAAGTGCATGTATTCCATTTTTATACATCATCGTGAATTCATTTCCCTATAGCACCCTCCCATACTTGCAGCAGTATAATATTATTCCATTATTGTTCCCTTTGTAAAAGTCAACTGAGTATAAACTGGCAAATTTTTCAAAAGTGCCATGTAGCATCTCGCAGCATATTCAATATATTCAGGACGAGAAAAGGCTCTGAACTCAAGGAAACAGAAGCGTGTTAGAGGTGAAGAGCTAGTAGGGGAGTTGCAGGAATACTCCCTTTATTATCCGACTGCATCAAAAGGAGGATAATGTTGTAGCAATTATATTTCTACTACTTAAATAATTTATAAAAATCTATATATATCTTTGACTGTTTGACTGAGGGTGTGCTCTGTGTCGAAGAAATTACACATTTTACCTTTTTTTCATCGAGGAGGACGGAACCATTTGTTAAAAGATGATAATCAAATAGTATTTTTATTTTCCGCCTCGGGGATATATTCTTGATATACAATATATCAAATATGTCACGATGCACGAAATGTTTTGTATAAAAGGGTGAGTTCATGATTTCTTGCCGACGCCATATTTCATATTGTTTCCAAAAATCTTTATTAATATTAAAGTGTCTTACTTCTCTTATAAGAGCATTTTGATATTGTTAATTATAAACATCTGTATGGCTATTAATTTGATAGACCGTATCACCCAAATTGCACCCGAGAGTATTGGACAACTACTCAGATAAGACTTCAGACCCTCACTTTATACTAACCCTTATTAAAAACTGTATAGGTTGCATTATCTTTTTCTTGTATAACTTTAAGTTTGTACGCGATAGTCAATATCGAGCGACAACGATTAAATAAATATATTTAAAAGACTAAACTTGCAGTAGACCTTACCCCCACTCAGTCAAGACTCAGTCAGCGTCCCAAAACAGTACGAATAAAAGATTTGAACAATCTAAGGATATGCCCTTTACAAAATCAACTTGTAATCATGCGCGTGAGTTTGACCTCGCAGAAAAATGTTCGTGTACAACTAAGGACTCTTTAGAATAAGAATTTAGTATGAAATCCTTTATCTTGTATTTTTGTAAATGAATGTAGACAGTCATGTGTTTGATTTTCAACGCAATGTTGAATTACATATCTATTAGCTTTACGTTTTTACCATAAGTAACTCTCTCCTTGAAGTTTTTATCTTCAGAAACAACCTGGTGGTGGACCGGAGACCGTTGTTGTAAACAAATTTTTGAAAAGCGCCATGTAGCATCTCGCAGTATATTCAATATGTTCAAAGGTTTAAGACAGTATTAGAGCGGGTCTATCCCAAACTGCTTCAGAACTAACTGCTGGCTTTGGTGTGAGTGTCAAAACAATCTTATATCACTTAAAACAAATTGGAAATGTGAAAGAGCTGTAAAAGTGGGAGTAAGTCAAATGAAGTACACGAAAAAACTCATGTCGAGGGCTAAGCATTACTCAATCATCAATAATAAGATAATCTTAAATCGTAGTGTTACACGCAGTGGACTCTGCACGATGATCGGAAACGCACAATACGTTACTTGAACCCAGGTGGACTGGATAAACCCTGTTCCAAGCGCCGGTTGACTCAGAAAATGGTACTGATTGAGCATTTTGACGATCTAGGGCTGACCAGACTATTACTGCAGAAATGTAGTGTCATCAATTCGACATAATGATAGTTACACAAGCGAGACTGGTCAAATATTTTATTCCGCTGCTGTTTCACGACAATACTAGTGCCCATACTCCAACATTATTTTACCTTATTCCAACAGATTACCATTTCTTTTCAGCATTTGGACTATTTCTTACTAGCAAAAAAAGTAATCGGATTTGAATGTTATCCAAACAGTCCTAATCGACTACAAATATTTTTTTAATTCCCGCCCCAGCCATTTTTCTGCCACCTATGAAATGGCAAAATTTTTATAGATCGTAATAGTAAATATTGTTTATTTCCGTTTATTTTTCTCCATATAAAATTATAATTTCAATTAATAACCTAATAAGAGATATTTCTTCAATCTCAGCTATAAAATATTGTACAGTACAAAAGTATTGTAAAAATTTAAGACAATATTGATACGCAATAATTATGACATAAAATATAAATGATGAACATATTGTATCGTTGGCGCACGTATCTACAAAGCTTAAGTGCCGGAGTTTTGGAACACTATGGAGCAACTCCGTGTGTGATATAGCAATAACACCGCTTATTACATCCTTGGGTTGTCGTTATTGTTAATTAACGCAACAATTTCTGTATCACATATTCATATTCAACGTAAATATTTATGTAGTTTTGGACAATATTTCAGATTTAATATTGGTTCTGAATCTTGCAGGGTCTTTTCGTTTGCAATAAAGAAACAATATATCATATGAAAATAGATATTTTTGTATGAGTAAAGACTTCCACTACCTAATGGAAATGATTTCAAAAGTAACCTATACTGTTCTCCTTTTATTACTTTTTCTTTTTTTCGGACCTAAGCTTGTACTGTGGAAGCAAAGGGAAGCCCAATATAGCTTCACCGGATTGCTATGAGTGCTATTCGGGCTACGAGACTAGGTTTGGGTTCGAAAAGGGGTCTGACCCCTCACTCTCCCGCAGATGGGAGAGATGCGTCCCGATATGATAATGTTTATAATAGCAAATTTACCTATTATTGTCATGGCCAGAAAGCGGTCACTCTGGCAATGGCCTTTCGGGGTCCCGCATTCCCTGACTCTCACGTCAGACGCGGCTTGCGCTCAGTAGCTAAAATGGCCTCGACGCTGACGTGAATGGCTCAAGCAGAGAATCATGAGGGGGGGGGTACCTCTTCAACAGTTATGCTGTCTCACGGCTTCTGACTTCTTAATAGTCCTCTTATAGCAAGTTTCGCAGCTATATGCCTATGACAAGTTAAATGTGGAGGCACCTCATTGGAACCGAAGAAATACGGGATTTTTTCATCGGCAATAACTATTTCGATAATTCTAGGGTAGATGCAGAATTTAAGGAGACGACATTATAATCGACCATCTTATATATAGGAAAATACTGTCCTAGCGGTAGCCGTTCCAAATCAGTTACGACCTGCAGGTGATTCTTCAACTGAATGTTCAATGAAAGTGATATTTACCGTTCGATTGTTGATGATGATAGTAGATTATTGAAGATATTCCTATTTCTGTCTGTCATCAAAATAGGGATGTCGATAGGAAGAACACTCAACGTATTATATGCTCAAGTGTTATTTATTTGTACTTATTGGTTTTGTGACATAGCAGTACTTATCATATTACTAATATACAAATGCGAAGTTTGAATAAATGTATGATTGTTACTCTACCATAGCAAAGCCATTCTCCTTTTTAATAATAATTGACGAATGTCTGGATACCGTGGAATTCTGTATTAGTATTTTGGTCCATTGGGGGAGAGGAAGGAGGTCAACTCACCTGCATGATAATGGCATGGATGTTCATGGGCGTCTGTAGTCGTAAAAAAGGCTCCGATTTCTCGTTTGCCCCCCTATTCTATAAAAGAAGATACAGTTATTTTTAATCAATTTATTCCATTTATACTTATAACTAAAGCATGACATGTATATTATTTGGTCTTACGATACTTGGTCATTTTGGCCACGGAAACCTAAAAATAATTGTCGAGTCTTGTGAAAGAGGTGCATTTTTTATAGTACGGATCAAACTAGCAACCGGAACTATAAATCTCCGCATAATTCTTACGCGCTGGGTTACCATACTTCTCTGCTCCCAATGTGCTACCATATACTCATTAACTGCACGAAACGCACTTGTCAATGTCGCAATGTTACTTGTGACATGAAATGTGAGCGAGAAGTTCGCTGCCGTGTCTGCCCGATTCAGCTACAATGCAACATTGCCTTACCTCTTACAAGCCTGTAAGCTCTATTAAGCCTACTGCTTTAAAAAATCGACTCTCGATATCTTATACGTCTACTGTTACCAGGAACATTACATAACACTAATTAACATTGAAACTTTAAGGGCCGGTCTCACCCGTAACCACAACTATCTAGGTTATGTCAAGCTTTAGTATCACCTAAATGCTTGCGTTACCTCTTTTTGGGTTATTTACCATATAATTCTGCATAATTCTTTTTTTTTTACATCTTTTAAATGTCACATTTGACAAGCGGACAACGTTATCGATTTCGTAACTAAACTTAGTGACAGCCATGATGTCGCGTTTTGTGCGGTTTGTGAGCTTCGGATACCCACTGGAGGCGAAGAAAACATTAGGATGACGCATCTACTTTACGCGGATGTCTATGAGTGTCATCATAAGACTCTGGGTGCACAAAGGGTATGTTAGTGTAAGGGGTTCTCCTTTTATTCTATAAAAAAATATTTTTAACTTATTTTTTTCATAAAATGTTATCTTTTCTTTATTCTATTTATATCACTTCCATTATGCAAAAATGGATATTAATCTAGGTTGAGATAGCGAGATCACTGGACTCCGACACAATTTGTTGAATCACCACGAAGTTGGCACATAAATTATGTATTTATTCTGCTAGGTTTTTATGCTATCCACTTTGCTATTACTCAATGTTCTTGAATAGTTGCTAAGCTGCAATTTGGTAGTTTGAATCGCAGCAAGTCCTAAGAATAAAATCGGAACTCTCTAGAACATTCTAAGATAGTAGCAGCTAATAGAAATCGAAGAAGGAATAAACTCAACATGTTTACAGTTTATCGACAGTTTTTACCATTTTAATATTATTGATCGAGGATGCTCTCCTGCTTTCTAAAAAGGAATATTCTTTTAAACTTATCCATCATTTAGTAAGAGGTAGTGCTATCCTATAATGCTGCAGAATTGGGCTGACATGGCTAGGGAGGTATCTCTCGCTTATTTAATAGATATGCTGTTACGATTCATGAGGCATGTGAGTAACCGGTGGCCCCTTGGAGGAGAGTAGGAAAGGCGGCAATACATTTACATAATAATTATTCTTACTACATACAACTATTGCCGCCCACAAAATCTGTATGATTTTGTCAATAGTTGTAATGCTATATATGATTATATGACTAACATATGATTACTCGTTTGTTCGGGAACAATATAAAAATTCGGAATTCGAGAATACTATAAAATAATCATTAGGCACAAGTTATAAACCTCATTTAGTCTCGTAACCAGAAATATGCCTGAATCTGTACATCAATATACCATTTTCATTGGTAACCTAATAAAGCTAGTGTTACCAATGAAACAATAAGCGAAAGCGAAGCACATGTCTATCGTCTGATCTCTGATTTGAACTTAGGTAAAAATTCTCTATTCGAGTCTTACTCGAGAACAAAAAACGAGAATATTTTACTTTATCCTTATAATAAACAGCCTTCTACTGCGAATATTAGTAAAGCCAGACGGACTGAGCGATGCTAAATCCAACATTTCATTTATTATTATTCGGATTATGCACATTTGACAGCGAACCGTCTAGAACGCTGGTTTATGCGCCGGCTATAAGTCTTTTGTCTTATTTTATTATGCCATTATTCGAAGGCGGTTGTAAAGACTAGCGAGACGGTTTGTCTGCATGTTCCCGGTTTTCTCGCCCTTGTTTATCTGGGGGTAGTTAGCGGCGGAGTGGCGCCCCGCGGCAGTGCTTCCGCCGCCCGCCTAGCGATGGCACGCGCTCCCTCCGCCCAAACGTTCCTTGTAGACGTTCGCTTGTATAGGTGAACTTCGACAACCTTTAATTTTTTTATGCGCATATTTACATAGATATGGTAAAATGACTCTTTTTATACATTTATATTGTGTCGTATGGATAACGTTGTTGACGGCCTGCTGCAGTACGACAGGTGAGCACTTTGGATTTTTATTGAGTTACGCGCAAAACTTTTATTGCTATATCGACCATACATTCTTACTTCTATTAAAAATAGGCTTACATAAAATAGTTAAAGTATATGCAAATTCATAAAATATCTTGTGGCATAATTTAAAGTAGAAGACTGACTAACAAAAGTTTGATGTTATAAATGACGTGTAAGCGAAACTCTCCATCAATCGCTTTTTTTTACACGTGGCGTGGGCCAGAATGAGAAATATGCACTATTCTTTAAATATTCCTCGTTTTTGTATATTATTCGTATAATTATAGTATTTATATTTCAATGTGTTTTGTTGCCAAACGCTACTTATTTATTTGAAACAAAATTATATATTTTTTCTATCATTTTGAATAAAAATTAAATCTGAATAAATTAACAGGAATAATCATTCAATATTTATTCATTTAAGTTTTCGTAAATTTGTAATAAATTTTAACTGATTTTATCGCGGTTTATTTAGTTTATAACATTATACGTTATTTTAGATACTAAACAGCAATGACAAAAAATCCACTTCCACCAGTTTTATTGAAATGATTATCTATTTCATTTGAATTACAATGTTCTAGACTAGATGTTAAATTTTACGATTATGTAATCATATAAAACTTTAATTTTATTGGATATAAATGATGACACCTAGTTATAATGTTCTGATGCCCTTGTTCAGTCTGCCTGCGTGCTACATCCTACGTTCATTGCCATCAGTCCCGTCCTAGGTTCATTATTTCTCATCTTATTTTCAATGGGACTATGATCCATACCACGTTCACGGGGCTATGTACCATCCTATGATAATTGGGCCTCTGCTTACCCACCGCCACAAAATTAAACTCATGCTGTTATCGAGGTTGATGGTCATCACAGAAAATCTTATATTGTTCAATCGCAGAAGATTTAATATACATATCGTAGTAATTTATGGGTGTACCTAAACGAGTAGTTTTGATAGCTACCGATGCCGAGATATCCGTATTGTTGATGTGCAAGCATCTCCCTCCTTCATTCCTCGTCTACAATGGTTCGCAGAAAAGTAGCAGCCGTACGAAACGGGACAGCGTAGGTGTCATTTTGTGGCGATACCACACGAGCGAGAGGAAGCCTTCCAGTCGCCCCGGCCGAATTTGAATCATGAATATCGCAAACTTTTACAAAATTATTTCTGACCTGGTTATAGATTCTTCTAAAATTGTATTAATGGGCATTCTTGTACTCCACCATTATAGAAGACTTTCAACATTTACCTTAAGCCAAAAAAAAATACATTTAGGATATTACAAAAACATTGTCCTAAAATACCCAGCGCCTTGATAAAAAGATCTATAATTCATAAACGTAATTACAATGCACCACTGACAGGTTAATCGGGGAGCTTACGAGTGTAGTTGTGATAAAAATAGATTCTAAATTCAACAACTATTGTTGTGAAACACAAATCCATTCAATCATTAGTATTTTTGAATACTATACACAGACGACCAGCGGACCCTCTCCTTCCCGTTAAAGACTTCTAGCACACGTTCGAATTATTCGTCAAATATATTCCCGCTACTGTCGGCAGACAATATTCATAAAGTGATATAATGTCGTGCAATTGCTGTTTATGTAAAAGATGAGTAATGTTACGTATCTATTTAATTTTTTTGGGCACTACCTCTTTGGTAAGAGGTAGTGCCATGCATAGTGCATGACACTACATCCTCCTACGTTACGGAATTGGGCAGACAAGACCGGGGAGGCATCTGTCGCTCACTCGATACCGCCGTTAAGTGTCCCGTTTCGTGCGGTTTGTGAGTAGCCGGTGGCCATTGGGGGGGGGGGTGAAAAGGAGGGCAACGCATGGGCATAATTATTCTTACGTTCATGGACGTCAGTAGTCGTTAAAAGGCTCCGATTCCTCGTTTGTCCCCCTATACTATAGTAAAAAAAAGATAGTTAATGCCACACGAATCAACTTGGCTCGAGCTGCGTAATTCCCACATAATGCCGACCGACTTACGTCAAGTTAAATCTTCATAATTATTATGCAGATGTTGTCCTGGTTTCCTACTCCCCTCCAATGTACCACCTGAATCGGACAAGCGGCACGAGTCGCGACACAGGTTTGATCAACGGTCGTGCCGGACCGCTTTGGCTTGTAATGAAGCATGGCACTACCTCATATTCAACAAGAGTGGTCGAGAAGCATAATGCAAAAAGATTATTCCTCCCGAGACGATCTGATGGCAGACTGATGATCCGTATAAGTGACGAGCACAATGTAAAGTTATGCAATGTACAAACATTAAAAACATGCGCTTAGAGTTGACTTTGCAAAAACAATGTATTTAAATTTTGCACTTCTTTCAAATAGAATCTGCTTTTTAAGACTGTTGGATGTTTTGGAAACGGTTCAGTATGGAATAGCGTATCTTGTACTTTTGTAAATCAATGGCCACAATATACAATTAAAGTTGCCACACAAATTATTTTAATTATGACAACAGTAATGATTTTTTTATAACCCGTTAAGAAACTTTCCCCAATTATAAAACCGCGAGATTTAATTTGCTAAGTACCTATTTGAAGAGTAAAATAATAACGGTCTCGTAAATACGACGGTCGTTTGAGGGACGGGGAAATTCAAAAGTAAGATTTATTTAGATTCAAGATAAGAAGTTCTCGTATTTTTTGAACATAATTCAGTTAACAAGGGGAAGAATCACAAACAAACGGACAGGGGTCGCCTGTGTGAGTCACCGACGGATATCCGGAAGCATCTCCGCCAACGACAGTTATTGATGTATTCTTTTATGATCCGTAAACCTATGAATATGTATTTCATATGAGCTTAATCCTACTAATTGTACTATACTAGCGATCAGGCCCAGATTCGTAACACGTACATCACGGGCCGTAGTATCTGGACTCTGATCAAAATATTCGTTGTATCCATAGATAATAAACCTCATGATGAAAGTAGATCACATAGGGACAGACAGTTTTGGGGGCTTCGTTCTATTATAAAGCTGAAGAGCTTGTTTGTATGCAGTGATCGCTAATTTGTAAAAGTCTTTCAGTGTTTGACAGCCCTTTATACAGAAGATTTTATATCTCATCAAGCTATGATGATGTTCTGATGAAACCACGAGATGCTGTTAATAATAATAATAATATAAATGAGAAACTTAGTTTAAAAAGTACTGATTGGATTTGACTAAAATTTATCACAAATATAGAATAGAATCTGGTATAACTTATATAGCCGAATCGTTAATGGTTCACATGAGATAGATATTGTGCGGAAAAATCTCATTTTTAAATAAAAGTAGTTAATTAAGGCCGGCTGGCACAGTTGGTGACGTGGCGGTTAGTCCGCGTGTTACGCCAGAGGTCGCGGGATCGAATCCCGCTCAGGTCATTGATGTTTATTTGTATCTGCTACCCAAGTCTTTACGATACTTACCACAGGACTAGGCTAACGTCACCACCATGGTTAAAGCCTTGTCGTGGCGGTAGTGCCCAGTAGCCTTTGGTGATCCGAGACACCTTGGGCGAAGCTAATTAAACCGAGGAGGTGTATGCTCATTTTCTTATAAGAAGAGGGGACAAAAGAGCAGAAAAACAATGAGGCAGCGCTATTGCGCACGGGACAGGGGCGAGGATAGGAACCTCGCCCCAAAGCACTGTCCCAAAGTTGGTCTGGTCATTTGTGGAGGTGGCGTCGGTCCCTTAGGGGGCTGACTAGCCGTCGAGGTGCCCTGGTGATTTGTTGTTCCGGGGCACCTCACCAAAACGGTACTGATGGCACTCGCGGTGGTTTTGTGAGTATTCGGTACTACCCTAACCAGGGCCAGTGACGGCGCGTAAATTCGTTACCCCACGTCAACAAAAAGAAAAGGGTATTTTATACTGCACATTGGAGGAAAGGGAAATATCATTGCGGATGTCCTCTTCTTAACACGTTATTTGTATTCGTGTCATATACATTATATTATCTGTGTTTATGGACGTCCAGTACATACAGGAGCCGGGTATAAGGTAGCAGAATTTCCGCATAATCTAATATTTTGGTACATAAAAACGTCGGAAAGTATACTCAAATATTTACTGCGCTTCCTCTCCCTGTCGGCTAACTGGTAAGTCATTTCCCTCGCTCCAGCAGGGAGTTGCTAGTGCAATACTCCAGCCTCATTCAAATTATGGAATAAGATAAGCACGTTTTTCATCAAAAGAACTTGCAAATTAGTGAATGCTTGGATATAACATTAACAATGACGCTCGTGTCATTTTCATGAGGGCAGGAGTGTCATCTACTTTGAAGCGCCGGCACCGCACGCTGTAAGACTACGGTGACCTTAGTATACAATTTTAATCCCTTTGCATTTTCTTCTAAGTTAATTCACATATTTTTGTATACGTACAGTAACTTCAATTATTCTTTAGCTGATTAATATTTTTTTTTTGAAGAAAAAGCGAAGCGTGGCGGTTATTTAACACTATTATAATATTTTTGGTCCACAAGTCGATGTTACAAAAGTAATAAAGGCTAAAGGCAGCCAACAGCCGCATCTTATGAATCGTGGAGTGGTTGTATAAGAGCAACCACTCCATCGGCATATGAGAAGAGTCTACGACTAAAGCCGTTGCAGATTTCATCTCGTCTCAGTGTCAAAGTTTTCCTCCACACAATCAAAGCAACACGTTTTATTTTCTAAGTATTTCTGAAGTAGCTGTAGCCCGCGGTTCTAACCGCGTAAAATGTTTTACATTAATATTTTGTCTGCGGTTAAAGGAAATATTATTATAAACTAATTGGAATAATCCAAGTTTTGTCGTACTAGGATAGCTTTTCTAGCTATCTGTAATATTGAAATTTAAAATTGTCTATAATATATTTTAGAAAGTTTCAATAGTTCATTAGTTTTGTAGATTTCACTTGAAAGATCAACAAAAATGTATAATCATTCAACGTTAACCTGAGAAATAAATGTCACGTAATTCTAAATCAAGTGGTCTGTAAAATATTCATAGTTCTAAAAATAAAAGTAATAGCAGAATTCTACGCGAATGTTAAGTCCGCCGTACCTACTGTATGGAAGCAGTTAACAGAGCGGTTAGTCTATGTTACTGGTTAACCGTCTGCACTATGATACCCTTAATATGCACTCTATATTGGTTTATTCTTAGATCAAGCAAATTTTCCATTTTTATATATATATTTGGCTTAGAATTTTTATGCTATAATACTTTAAGTCTAGTTGTCTCTAAAAATAATCACATAAGCCTTTTTATTATCCTACGTTTCATTATTAATCCATTTTTTTTTTAGTGACTATTGAATAAATCCATGTATGTCATCAGAGATCCTGTACTATAATAGAACTATCCTATTCTATAAAAAAGCATTTTAGTATCCTCTTGTATTATTTTATTACGTATAGGACGTATTATAGAATTAGGCTACTCACAATATGACTTAATATTTATTTATATTATAACTTTTATAATGTATGTAACTATGTACTAATTATAATCTAGTTGCTCAATTCATCATTACCTTTCATCTTATTCGCTGAAAATCGGTGCCGGTGAACTTTCATGTTAGTGCTTCTCCTATTGCATTACTGTGTTGTTGTACTTTTTATATACTATTTTTATTTTGTGTTTCATATAGTGTGTTTTATCTGTATTGTGGAGCGTTACATAAATGTATATCCGTTCTATTCTCTTAGCCATAGATATTCTCTACGACGGACTATAACACATTTTGGTGCAGCCCAGAACTGGAACACAGAACTTCTTGGTCTGTGGTTGAATGTGCCTACCGCTAAGTCACGAGTGATTAACAAACTTCTCTCTTAAAACTCTAAGGATTGTTTGTTTTGTTTGTTGGAGTATTTGTCAAGATTTCAATATTTCACGCCATTGTTTATTTTATAGTGAATTTCCGTGCAATGCGCATGAGTCAAAATACTTAGAACGTTGTTTGTATTTAAAGTCTAAAATAGAATTTTATTAAAATATATATTTTATAAAATTTATACAATAATTACTAAACTAACGCATTCACAAGTAAGAGGCTGATATAGGAATTCTTTCGTGAAGCGCTACAGGGTCTTTTATACTCTCCACCATGGTTCAAGTATTGTCGTGGCGATGGGGCTCAGTAGCCTGGGGTGATCCGAGACACCTTGGGCGAAGTCAATTGAACCGTGAATGTACCTCTCTTATAAGACAAGGGGAGTAAAAAGTAAAAAGAGGTGGCGCTATTGCGCACGGGGCAAGGGGCGAGGATGGGAACCTCACTCCATTGCATTGTCTTAAAACAAGTGGGATTGTCCTGTAGTGCGGGACAACCCCATCTGTGGAGGTGGAATCCCTTAGGGGGCTGACTAGCCGTCGAGGTGCCCTGGTGATTTGTTGATCCGGGGCACCTCACCAAAACGGTACTTATGGCACTCGTTGTGGTTTTCTGAATATTTGCTAATACCCCACCCAGGGCCAGTGACGGCGCGGAAATTCGTTTCCCCACGTGAACAAAAAGAAACGGGTGTTTTATACTGCACATTAGAGGAAAGGGAAACATATAATTGCGGTTGTCCTCTTCTTAACACGTTCTTTGTATTCATGTCATATCCATTATTACTCCAAAGCTTCTAGAATGGATTCTTACACAGCGCTTTGTTTACTGTCCAAGGTGTCACCATTTTAATGTTATCTATATCTTTGAATACTAAGTGATTTTAATGTCCTTTTTAAAGCTAAGTTCTATATTCGGGGTGGCGTGACTCACGTATGCCTTGAATCATATTCCTCATCACTCTATTGGTGTAAGTAAACTCAACAATATTGCAATATGTTATGTCATGCAAGTTGATGGCTGTGCCGCTTTATGACAGCGCTTACGGAACCAAAACTTTCATGGCTTGTGCTACGTCACCGTGCATGGAGAAATATGTGGGACAGAGGAATTGTAAGAAAACCAACAACATTTACGGGAATGCTATTCGCTCTTACATTAACCACACATTTCTTCTTGACTTGATTTGGGACAGCGTTTTATTTCATTTGTATTTTTTTGCACGAACGAGCAATAGAATCTGTTCTGATTTCCTCCTCTCGACAATGGGTCACCGGATACTCACGAACCGCACCAAACGCGACAAAGCTGTCAATTTACGGCGGTAACATATAAGCGAGAGGTACCAGTACAGTCTTACCAGCTCAACTCGGCTGGAAAGCAACTAAGGCGCCTCTCTTACTACTTCTAACTTCTCAGGCCTATATAGTTAGTTTAACTCTGACCGAAACGGGAAGTGAAGGGTTTGAACATGTAGAGCTGTGCGCGTTTAGCTCCATTTGCATGGATGTGTATTCATATATGCTGGCGTGCGGAAGAATATTTTGTGGCTCTTGTCCTGCATTCACAGAATGTTTACTAACAAAAGAATATAGAAATTTTCTTTAGTCGGTACTGTAAGTAATGACACATATTTTCTTTTGTATAGTATTTAATACAGACGGAAAATGGCAAGAAAATTCATTCAGAAAATTGAGATACTAGATCACATATAGACATAGGTTTTATGGAATTCTAGTTCTTAAAAACTTTGCTCAAAATTCAGATCTAATATAACTAGCAGATATATTCGTGTTTTGCAACAAAAGATATCGCTCGTTGATTTATTAGATCAAGTTTATTTAAAAATAACCCTGTATGAAGGTTATATCCCATTGAATTGTAAGGGAAGACCCAGTCTCAATTTCGCCATTTAAAAAATTCGATATCAGGGTACAAAACGAGTCTAACATGATAGCAGTCATACTATCAAAATGTCAACAATCAACAAAAAAACGAGTTACGCGACTGAATCCGCGTGACGCTGCTAGTTACTCATAAATATCACTCCAGCAGCATGCTGCTGATAAAGTTATACTGCTACAGCCTTAAGCATCTACAAGTAGCCCAAAGTCAAATACTGACGTTATAAGGAAACACAATAGAGAAGGCTACGCAGGGGCTTTTATTGTTACTAGCTGCAACAGTCTACTTTTTTTTCAGTAGGACCCCAGTAACTAAACAGACAAATCAATAGAATAAAAGTTGTTGCAGACGCCTTTCTTACTATTTTCATTGCAGAGGATCAGTCAGATTACTGACATGTTAATTTCTTCGTTCAATCTCCTCAGTCATCAGTCCTCTGCTGGGATTTAAGGGCTTAGGAAAAATGGGGAAGGGGCAAATGGGACTGAGGGCTAAGAAAAAGAGTTATTACCTTTTCAGTTTTCAGCCCAGCAAGTATAATTTTTTCAGTATAAGCTGAAGAACGAGTAGTTTTAGCCATTTTACTACCGACGCCCTTAAAAATCCGCATCGACATCGATAGAATACTTTACGCGAGTGACACAAGCACACATACAGCTCGGAAATCACCAGATGTTATGCTCTCAATCAGTATTGTATTGTACACAAAAAATGTGTATTTCAGTGAAATAATCATTTTTGTAACATTAACTGTTCCGGTTTCACGCGGATATTTCACGAAATGTGGCAAAAATAATGGCAAAAATTAATTTATATACAAAAATATAAAAATAACATGGTAATGACAACAAATTAAATTTATGACAGAAGAACCTCTGTCGGGACGGCTAGTAGTTAGTAAATTCTGCAGCAAAACAAGAATTAATTTACTGTTTCTCACAACTCTATTTACATTATCGAAGATTCATAATGATCAAAACCTTTTAAAAAAATATTAAATAGCCTATGTTCATCACAAGAGATTAGGATTCAAATGGTAAAAGATTTTTTCAAATTAGTCCACTAGCTTCAGAGCCTACACAATGCAAACAAGGAATCAAACGTGTCAATTACAACAATAAAATAGCATGAACAATGCTTCTATATGATTACCAAATTCGTATGCCGCCTTAAAAGCTTGTCCTCTCGTTCGGAATTCAATACACTTATAACAAAGTTGGCAGTTGGGCGGGAATACGCGTGTTTGCTCCTGACCCCGTGTCAACAGCGCTTACACGAGACCACTCCGCCGTAAGGAGCATGAAATTACTAATAACCTCATATCACATTGTCTTACACTGCACACAATTTGTGCCGAGTGTATTATTATGAAGTATACTTGTTGTCATAATAATATAACCATCACTAGGCTTGCGATAGTCTTGAGGCTAGCTGTGTTGAGTGTGAATTTAGTACAAATCTCGCTGATGATGTTCAAATGCACATAATTGGAAACTGCTATCCAATTGGAAATAAATATCTTATGGACTTTATTAGGAGGCCTAGCGTAAAGTTTATTTAATATGAAATTTACAATTACAACGTTGGAAATATTTATATTACTTTACCAAACCTTCGTCCTCTACAAGGCCAAATAAAAGTACACAATTTCGATTAAGTTATTTACATTATTTGAATTTAAAAAAAATCCAAATACTAGCTATATATTGCTATTATTATAATTTATTTTTCTGTACAATTATATAACCTTCTAAATTTGATTAAGATTTTGTACACACAGATTTACAAAATGTATAGAATATTGGAGTTGAAATGAAAAAGTATTATAGTAAATAGTAGAATGGCATACTAGTCAAATTAATTTGATGTCAACCCCCCCCCCCCCTCATTGAGATTATTATTAAGCTAATTTAAAAACATTAGTTATTCATTACCTCGGAGGAGGAAAGAAATAGATAGAAATAATGCGGATGTCTATGCACGTCGATAGTTGTCGGTAGGCTACAATTTCTCATTTGCCCCCCTATACTGCACAAAGAAAAGTTATTTACAAAACTTTATTTTTTTTCAGTAATTTCTTTTTATTTCATTATAATCTCTTGTATACATACATAGATTCAATTTACCATCATGTTTTAAATATTTACGAACAAATAGTTTTCCAGAAAACAAAACAGACAATTTTTCATCCATGATTTAATTTCAGGGCAAGTACCGCATCCAAAGAGCAATCTTGTAGGAGTCAGTTGTTCATCTGTTCGCCGAAAATGGAACAATCCTGTCGCCCTTACGAAAGGGGCTGTCAGCGCTGCCCGTAATGGTGCGCGTTATTATTCAGCAAAAACTATAATAACTAATGAGCCTAAGTCCATAATAACCGAATGGTTATAATTTTAGACGTGCTGACAACTATAAACATATCGAAGTAATTTTAATAACAAGTTCGTATTTGTATTACCCAGCTGTGCCACGCGGTTTCACTCGCATAAAACCTATCCTAAGGACAAAACACATTTTTTCGGAATTAAAAGTATTTATATGCTACCTAGCTGTTCCGACATACGCTGTTCTGTCATAAATTGATTTTTTTGTAACTGTAACATGGAAACATTAAAAAAGTTAAGTGTGAACAACCCTTATCACTTGGGGATATGTAAAGTAGATAGTAGCCGATTCTCAGACCACTGAATATGCAAATAAAATTTAGTAAAAATCGGTAAAACCGTTCCGGTGGAATAATGTAGCTATTATTTTGACACGAGAATTTTAAATATAAGATTATATCCAATTTGCACTTCTCCTATGT
>JAFELO010000046.1:473191-489525 GCA_017140195.1 Eumaeus atala | reverse complement strand
GTGTAAAGTAAAAGACCTAACACGATTCAGAAGTGAAAAATTTGCAAGAGATGTAACCGACATGAGCACCGTAAAGCGTTACAGTGTCGCAAAATTTTAGTCGGCATATATTTTTCATACCGTAGGCTATATAATTTTAGTCGGCATATATTTTTCATACCGTAGGCTATATAATTTTAGTCGGCATATATTTTTCATACCGTAGGCTATATAATTTTTTATGGAGTAATCTTAAGCTAACTTTTCTCCAAAGAAAGAACTTACTCTCATCTCAAAGGCTGGAAACGCAACTGGTAAACATCTGGTGTTGCAGATGTTTGTGGGCGCTGGTAATCACTTGATTTTCAGTGACCTGACTGCTCGTTTGCCTCCAATACTATACAAAAAGAACTCCAATAGTGAATTTTTTAAAAGTAAATAAGGTAAACGTGAAATCGGAACATTTGGACGACTATTGCCACCCATTGACATCGGTATCATTATGACACTGCTGCGTGTGTGCGTCTTTCCTCCTCCCATCCAATGGGCCACCGAATAATCACAGACCTAGCTGTCACTATACAGCGGTCTCATGTGCCAGCCTTATTCAGCTGCAATGCAAAACGCCTTAAAAATATATTTGTATAAATCGAAGGCATTTCTATTGTTCAAGAAGCCAATAAGATATCCTAACAAAAGTGTGTTACTATCAAAACATGTTTGCCCCGGCTCTGTACCCAGAGAGTCTATGATGAATGTTTTATTTCAGAATCGATGTACCCCAGATTCGCCGAGCCGATCCCTAACGTAACGGTTACAGTGGGCCGTGACGCGCTGCTTGCTTGTGTTGTGGATAATTTAAGAGCATTCAAGGTAAGATGCTACTTATCGTATTGTTTGCACAAAAATGATCTTTTTTTTTTTATCTGTCGTTATGGGCTCTGAAATGGTAAGGGATAGAAGCATTATTGTCGAAAGCAACTTTATTTAGAATTCTCTTGAAAAGAAAACAAAAAAAGGCAAGTACTATTATGGGGACTGCCGATAGCAGTGAAAATTTAAGACTATCTTATAACGCTATACGTGGCACACGTGTCTGCTATATGCTGGCATATTTGCTACGTATAGCATGTTTGCTGTTGCGATCTTACTATATTTAGTCGTCCCTAACGCCGCTAAAGAAGTTTTCAATGTGTTGCTGACACATGCTCCAGGTGCATGCTAATGAATCCTGTTAATGAAGCATGTTATTGACTCATGTTTATGATCTGATCGCATGATTAATTAATTATTTTAGCAGCCACGAGTGCTGCGTGCAGCAGGGGTGCTACATATAGCATGTTCACTGACGGACTCATATTATTTCAAGGGATAGGGCAGGGGTCTCACGCCTCTAAAAAGTTTCAGCATTTAAAAGCGTAGCACCTCGAGGAAAGAGCAGCGAGAGATATAATTCGGAACGTTTCTGGAGCTTTCTTCTATATCTTTGCAGTGCGATAAGTTGAAACTCCTGATTTTTAACTACTAGACATCAGTTATGAATAATGTTATAAGTACACTTAAAGTGGCGCCATTATTTACGCCAGGGGCAATCTAGGGTGCATGCAAAAGTGAGCAATGAAGGTTGACTTACGAAGTACAGAGTATTTGCCAGTCCGAATGAGATTTTAACACTTAGTAATAGTATCTTATACACCTAATGTAGTATATAGTAAAAGGTTTTGTAACGTGTGAAGAAAGAGCGCCGTGCTCTTTTTAATCAGGTTTTGAATCACTCATACCTCCGCTCTTGTATCGCCAGGACGGCAACAACTACTTGTTAAATTTATATAAATCTTTTGATAAAGTCATTAGTATCGAAGATAACAGGGAAAACTCCAAGTATTACCTTGGCAGCCAAAATTTAATAAATCAAAAGGAAAAGTTGGTATATCTCCTTATTTTACGAGATGATATCCAGTCACTGAAAATCGCTAGTATATTTTCAGCTAGAATAGCGTTCTCCTTGTACTTCCAATATTATGATAAGTTCCATATTAACCCATTCGCTCTCCCGGCAACGGATACAACAGTTAAACAATCAAAATGTTCATAGTTGAGTCATGGGACTGGTGACCGGGATCATCTAGGAGTCGCTTTTCCATTCTTATTTATTTTAAACAAAACTTCACGAATACAAGAGTAAATAATTAAGCGAGTAGTACTTATTCATGATGAAATCTTTATTTCTAGGTGGCATGGGTACGGATGGACACTCAAACAATCTTGAGTATACATCACAATATCATAACGCAGAACCCACGCATCAGTCTGTCCTACAATGACCACAGGTCGTGGTACCTCCACATCAAGAACGTCCAGGAGATAGACCGAGGCTGGTACATGTGTCAGGTCAACACGGATCCCATGCGGTCCAGAAAAGGATACCTTCAGGTTGTAGGTAAGTCATATCCCAGTTATTTTTTTATAATATAAGGGGGCAAAAAGATAATACGTAAACTGTAAACGATAATTCAGACGAGAATTCGAAGTCCTTTACTACCGATACCCACAGACATCCCGACAATTATCGTGCCTCCACCTCTCTTCCAATGGGCCACAGGCTACTAACTAGCTGTCTCAACGGTGGTATGCAAGCGAGAGCCTCCCCGGTCGTGCCGGCCCATTTCGGCTGTAATTCAGAATGCCGCTACTTTTATGAAAATATAAATGAAATTTTAGTATATTTTCAATTTGGTAGGTATCTTAATATACCTCATCATTGTTAGCCCTTATCGGTCCACTGCTGGACATAGGCCTCTCTCAATGAACGTCAAGAATATACTATATTATAAAAAATATCATATCTAACTGCAGGCCTAGAGACTGTTATGGTCAGTTTTTTTTTATTTTTACATGTATATTTCTACATAATGATAATAATAAATTATTAAAACTCTTGTGCTGTATTTGGTAAAAGATTAAGTTTCTTTTCTGTCTACGGGTTGAGCCGCATGTTTCATTTTATTTCTATTTATACAGAAACGAAACATGTTCTCTAGTAAAAACAACTCAACCCTACAATGTAACGACAGTCAATCTGGCCCCGTTATAGGGACTGGACCCATTTCTCAACCGAATCGAAGGCTTTTTCGTAGTCCACAAACGTTTGATGCTAAAGCCGATTACTTTTCAGCCTTCTGTATATTTTGATGCACCGTGTAAACTTGGTCCACGGTTTTGAAACCTTTACATATGCGGTATTAAAGTTCATTATTTAGTCTGTTCGGGTGTTCATGAGTATAACTTACGTAATATTTCCTGATGGCTAGAAACCTTTTGGTTGCATTTAATTTATGCTTTTGTATTATTATTTGATTAAAGTACTAAGTGACTTCTTTAACGTGCTATACTATAACCATGGAATTAATAATGATCCAACCATAAACAATATTCAGTTCACTACCAACTATGTCCGTGAATCAATTGTTGTATATTTTTCTGTGCCAATGCCTCTGCGATGATAATGTTTTTAGAGTCTTTGTATGTATGTATGTAGGTATGTTTGTACGTATGTATGTAGATTTCTATGTTTCCTCCTACGGCCAAAGCGGCTTCATGGAGATACAGGTATGAGATGACGTTAGATTCATCTTGATAACGAGTGTGCCAAGATGTATTTTTTTAAATAAAAACTAATGAGAGGTGTCAAGAGACACACGGCACGGAATTGCAAGTTTTTTGTTACTATGTAAAGAAAGCGTGTATATATTGAAAGACAAAACGGAAATAATTGGCTTGCCTTCCACGATAGATGGAGAAAGAGAGAGAGAGAGAGAGAGAGAGAGAGAGATAGAGGGAAACGTGCGCACGCCGCGCGGCCTTAGAAAAAAGTGCTGTGACAACTTTTTGTGTGATTTTTTTCCGTCTAGCTTCTTTCGCAACGCGCGATAAGTAATTTCGTTCCAAAGAAAATGAAATGGCAAATTTTGGGTGCAATTCGTGAGATTCAATTTTTTTCTCTTAACAACACATTAAGTTAGGTATTAAATTGTAGAGATACCAAAATATATTTATAACTTAACATAAACAAAAAATAATATAATTTAAAAAATATTAAAGGAACAAAAGAACTTACTTGTAACTAAAAAGAAAAGTCTAGGCAGTCAGGTTTTTGTTCTTCTAATTGTTCTTTTTACGGAGTTCTTTGGCTTATCCATTTCGTGACCTCGCCCTTGGCCGTATCGTAGTCATACTATGAATCTTGCTAAAAAGGTTTTCTTTTGTAACATCACACGTTCCTATTCACTGTCTGAGTTTTGCTAAATAAGGCAAAAAGACTCAAGTTTAGACTATAATTTTTGATTTCCTTACATTTTTCTATTATAATGATTTTGATGTTGATGTTGTCCTTTTCACTTTTGATGATAAAACCAAAAGCTGGACCCAAAAAAAATTTATTCATTTCACACATAATATGAGTTATTTATAACTCTTTCATCGAATGAAGCGTTATATAATCTTTGTAAATGTCAATTCTTGAGTGTCTTAAGTTTCATAGCATATGATTTCTTATATCTAGGTTAATTAAGACCTAACATTCTTCTGTTGGATTCTTAAATTGTGTTTGTTAAATGTTATAATCGAGGCAAAGAGTCACGCATTAGTTACAGTGCCTACGAAAATATTTTACAATTACAACATTCTCAAATTGATATTTTCGATTAAAAACATGTACTGGTACATATTTTCAATATATCCATTCAATATTACGTCAATATTGAATAGATATATTGGAGTTTACGCGGATTTTAGTCATTACAATAGAACTACTTATACGGATTTTATCGCGGTTTATTAAATTATTTATGTAGCCCGACGTTTCAGAACCTTTACAACAACCATGGTCCAGTCCACCCGTTACCATGGTCGCTGTAAAGCTTCTGAAAATTCGGGCTGCATAAATAATTTAATAAACCGCGTTAAAATCCGTAAAAGTAGTTTTATTGTAATATCCATTCAAATAAAAATACATACAACATAATAAATGCTAAATTATATGTTTGTTATTATTTAACATGAAAACTATTGAACGGATTTCGCAAAAATATTGCGCAGGCCTAGATCATTCGGAACAACATAATCTACTTATTAAAATATATAGTTCTCACGGGGCAGACAAAGCCGTGGAGTTCGTTTAGTTTTATATAATTATTTTAAAAATGAATAATACATAATTTCATTACTATAAACAAACAGATCTCTTTACATGATATACTTCTCGCGTTACCAACAATAGAAAGCTTTGTATAAATAGTAAAGAGTAATCTTTAATAGCATTAAATATTAAAGAGATAGTAATAATGATATTCTTCAACTTAAGACACATTGTTTCAAAGAATAATTGATTGATAATATCATTTATAGCATCAATTTTCATCAATTCAACCGAGTTTAAAGTTAGGTCTCTTCTCTTATAAACTTAAATACGTACTTGAATTTTCGAAGCGAACCTCCGACTTGTAATTGCTAATTGTGTACTTCAGTTCCAGTTCTTCCTAACGATATAATAATGCTGATAGAAAACTCACAGCAAACATCTGGCTCCATAGTTATAATTCTCTTGCACTCCCAATCCATAAGTAAAACTATTTCGTCGTAATGTATGAGCTCTATGAAAATACTTGGTATGCAACGTTGAAAAAGATTGCGCATTTGATCCCTCCATACGTGCAGAGTAAGTGAGACTTCACACTGTGGTGTTGAACTTATTTAAATTCGACTGTCGTCGCGGTGGTGTATTAATGTTACATACCGACTGTGGTAACGGTAAAAATTAAGTGCATCCCATATTTGAAAGAACATAATGCCTAAAATTAAAAATATTACGAATCTACACAAATTTGGGAACTTCCACCCATGTTAAAGAATGCAAAAACCTTTTACATCTTGCATGTTTTGTGAAACCACCAACTGTCACACAATGGTCGTATTTTTTAAATTGTACCATCCCATCGAGGGCTGAATTTATCCGTGACAGTTCAACTATAGCCGCATCGACCCACGCTTAGACGTCCTTGCAACGTGCTATAATTCACAAAGCACTGGTTTGATATGCAATCTGGTCTCCCTAATTAAGGACTACCAATATTAAGCAAACCCATTATCATATTCAGGTGGATGGGCCTTATAAGCTCACTCCGTCTAATTAATGGTGAATTGTTAAAAGTATTCGTTTATTATTTGAACAGTCTCTCACAATAAATAGCATATTTACTGATTTTTCAATTGATACTATAGAAGCAGTAAGCACTCTCTCAACTTCTAAGACTGAGTGACTGACGGACAGACAAGCACAGCAGAAACAACTGTACATAAGTGACTTGAAATTTGTTACATAGGTTCCATTCGTAATTAATTGGGCACTGGAAAAGGATTTTTATAAATTCAATCGCTAAGGGGGTGAATGTGAAACTATTTAGAGCTCGCGGTATGAAAAGCAATGTATGGTGTAAAATCGTGTGAAACTGTTCACGCTCAGCGTAAGGTTTTACTGCTTCACCGCGCTCACATGGGGTCACTTGCGTCTCTTAAGCATAAATGCGCTTTAGGATCATGTTCATTCTTCAGTAGTAAATTCCGATCGCGTGGCTACACACAGGTTAAATACATTGTTTTTTTTTATATGAGGACTAACGAGCAGCCCGGTATATTGTGTTTCTGTTTCCATGAGGACAGTTAATACGTAATCTACTATTATAAAAGCGAATATTTGTGCGTGTTTTCACGCAAAAAATACTGACTAGATATGCATAGCATGAAAAAGTATCCCATAGATAGGAATGGGATCCCCTCGGGATGGTTTTATATAGATAAAAGCGGAGGGCTGATCTTATTTTTTACTTAACATTCTTAATAATCAATACCTTTACTAATTAAATAAAGCTTGAATATTTTTGTTCGTTTGTTTGGCCACATTAATCTCAAGATCCTGTAATATTTCATATATTTCATTTATTTAGGTTACATTATAACATGACGATACGAACATTAGAAATAGAGTACCGCGAGTGAAACCGTCTGGCGTTTAGCAATGTATGAAATATAAAAGTTTGTTATGCAAAGACGCCATTAGTCGATGAGTCCGCGGAATATTTAAGGCGCCTTTTACAATTAACGATCTCCGTAGACGGGGCTCTAGGATGGGCACCTAACCCCACTAAGCTACGGCGTCGTCGGAGTCGCTTTCATAGTCGAAGCGACTCCCTTTTGTGAAGAAGACCGGTCCTTTCTTTGAGACCGGCCAGTTCGATGGTGCATAAATGCATTTTTCTTACGATAAAAAAAGAGAACGCCATTACTACCGAAAGCTTTTCTTTCGCAATACTGTAACTTTTGTAATAGAATAACACTTAACCTATATAAACACTAACTTTCTCACATACTTGTGTCTAGAGTTCACGCGGACAGTGTCGCGGGCATCTAGCAATAAAATAATAAAAGCGTTGCCAAAAGTTGTCTGTATATATGTGATAGATTTTTGCAAAATTTACTAAACAAATTTTTATATGATTTTCGCGAATGGATGGATTGATTATCGTGGAAGGTTTTAGTGAATAGTTTACATGTGAATCGTAGGTGAAGCCGGGGTGGATCGCAAGACTAGTACAAAAATATACTAACAACAGTTAGTTAAACATAAGAAGTAGTATAGTAGATTACATATGTAAGATACATCTGTAGTTGACAATATTACATTCCGGCTATTATGTAGTCATCTGTATTTTGAGTGTTATATCTATTCGTAATAGCATGCGAACCATTCCATCTGCTGGGTGTTTCAACCCAGCAGATGGAATGGTTCGCATCGGAGCAACGTGTTTCATATGTAATTGTCGATTATTTTCAATTTAAGACGATCAATTTGAGCTATACGATACGTATTCGATACATTGAAATTAAGAGAATTAGGTCAAAGCAGAAGGCAATTTCATATAGAGATATTTCTTGAATAAAAACTGTGTGCCATTCTGGCCCGATGTCGTATCGCAGCGCGGGTTCCCCTGAAGGCCACGCGTACCGGTCCGCTCCCGTCGGTACGAATACTAGTAAATATGGCGATGGGGGCCGCCACCCATCACGCCATACCCGAATCGGCGAGCCGTGGAGCACGCAGTGCCATATAGGCACGTGGAATGTAAGAGATGGGTTTGAAGATAAGATGAATGAATTGATCGATGTAATGAACGAGACATGTTTGGATATTTTATGTGTAATAGGGACTAAGCGCAAGGGTAGTGGAACCACTGATGGGGAAATCAGTGGTTCCACTACCCTGACGTGGCGTGATGACCCTGTGGTCTGGAGTTTCACAGAGCGATCACGCTAGTGCAGAAGCGGGTACTCTCCTATCCTCATGCTTAGACCCGGTGGGAAAGATTATGGTATGGTCGGCTCTTGAGCCAATACGATAATACCCAGATAAGTCAAGACTTATCTGGGCATTATCTTATCAAGCTGGTACCTACGAGACTTCTATGGTCGCACCGGGAAGCTTGTCGATAACAAGTGGCCTTGAAATGTTTTGGGATTCTGTATGGGATGTTCTAGACGTGGTAGATGTTAAAGAAAGAGATAACTGTGGCGATTTTAATGGATGGGTCCGTATGGTGATGGTAGAATGAATGATGCTGGTAAGCTCATCGTGGACCTACGTGAAGAAAGAAATTTCCTTTTGGATATCACAGTATTCCCCCATAAGGACATACATTTGTTACATGGAGGAGGAGTGACCAAATAGTGTGGTAGATCTGATGCTGATTGATAGCCCGCTCCGCAAATGTATAACTACGTGAGACTTCAGAGGTCTCAACCTTCATACGGATTACTATTTGGTTGTTAGCTAGTATAGGAGTCTGTTTAAGGCGTCACTACATCAGAGACAGCGCGTTCCATTCGGAGAGTTATAAGGGATAAAGAGCGAAAAGTTGCAAGGTCTGAATGTTAGAAGTCTGTGTGAGAATCAGATCCGAACCTGGTTCTCATACAGACTTTCCCGAGAAAATTGGTAAAAGCTAACCTACTGGGCCTGGACGTAAATGAATCTTGCGAAGTTTTGAAAGAAAGTACGGTGGATGTAGCGAATAATTTATGCGCAAGTGCAAAACTGTGCCAGTCAATGAGTGGAGGTGGCGGAATGACGAAGTGAAAGTTGCGATTGCATAGAAGTAGAAAGCATAGATACACAATGTTTCATGTTTGCAAATGAATGACAGTATAAAAAATACAAAAAGGGAAATGTATCGTCGTTGTAGGAATACAGCTAAAATCTAAGTGAAAGTGAATACGACTGAAAGCGGAGGATTTGCTGGCAAATAACTTCAAGCTGAACACTAAATACTTCTAGATGGAGGTCAAAAATCTGGCAATTTCTCGACCGTCACCAGAATGAATAGGTTTAATTCTAAGGATGGTGACATTCTTACAAACACCGAAAGTGTTTAAGAATGATGGTGTGAAGATTTTGGAGATATTTGTAAGTCTAAGTCTGCGATGATACGCCTGCCTCTGCCTCAGTAGATTTTCTGGTACCTCTGTCATAAGTGCTGGAGGACCGTTAGGTATTCACCATCGTACTATCGTGTCCTTGCATGAAGGTCAGTTTGATCAGCTTAGCTTCGATAGTGTATTTCAAAATGATTGAAAGAAGAATGCAGGCGATGTCTGAAAGAATGTTGTGGGACTCGCAGGGGGGGTCAGGTCAGGAGGAGGATGTACGGATCAGGTTTCCTCATTCCGCGACATCGTAGAGAGTCATCTGGCTGTAGGCCAGAAGGTTCTCTGAGGTTTTGTGGATTTAGACAAAGTATTTGACAGAGTTGTGCGAAAGAAACTTTGGGACACATTGCTCAACTGTAGGATAGATGAGCGTTTGGTGCTTGCCTTGCAATGCATATATTTGGCTACCAAAGCATGCGTGCTGGTGGTCGGAAACACATCGCCCTGGTTTAAGGCCAATATTGGCGTTAGATTAGTTAGTTGTGTGGCTTAATTTCGCCTGTTTATTTATTTCTGGACAAGTGTCTACAGGGATTGAGATCTTTAAGTGGGGTAATGCGAATGAGTCTACAGTGTGTGATGCAGATGCTGCAGATCTTTTAGGTTCCATTCCATCTGAGCTACGAAGACTAATCACAATTATGAAAGTTGAATGTGAAAATAGGGGCTTACAAATGAATGTGAAGAAAGCTACAGTTTTAGTATCTGAAAGAGAAATAACGAGAACGGACATAAGCTTATTCGTTGATGACGTAGTGTTGGATCAAGTGAATGAAAATGTATACCTTGGTTGAGCTTTTGCAGTGGTGGCAGGTGCAAAGCAGATCTCGAAAGTGGAGTGTGAGCAGGGACAAAGTGAATGGAGCGTTGGGGAAATTGCTTAAAAGCACAGTTAAAACTCTGCTTTTGAGCATCCAGGGTGTCCGTCTTGCCTTATATAATTAGTCTAATCCAACAGTTATTGTATGAAACTGAGAGTTGAGTGTGTCAGATAGTACATGAAAGTAGAATAACCACATTCTAAATGAGGTCGTTGCGAAAAATATGTGACTTAACCCTCGCCGACCGTGTTCGCAATAATGAAGGAAGAGATAGCTTAGGTTTAGGTTAGGTAGAAAGTATCGGTGTAATAAACAGAAAAGATATGCTCCGTTGGTTCGGGCATATAGAAAAAATGGCAGATAAAAGGTTAACAAAGCAGATATACAATGTGAATATGGAAGGATGTAGGTACTGAGGAAGACCTAGACTGAAAATCCATGATCAGGTTGATCGGGTACTGTCCGAAGATTACCAACTTCAAGAGTCTCCGTATCCAGCGAGCTTGTAGGAATAGATTGATGAATGTGGAATAGGCGAGGTAGATATGTAAGGATTGTAATGTTTGGCTTTCCGTTCGCTCTGCCTACCCTATTAAGGAGCTGGCGTGAAGGTGGGTTGGAAGTGAACAGTGGTACAATACTATTACATTTAAAATATTTATTACATTTATAACATCATACATATACAAATTGGTGATTATTGTACAACTCATAAAGCATTACTTTAAGCAAGAAACGTGTAGAAAGTCGCGCCACGCTTCTATACAGCCAAATAAAGTAAGTAAGGCACGACGGAGGAACTGCTGACGCTGTCCTGCTGATAACCGTACTAAAGATGCAGCTATCATATTGTTTTTTTTTCGGTAATTCATTGAGGAAGAGAATGAGAAAATGGCAACACATGTGCACAAACCATAGCCTATGAGTGTCACTAGTCAAACGGTTTCGTGTTTTTGCTTAAAAAAGCCACAACAACGACCACCATGATTTAAAGACACCCGTAACAAAAGTTTACGATTATTCAAAATAAATGGTTACCCATCCACACGCCGTTCTCGTCGTCGTTTAATTTAACTTTGTTTCAACGAACTAAAGTTTGCGAACAACTACTCTAGTTACCCCGAGAGCGCTTCAATTTTACTTTTTCCTAATTTCATTTTCGCGCTTAGGCTTATTTTAATCATAATGGTGAGAAAAATCATAATGCGCAACATGGCGGGGACACTGCCGTGCCCGCGGATTCTTTTTATTGAAACTGTCTTATTGTAAACTTATACACGTACTTCTGCCAAATTATTTAATTTGATAGGTACTTAAACACATTTACGGGATTACAAACTTAATTTATTACGACATCCACCATTTTGTAGCGGTCGCCATTTTAAATTTGTATTTTTATAATGTGCTGCATTCTACTAGACTAGACGTCTCATTTTATTATAATATATATACACATGTTCGACCGAATGTTGAATAGTTGATCGAAGGATACTATAAATAGAGTAGGGAAACCAGTCTAAAATGCGTCCATCCATATCGAGAGAAAAAGCATGTGTGGTTTACTATCTTTTTTATAGTATGAGGGGCAAACGAGGAATCGGTACATTTTGATACCAACATCTATAGACATTGCCTCTATATACTATCTCTATCTATAGACGTTGCCCTCCTTCAATCCATCCTGGAGGAAAGTTTGTAGGAAGGAGGATGAGAAAGAGTTTTCGATTGTTCAATTTTTTTGGAATTTTATACAGTGCCTCCTTCCATCATCGACAACATGACGTCCACTGACCTGGTGGTGCGTGAAGGGTCAGATGTCTCGTTGGTGTGCCGCGCCTCTGGTTACCCCGAGCCCTATGTCATGTGGCGACGTGAGGACGGACAAGATTTCAACTACAACGGTGAATCGGGTAAGAGAAATGCCAACATATTTAAACTAAACAGGTGGGTCTCGAATGAAATTCGAACATTTTTCTCATCAGCATTTTTCTGCTCATCTACGGCTGAGACTTAACAAAATGAGATCATAACCAATTAATTGTATGTATAACATATAAGTATGTGTACAAGAAACAGGCTATTGTGTCAACCCTAGCTGTTTATTACACAACAAAGCTTGTTCACGCTGAATGCCATCCTACAGCTTCCCATATTTTGACCATCCACAGATCACCATGAGTGGCATCCATACATATGTATATATGTATGTAGGTAATTTGAAAACCTTGAATATCTAGATTTTTTTATAGAATAGGGGGGCAAACGAGAAATCGGAGCCTTTCTACGCCCACTGACGCCCATGAATATCCACATAATTGCTATACCGATGCGTTGCCTTCTTCCCCGGCCTCCAATGCGCCACCGGCTACACACAAAACGTGACACTGAAGATGTCACTTTGAGGTGGTATTATGCGAGCGAGAGGTACCTCCCCGGTCGTATCGGCCCCATTCCTTGTATAGGTGGATGTAGTGTAATGCATTACCTTTTCCTAAATGCTGTTCCTAAAATTTTTAAATTTTTTTTTTTTTAGATTTATAAAATCTGAACCAAATAGATTGTCATTTTGAAATGCGTTAGAATCATTCCAATGGATCATAAATTATTCAAACGTACGTAGTTAAGTCACACGGAAAATAGTAGGAATTTGGCAAACACTCGATTTACCAAAATCGTAGCGAATGTAATAACTTTGGGCACGTTCTGGTAACTAAAAAAAAGTCGTCGTATTGATCGCTCGAGCCATTTCGGTAGAAAAGTTTGACATAGACTTGTATATTATCTCTTAGGTTATATAAAAATAATATCATCATCATTAGCCAGATGATGTTCACTGTTGGACAGAGGCCTCAACATAGAGCGTCATAGGTCACGGTCACGAGCCATTTTGAAAAAGAATATAAGCTGCGGCCACGTCCGGTGTACCTACTATAGGCATCGATATCACCCGCGGGATTGTTGTGGGTAATCTGTCGCTCAGCGAGTTCGGCTCAGCCTTCGGATCCCACCCAGATCCGGTGGCAGCGCGTAGATTATTTTCGTGGCCTCAAACCACAAAATGTTGTGTATAAATTAATAATTGAATGTACAATAATAATAAATATATGATAGTTGTAATAAATACAATTATTAATCATAATATTTGTCGACTTTACACCACGTCAGCCTAGCCCTTTACTAAGTACCGTAAGGACTTGTGTTACATGTCTACTTGACATTGGAAATACATTTCATTTTCTTTTTTATAAATTTAGGAAAATCTATAGATTTAATTTTACACCCTACTCTACTTATATTATATATATACATATACATCCGAGACTTGGTCGGGATTCGAATCCGTAACCGTTGGCGTAACACTTGGAGTCAACCGCCAGGATATCAACTCGGTCATCGAACATAACCTGTATGAAATCTAATTTGTGTTTTTCACCTATCAGTGAGCGTCGTGGATGGTGAAACGCTTACTATATCGAAGGTATCGAGGCTGCACATGGGAGCATACTTGTGTATCGCCTCCAACGGAGTGCCGCCGTCCATCAGTAAACGAATAATGCTAATGGTTCAATGTGAGTATTATATTAGTTGAATGAGTTCACTCAAGAGGAAATTGGAAAATATCAATACCAGTTTTAGCCTAATCCAAAGCTTAAAGCCCAGAACTTCACTGCTTATTACTGGACATGTTTCCTAGGATTACAACGAGGTAGTGGACTTTATACGTACGAGTTTCGTTACTTAGCGACCAACCGACAAACGCACAGCCGCAACTACTGTATCTATGAATATGAACTTGAGGTACAGCAGTATATTTTATGATATAAGCAAGCACAAAGAAAGAATTTTTAGAAATTCAACGCCTAAGTATGTGGGTCAAATTTATATGAAATCTAACTATGTTCCTCCAGTGAAACTACGGAGTATTGCTAGTAGTAGTAGTTATATAGTGATATAACATACATTATCATCATCAACATCAAAAATCACCATCATCTTTCAATGAACACCAAGAGGACCGATCTCGGACCGACTACTGAACGGAGATCCTCTTCCCTTATGTAATGTAATAAATAATATTTCCTATATTATGGTAATATGATCATTTCTGGTGAGATTTTTAAACATTCTAAAAATGTATATCAGATTTGGTTTCCCCATGTACGTAGGTATTTCTTTATAATATGTTGCATGTATTATATAATTTTATTTGCCCAACATTCAGTTTCAAAGTATATTATGTTCTTAAATTACCTGACATGTTTCAAACTTACTTAGTATGTACCAAGATTTCGTGGGTGTAATATATTAAGATTAATGTCATGTTTAACAGTTCCCCCGATGTTGTCGATACCAAACCAACTGGAAGGGGCTTACATCGGACAGGACGTGAAGCTTGAATGTCACACCGAGGCTTATCCTTCTTCGATCAATTACTGGACGAACGATCGCGGTGACATGATCATTTCTGGTGAGATTTTTAAACATGTTAAATGTACACAACAGATTTGGTTTCCTCATATATAGATAATATCATATATAAGGTTTTTCGTTATTGTTTGCACCACCGAATTTTTTTATTTACAAAATGAACCTACAACAGGACTAAACTATATTTGGAGAGCACAATCGCACGATTAGAACTGTAAAAATACAATAACTCAGAAATGGTAAATGGTACATGATAATATATAAAAGGAACTAATAAACAAATAACATTTATCAATTTCGGCAATAATCAAAAATGTATTTTTTTTACATTATAGCTACAACAAATTGCCCGTGACAAATTCTCGGGAATTGCCCTTTTAGATGTACTAGGGATCCACTCCGGTTCTCCTGTGAATAACAGAAACTAAATTATACCTACGCGCTAAATTATGTACGCTAAAGCCTTAAATCGCTCCATCCATGGGTGAGAATCGTGTAAAAGTCCGTTAAGTACATTTTGAGAAAATCTATATACTTCAGAAATACAGCTTTCGGGGGCTTTGTTATACATACATGTTACTAGCGATCCGTGGCTTCGCCTTTGCATGACAGTGACCAAGTGATACATTAAAACCTTCCTCGGTAATCTCAGTATCCATGGGTGAGAAACGCATGAAAATCCGTTTTGTAGATTTTGAGAAAACCAATCATATAATCATGGTTTTTAGGGACATTGTTTTATGTTAAACAAGAGGATCATCATCAAAGAGATACATAGATTAGTCAATGGAATACAATAATGTACCTACTTATACTTACTCAATTATACTTATACTTACTCAATTATCTCTAAATTAAGTACTGTAAAGATAATAAATTTTTTCTAAGATATTTGATATATTGAATAGTAATAGATACTGATTTGACATTCATATGAGATATATACATATAATTTAATGATTTAAATAAACAACATTACTAAGAACGAACAACGTCAAATACACTTAGTTTTCGATACTTATCGTGGAAATATAATATGGAATAAATTACATACCTACTGAATTTTGTACACTAATTTAACAGGGAGTGAAAAACGATGTCAAAGTAACCGCTATGTAAAGTTGAAACAGTTCGACTCGTAATCGTTAGTTACACAATGGGCCCTCGCATATGAAATATAAACACATTTATCAAGTCCGCTTAAATAGCATGTGTCTCAGTCAAATATAATATTACATGATTCTATCATTGATTTATGGGCTGATAGCGAAAATAGTTTCCTATAGTATTGGGAATAAGTTGGTATAGCTTCGAAAAATGTGTTTTAATATGGTGTCAAATATGCACTGAAAATTGTGAGAGCTATATATAATCAGTCAGTCATTCTCCCACGCAAAAGCTACTTAGTGGATTCAGTTTTTATTTGGCACTGCTATAGACCTGGAATAACATTAAAAATACTCTTTATCCCAAAATAAAATATTTGAAAGACTTTATGCGGATAATAATTCGCAGTTGAAATTGGACCTCAATAGAATTTAAGGTCCAATTAAAATGATCCTTAATAGT
>JAFELO010000046.1:450886-467843 GCA_017140195.1 Eumaeus atala | reverse complement strand
CGACGAACTGTAGGGGCGAGGAAAACAGCGCTGCCAACAGTAAAACGTCCCTTCGAAAAAAAAATGTTTTCATGGCCGGAGGGACCGAAGACCTCCTTCGACTCTGACGTCGGGGACAGCTTGCACGCGGTAGCTGAAATGGTCTGAAATGACTTGAACTTATGTCTCATGGAGAATCATGACCGGGCAAACACACGTTTTACGTGATTTAAGCACGTGAATTATTGATGAGATTTTTTATTCGTTATAACGTTAGCAGCGCTTAAGCGTGACGGCTACGGCAATACCATGCCACACTGGCGACCATGTGTCAGGGTAAATTAAAGGAAGCCCTGACGTTAGTCCTCTAATTGAAAAATACCTGCAATATGATCTCGTCTCGTTAAACAATAAAAATGAAATTGACCTACAAAATAGACAATAGACTAACAAGTGCCTATCAACTGTAACGATATCCTTATGGCCACACTGACCTCATGTGGGACTTGCATGCCGTTATTTCTGTATTTCACTATTCCGAGGAGTGAAATAAATATTTTAGGCTTAGCACACATTACGGGCTTTCACAACAAATTCTGTGTGATATGGGAATTGTATGAAGCTACACGCATTTGCGAAATAAAAATAGCGCATTATTTTATCTGCCAAATCTGTGCTTCACCATAGAATCCGTCGTGCCGCTTTATAAATTCGCATGAATATTTTGTGGACTAAGATTCAGGACACAATTTATAGACCATCAGATTATAAATTGTGTGTTTACCCTTAATGACAATTCTACTCCATGTTTACCTATTTTTTTCTCTGTGATTATTGTAAATAATTTTTGAAACATCAATCATTACTGTCTACATTTTTATTTTGTTTTGAAGATTGCTTTGTTAGTCGTGAATTTTGGAATTTACACCTTATTTTCTATTTTAGAGATACCCGCACCACCATCTGCGTTTACAACGACGCAAAAATCCATTTTAGACAATCAGACAATCCGAAAAAAAGGTAAGTTTAAGAACAGGTAAGTGGTACAGAGCAGTGTATAAAAAGGAATACAAAACAGTTATATGTTGCAGGTCAATCGCAGGTCCAGTCCAGTGATGCGGTCAGCTCAACTTACCAAGGTGAAGCTTATGGTGAACAAATCAGAGATTTTGGTAATGATATAAAACAAAATTCTTCTAACGTTGGACCTAATGTTTTAATTAATGCTGATTCTTTGTTCGTAACATTTACGCTGGCACAGGTGAAACTTGTTAAAAAAAATTTGAAGTTCCCGTGAAACTGAGAAAACCTTTCAAAGGGAAATTATTTTGTTACAATAGTATATTGAATCATATGAGTTTACAAACAGTAAAAAAAAAAAAACAAAATGTTAAATATAGTGTAGGACAAAGCTTTGAAATAAACATATTGCCGTGCCTAATATTGCTGTCATTATTTGAGATAAAATATAAGTTTGACGAAGTTCAGTAGTTTTAGTAATACGGGACTGGTCGTAAAACCAGGACAAACATTTGTTTTTAAAACATTATTATTTTTAAATATTAAGATATAGGTCAAAATGTTGATCAAAATTTTATAAAATGGCAAAGAAATAGATAAATTTTTATTCACACGAATGTTATAAATTTACTCAAACTTTTTAAAAACTCGAATAGAAGGCAACGACTAACCAAGTTACGCTGTTATTGCAGAATTTGACTTTTGTTATGAGAGTTAAGTGCGGCTTATAAAAATTCTATTATAGGTAAAGTTTTTGTAGTCAAAGTTTCTCTGGGGATAGCTGATTCTTCTACATTATTAACAACAGAATGTGTGATGTGTTATGATAAAGGAATATAAGTTTTTGGGATTATTAACTTGATTCTATCTCGTGTAAATAGAAAGACGTTAGTTTACATAGAATTGTGCTACCATTCGGTACGACCCATTACTATAATGTGTAAATATATATATATATATATTTACACATTATAGTGGTAAATATTTTCAATGCATTTCGAATATATATATATATATTCGAAATGCATTGAAAATTGGCTCACTCACTTCGTATAGCGTTGCTACTTTACTTACACGAGCATCGTTTGCGAATATAAAGTACGAGGGTGGATTGAAAAGTATTTGGCCTAACCTAGAAAATAAACACATACCAAATCAGTTATACGAGTATGTTTATTTTTCTACATAATTACCATCAAGTTCGATGCACTTTTGCCATCTCCCATTTATGGCTTCCCAATGTGTATTCAATAGTTGTTTACGAGAGGAATATTTTCCAAACATTTGGAGGACGGCCCATATTATCCCCATACATAAAAAGGGGAAAAGTCCTTGATGGAAAATTATCGCCCAATATCGATATTAGACTCACTAGGTAAATTATCGGAAACAAATAACTCGCTCATCTTTATCTGTACCCACAAGTTTCACGTTGTATTCCCCAGCAACAGCATGGTTTTATCAAAGGACGGTCAACCAATACTCGCCATTTTCACCAATGATTTTTTAGGCAGTATGGACGTTGGCTTTCAGATAGACGTTATTTACACAGACGTAGAGGAAGCTTTCGACCGCGTTGATCACAACATACCGTTACACAAGCTCCGAAGGTTAGGTATCAGCGGAAATTTACTTAGATGGACCGAACCCTATCTGCGTAATCGCAGCCAGGTCGACATCGTCGGTGGCTACTGGCCTGACATTGTTCGGGAGCTAAGCAGGGATCAACCCTGTCCTCTTTGCTATACTCGGCGTACGTATATGACATCGGCACATGTTTTCAGAGATCTAAATTCCTTATGTATGCATATGACACAAAGTTTTATTGTAATATAAAAAATCAATCAGACTGCACGAAACTACAACAGGATTTAGACAGGCTAAGTGACTACTGTTCAGTCAATAAAAAAATAAATGCTAATAATGCTCATGACATTCACCAGAAAGAGAAACCCCATCACACACGAATACATAATAGATAACACAGTAGTTAAGAACACAATTAGTTAAACACTAGCTGTTAGATCCCAAACTAACTATCATTTAACTAACATCACACACAAAGCGCACAAGTGCCTCGGTTTTATTCTGCGTGTCTGTAAGCCGTTTTCAAACATCAATTGCTTAAAAGTATATATACTACTCATACGTACGAAGCATTCTCGAATACTGCTGCACCATATGGACCCCTCAAGACTAACGCACATAGACAATATCGAAAAGATCTTTTAGCCTTCCTCAAACATCTAAATTATCGGTCATTTAATAAATACACAAGCTGCTAGAAATACTGCAAAAGACACAATGTAATGAAGCTTAAGGATAGAAGATCGCTTCTTGAACAGGTGTTTCTACATAGAGTATGCCACGGTGCTATTGACAGCATCGAGCTCATTAAGTGGTAAGACTGTGTCTCCACCCTCACCAGACACACATCTCTGTTGTACCCCCCAATAGGCCACCGACTACTCAAAAAGAGCATAAATCACGACAGCATCTATCCCTTTTAAGGCGATATCATGGATTCGAGAGGTGGTGCCGACACCCGGTAATTCAGCGTGGCACTACCTCTTACAAAACATGTTTGTATAAAATTATCTTATTAAGGGCTGATTCACAAGTTTGTATTATAGTCCATGTTGGTGTATGAGGAACTTAATTTATAGTTGGAACGTACATGCCAACAACAAACACAACAACCCAAACTGTGAAGGTGACCTGGTTCACCACCCCCTAAAAAGGCTAAGGCGACTTTGTCGTCAAATAAGGCTTCAGTATTCCGGGACTCGAAGGGCGTGATTATGATTGATTGTCTTGAAGGGGGTCAGGCTATAAACTCTGATCACTACTGTGTCTCACCGTGTCATTTACGAAAGGAAATAAAAGAAAAGCGTCCCGGAATGCTCAGAAGAAAAGTTCTGTTTCATCAAAATAACGCCCGTGTTCACACATCTGTGTAATCAATGGCTGAAATACACATTTGTGACTTTCAACTTTACCAAGTCCGCCTTATTCACCTGATCTTTCCGTTCCCAGACTTAAAAAAGCTCTTAGGAGGTCGAAGGTTTTCAACAAACGACGAGGTCAAAATAGCAGTAGACGCATATTTTGACTCTAAGGCAAAAACTTTATTTATATATATTATTTTTATTTACCACAACATCCACAGACCTTAAAGTTAGTGACATAATTTACATGAATAACTTACGCCCAAGAGAAGGACTACAAAACAACTGCATATAGACACCAAATGGCTTCGATTATTCTTTTTTCCTCCTGTTCTATAAAAATAACACGAGCAATTTTTAGATAATTAATTTTATAAATGAATCAGTCTTTTTCTGTAGGCCCTGAAATCATTAGTATGTGAGAGGATTTCTTTTAGCCTGATTATATTCTACATTTTGTTTGGCTATGCACACGGGTGTTGGAAATCACCATGAAGCGATCCGGCTTCAACCTTCCCTATGCATTAACACTTCTGTGTGTGCTTTACCATCCACGTCATATACTGTACGAGATGCGACCTTTACTACTTATTTTTGCACTTACGATAACATTTCACCGCGCATAACATTTCGTGGAATAGGCACAACGACGGTTTTTATTTTAGCTACATAAAAGCAAAGGAGACTGTACATGAAATCTACTTAACATGTGCGCAATAATTTTTATATGTCTCTGAGTTGTGATTCTAAATAACCGCACGCAATAAAGACGGGCTGTAAACGCTGACTGACATATGAAAAGATGTTAATTTGTTTAGAGTTGTGAGTCGTTTGGGAGGTCCAGTAAAATAATAAATATTTATGAATATTTACGGCGTGTTAACCGAAACGCGTATAGTTCCTATGAGCTTAGTGAGCGACTTTGTCGTTGCCGACGAAGGGTGTCTCTAGGTCACATGATATCACCGTAAAATAATGGTTATTCTATCGATTTTCGAGCAGTTTTACGATTGAGTTTCCTGTGGCCTTTTGGCGGAAGGAGAGGACATCTACAGATGTCTATGAGCGTCTGTAGTCAAAATGCTCGATTGGCCTCGTTTATTATAAAACAAACTTGTTTACTTTTAGTTATTTATATTACTGCGCATATATCGTTACTGAACTATTATTTAGGGTAGCAAGAGAAGTATTTGAGACAGCAATAATGGCAACGTTAATAACGCAAATGCAAATATTTGCTTAGAAAATGCAATTCAAAATGAATTCAATGGTAATTTATTGGTTTTTAAGTGTATTTGGAAGCTGTTATATTTATTTTGTTTCTTTGCATAAAAAGTAGGACCTACAATTTAGTTCAATGCACTGCGTAAAAAGCAACTATTCTCGCAGGTATTGTGTACAATATTGTGAAAATACATAATTATCTGTAGATAAATTATATATTTTCATATCTAAAGATCGAATAGACACCATTAAACTTATTATTATTACTAATGTATCTCTAGCTACCAGTGAGTTACATAATGTAAACTCACTGGTAGGGTTTTGATCTCCAAGATCTACGCTAGTACGCTAGGTGTCTAGCTAGCTACTGCAGAAATTGCAGAATATAATATTGCATTCTTCCAATTATATTTATAATAAAAATGTAACGCGCCGCATCGCGTTGCAAAGGTACAAACATATTACATAGATATAAAATTTGTACACTAATAAAAGAGAAGTAAACTACTGTAGATTTTTAAAATTCTAAGCGTTGCGGTTACGAATCCCTACTATAATTTAAAAAATTTGCACGTAAATAGTCTTATTGTAATAGAACAAAGATAGTATTAGTATAATTAGCACATTGGTCTGCCAGCGCTAAGTTATCCATGACATAATTAAATCAGATATAATTCTCGACGTAATAATCTGCGACGAGCATGTGTATCATACACTAATTAATATTTCATTTTCAGATTTCTACGAGGATAACAACGCGGCGTCTTATCACAAATTAGATCATATTGTGTCAGTATTCCTCGTACTTTTTCATTGTTCATACTTTTTGGGACACTCTTCTTGATAATTGATTTGTAATTGTTTCTGTTTTAAAAATTTGCGTGTTCCTACTTTAGTTTTTTCTTTGTGCTGAACAGACAATAAGTGTACTTCAACAACATTCCCAGATATCAAAGCTGTAGATAAATGTTTACATTCAGTAATTAAAGCTTTAGAGAAATTTTTATGCATCGAAGTAGCTGAGCCTTATTCTTCTTATTTTAGTAAACTTTAAACTTTTATAGTGCACAAACTAGGTTTTATTTTATCGTAAGAAAGTTATCTTCTCAGTTCCAAGCTTTTAATACTGTAAAGTTATATGTAAATTTAGTGTTCCTATTTTAAATAAATGCAAACATACTGTAATGCAAATGTTACAAAAAAGAAACTAGAAAACGTATGTTATTTTTCTCGTCCATTTCTCTATGAAGGTATAAAGCATCGGTCAATTTGTATGTCCATTTAGTAAAATGAAGAATTCATAAACATGCCGTACCGTAATATAACGTAAGTTTTTCAAAGACATCAAACGACTCCTGCTTTTATTGCGACTCTATATTATATTAAACTTGAATAGCAAATTTTAATTTTATATGAATAATGACGCTGTAAATGTTAGAGTCTAGATAAGTTTTAGATGTATGGAGACGTAGGAAAACTAAACTTTTGTAATTTACTGCTACGGAATGGAACTGCCAAATACATGTGGATAAAATTGCTTGACATTTTTTTTCATTTACCACCCAAAAACAGTGTAAAATTTTACAAAAAATGGTTTAAAATAATCTAATCTTTGTAGAATATTTTTTCAATGGTAAAAGGGCAATAAACCAGGAAGAGTCCTTTGATAACTACTGATGTATTGCCCTCCTTGCCTCTTCACTCCAATCAGGCAATGGAAACCACAACAAGAGATACTTATTCAGTCGTGTTGTTTCAGTTTGACTGCAATGCAGAATAGCACTATCACTTACTAAATTGTCGAGCAGACGTAAATAATTTAACGTATCATTGGAACAGTTAACAAATTTCATCAAATTTTCAGGATAAAATTCATGTGTGCTCAGGGCAGATTGCTTGTAATAATGATTTTGTCCTAGCCGACTTTCGACTACAGTGACCATCTCTATTAAGAAGAGCCATATGCGCAAGATACATTATACTGCACAAGATTATGCTCAGGAACAAGTGTACTCTTCTCCAATGGGACGGCAATCCGAAGCGACTGGAGAGAAAACAGACGCAGGATCGACTTGCTAAGCGTGCTCGGAGAGAATGTTATAAGAGGGTAAAACGACTGATATTAAAAATTAACCAGCTATGCGAACCCGGAACTCGAAGCTCGTGACTGTGGAAGAACATGCAAACCACTAGATCACGAGGCAGTATGACAAGTGTGTGGTTACTAATATTGATTAGTGATGGTTCATCTCTAATCAATATTAGTAACCACCATAACAAGTACCAAATTTCCAGCTTAAAAACATGCCTATTAGTAATTCGGCGAATAACGCGTCCCGCGCGGTGAATGCGTAGGTTTTGCTCGTAAATTTTTAACATATATATTGTGGATCTCCGCAGTGACGCCTGAATCTATTAACTATTCATAGAAGTGTCATTATTGACCAGTAAATTTAATTATTGAAATCAATAGAACACAAATGGATAGATCAATGCTTCATCGGAAACGCCTAGGTGAACCTTGTTACTACAACATACATCTTTTTTTTTTAAATAGAAACGCAAACGAGCAATCGAAGCCTTTTTTACGACTACTGACGCGTACGGTATGTCGATATAATTAATATGCCGATGCATTGCCCTTCTTCCCCCCTCCCCAATGTGCCACCGGCTTACTCAGAAACCACACGAATCACGACACTGATGATTTCACTTTACGGCGGTACTATGTCAGCGAGCGGTACCTCCCCGGTCGTGCCGGCCCAATTCCGTTACATGGGTCGATGTAGTGTTATGCACCATGCATGTCACTACATCCTCCTATGCATCATGGCACTACCTCTTCCTGACGGTCCTATGCAAACAATTATACAGAAATCACACTGACGGTCAAACAGCTGTATGTACTTTCATATATATTTAATAAACCAACCCTAGGGTTAGTGTAGAACTCATCTCGTGCAATATTAAAGTAGATGATTGTAATTATGGATTATTTTCAATACCTGGAAAGTAAGCTGGTGAGCATGAGAGTGAGAGTGCTAAAAAAATTAGGCCAAGTCTTACTTATGCAAAATTTCTTAATACCTAATAATGCTTCGTTTGCTCGTTTAGAATTCCACATAATTATTAGAAATGGCCCATTGAGGGAGACAGGGGGGCAACGCATCTGCGTAACAATCATGAGAACACCCATGGGCGTCAGTAGTCATCATCGGTCACAGTCGATTGCACGATAGATTATGCTATAAAAAAGACGTGTGGCTTTCTTTCCATCCGCCTTTCTTGCAAACCCTACGAAATGAGATGGAATGGCTGTCACTTTGCATAGTTATGCCTATATATAATTAACAATTGAAATTTGACGACTACATACACCAATAGACATCCGCATTATAGTTATGGCGATGCGTTGTCCCCCATTTCCTCCCCTCCAATACGCCACCAGCTTATATATGTTGTAACGAGAGCTAATACTAGTCAACATTGTCCTGTTTAGTATACACCTATTGAATTTCAATTTTCAATTTAATTCCGCCCAGGTCATATCCAAGGCAGGTCGTAAAGTATTGAGCTGCACGTTATTATGACACTATTGTCATGCAAATCATGAAGGAGTGTGTGAAGTGTACATTTATTGTGTCATAAAAATTACTAACAAAGTAGATATTAGCTTACATTAGTGAGTGCCCTGCTGGATTGCAGCCAAATTGGGGCGGGCGCGGCTGAGGAGGTACTTCTCACTCACATGATACCGCCGCGAAGCCATGCTGTCGCGCTTTGAACGGAGCCGGTGGTCCATTGTAGGACGCATCTGCATGTCAATAATGCAGATATCCATGGACATCGGTAATTGTCAAGAGGCTCCGATTGATTGTTTGTGGTGAACAAATAGGCAATTGGTATATTGGTAGTTATTTAGGTATATAAAATACCTTCTAAGAGGTAGAAGTAGATATACTACAGCTGTATTGGGCCGGCACGAGCCCAATGGTTCAAGCCTTCGCGTGCCGTGGTCGTGGCGAAGCCATTTGAACCGCGGAGGGGGGGCTGCTCTTTGTACCCCTTTTATAAGAAGAGGGGATAAAAGTGTAAAAGGTGGCGGCGCTTTTGTGCACGGATCAAGGGGCGAGGATGGGAACTTCACCACATTCTACTATCCCAAAGACGGTGCGGGACAACCCCGTCTGTGGAGGTTGCGTCGGTCCCTTTTTTATAGCATGAGGAGGCAAACGAGCAATTGGAACCTTTTGAGAACTACCAACGCCCATGGACATTCGCCTGATGGCTACGCAGATGCGTTGCCCTCCTATTATCGCCCCCCAGAAACGGGAGAGCGAAATAACAAGAACGCACTTAAATAATGTGTAGGGAATCAAGAATTCCTCGTTGGGGAACAGAGCCGGTGAGTAAACCCCCTACATCTTCCATGATTCGCTCCGTATACCGAGACGTGGGTAGGAGCTAGGGTGGAGGTGAGTATCTCCAAGTGGCAACTCGCAAACCGCACGAAACGCGACACAGTGAGGGGCTTAGGGGGCTGACTAGCCATTGAGGTTGTTTCGGAGCACCTCACAAAGCACCACATGAAGCACCACACAAGGCGGCACGGACGGCATTCGCGGTGATTTTTGTGGGTATTCGGCACTATAATGTGCCGCAAGCCGCGCACAGAACTGGACCCCATACAGTGCCGGTGAAGGCGCGTAAATGTGTTTGCCCCAAAAAAAAAGGGTCGGCACGAGTCGATTTCAGGGTCGTTTGTCTCTTTATTAACTCATCAAAATGGAAGATATGTATTTTGTAAATGCCGATCGAGACAGGTTTAATCCTGCAAGCACTACCTGTATTTTAACAATGACTTCAAATTGATTACAGATTCAATTCACTAGTAAACATATATATGTAATTAAGAATATGTATTGGGCCCTGATATACTCTCTTCACAAAAATACTACCCTTACTTGCATTAAGAAATATCATGTGATCAGCTCAAGCATTGCTCATGAGTAAATTACAATGTAGAACCTTCCTCGGAAATAGTTCTATCCATGTGTGAAAATTACATCAAAATCTGTTCTGTTGTAGATTTTGAAGAAATCGATCACAATGCAACAGACAGCTTTCGGGAATTTTTAAACTCTTTTAAAGTAAGTATAGATATTAATTGTATATGAACCTAAAACGTTCATTTTTAGTTTCTCAACTTCTCTCAACTCAAGGTCAACTAGCAGAGAAGAGTTCTCCCTGTGGCCCGACGGTATCAATTATATTAATGATGATTTAAATTGCGAGAAGAGGGCGAAACATAATTTTTGAATAAAAGTAACAGGAAAGATTAATGACTTTTACAGATTCAAATAAGTTTCATCCCAGACGATTTAACCCTAATTTATATTAACGCTCGCCTTTCCTTTTCATGTAACATAAAAAAAATATTGTTCTTGCCAAAAAAAGATCTTACAGAATTTGAAGAAAATTAAGCATTTCAAAGTTACAAGTAATCAGCATCTGGATGCAAGCGGCTCGTGGTCGTGACCTTTGGTGCTATATGGGAGGGGCTTATGTCCAGCAGCGGATGTCGTCCAGCTGAACATGAAGTGATCTGCTTCAGCTTTGCCCGTGAATAACTGGATTGTTACCTTCGCAAAACATACCCTTTTAAAACTTTCAGTGAGAGAAAATTCAGTCCGTAGATTTTGTGAAAATAGATTACACACAGAGGCCGGTTTTGAGGAGGTTATTACATAATATTTATAGGTGTTATTAAATTATATAATTTAGTTCTTGGTTAACATGAACATAAATAAAATTTCAATATCTGTAAGAGGAAGGCATCATCATCATCATCCGGACGATTGCCACTGCTGGACATGGGCCTCCCCATAGAGCGCCATAGGTCAAGGCCACGACCCACTGGCATCCGGAGGTAAGAGATAAGTATCATACTGCATTATTGCAGAGTTGGGGCGGCATGACTTCCTCTTATACCTCCGAATGGTCCAAATAGCCCTCACGCCGCAAAACAACAGCTACGCTGTGACGTTTTATACTGTTACACGTGTGAGTCGGTCTTGGTCTATAAGTGAGAGGAGGCAAGGAGGGCAGCAAATCTATGTTTCATTTACGCTGATGCCTGTGGTAGTCGCTAGTCATCAAAATGCACATGAAAAAAGTCACCGAAATGCTCCACTCATTTGAAGAAGAAGAAGAATATCGGTGCTGACATGTGTGTTAGTAAATGCCGAGCTTGGGACCAATTTTGCAAAGTTGTTAAATAAGTGGTAACATGAAATTGTATATTTTGTTTCACTTGGTTCTTTGCAAAATAAACGTTTTGTTTACTATTTAGTTTATTATGTGCAGGGGGCAAATGAGTGGCTTTTACTATAAAAAATCTAAAAGCCAAAACAAAGGAGCTAATTACAGCAACAGTGTCTTATGCACCCAAGAACATATGGCTTGAGGCCAATAAAGTTTAATGGCAGAGGCCACAAATAAGAAGACATCATTTGGTCAGTTCCTAAATAGTTCGAATAACAACGTCTGTTTAGTGGTCGGCGCAAATTACACAGAATTGGCGGTCATTTATCTCGGTATTCACCAGAAGTAACTTGTTTAGGGAAACAGACAATCTACACCTACCAATTAAGATGAGGGTAAAGTAAACATTTTTAGGGTTCGTTATCCAAAAGGTGTGAATGGAACCATGATAAAGTGCCTCAGTTGTCTGTTTGTCAAAGGGCTATATATTTTTAAATCATAACATGACTAATCTAATTCTATTTCATGTTATAGGTGTCAAAACATGTACCTACAGACGGATTTGATGGAACATTAACACAGATATACCTATGTTTGTTATTCGTTCTATTGAACGGATTTGATGGAACATTGACACAGATATAATCTTGATGAGCTTATAATCTCGAGCATAAGTAAGTAAAGTAGGCACTTTCTGAGCTAAGCCGTTGCTATGATTTATTAATAGAGAATATATTTTTACACCTAACTTGACTATCTTGTTAATGTTAAAAATGCGAAAGTACGACACGGTCGGATTATCTGTACATCTCGCTGGAAATTGTAGCCCCTCGCCATTCCCCTCTTAGCCCCCGTTGCGTCGATAGGTCGGCGCACTATCCCAGAGCTCTAACTTGACGTCATCAACGTCAGGACTACATATATTGTCACCACAAATTCCAAATGTATTTTCATCTTTCACATTCATAACATTTATAGATGTTAAAAAATTATATAATTTAGTTCTTGGTTAACATGAACATAAATAAAATTTCATTATCTGTAAGAGGAAGGCATCATCATGATCATCAGCCGGACGGTGTACAGTGATGGACATCAGCCTCCTCCATAGAGCGGCATAAGTCATGGTCACGAGCCGTTTGCATCTAGTGGTAAGGATAGGGCATGACAGCCTCTTATACCTTTCAATGGTCCACCTACCCCTCCCGCCGCTAAACAACAGCTACACTGTCACGTTCTGTACTATTAGATTTGGGATTCTCCGTCGATACTTCGGCGTACTGTCCCAGAACTTCAACTTGACTTCATCAACGTCAGGACTACATATATTGTCACAACATATACCAAATCATCATTGTTATCTTTTGTCCCAAAACTACATAAGAGAATTGGTTAAAATTTAACACAGATATAGCTTTTATTCAGGAGTAACATATACTTGTACTTTGATCTCGATTAAATTAAGGAAACCTTTATTCAGGATTAGAATAAGATCTTACGCGTAAAAAGCCACGGAGCAAATATAGCTTTCATAAAAAGTACAGGAAATATTTTAACCAGGTATGTAGTAAAGATTACGCACGTCGAGTAAATGAATGTTCTGACGGTGGAAACACGAATAACTTCTTTTTAATGAAAGCCAGTGTAACGTATTATTATCTGGTATGCTCTAATGGAAAAATGTTGTTGAATATTTTTTAATGCTCGTGTTAATTCACGTAAAATTATCAAAGCACTGTCGTGAGCGCGCTAACTACTCGTTTCTATATCTTTTTATCTTCTTTTTGTTTCATACGACGAATGAGTAGTACTTCTCCGAGCCACACGTAACTTGACAGCATAGCTATCACTTTACAGCGGTGTCATGTGAGCGAGAGGTAATACCCCAGTCGTGTCGGTCCCAGTCAGCTGACAACTATCACCTGCAAAATAAAACTTTAGAAACCTATGTTTGGACTACATTCCCTTCTAGTTCTCACTAAGAAATGATTTAAGACATTAAGACATTAAGACCACGCGCTTGTGAACGGGCGGAGCTAATTCTCACATTAGTTTCACTTCGGAACAATATTCGTTAAAGTAAACTTGTGAAGTGTAGGCGTTGTCACACACATTTATTCATATTCTTAAACAAAGTCGCCAAAAGCAGTCTATCCGTACGTAATTTTCTCAAAATCTACACAATGGATTTTGTGCGATTTTCGCCTATGGATAAACGATTTTCGAGAAAGGTTGTAATGTATAATTTGTAGGGGGATTGTAAGGGGATCCAGCGTCTGTTATTCTCGGGTGACGCGTGAAACCTTGGCGGGTCGCTAGTTTTTAATATTTTTATTGTATTAACCCAAATATAAGTCAAAACATTAACTTACCAAGCTGCAATGCAGCAATAACACTGTCACTTACTAGTCCATTTTTACATCTTCAGGTACGTCGCTTCTAGTTTACTCATCTATTTTATAGTAAAACATACTTTTCATATGGTTTAAACGCAGCAGTCGTTGAGTTATAATTAACGCATCGAAAGGAAAATCTTTGCCTTATTATTACCACGTCAATACCGTAGTAGACGCGAGTTCGTGATGGTATAATTAAGTCGATTTCACCAAGTGTTTTGTGTCCCATATTATATATTCCTTCCCCTTAACAAGTTAATTGGCATAACTAGTACTATACAGGAAATGTACCGTCTCATAACAAAATAGCAATTAATATAAATGTACGGATTTCAGTAAACGTTGTTCATTATCCTATTATCCACGTTTAAAAATAGCCAGCAATAATAAATATATGCTGAAATGACGAATGAACAACCATTCGTACGGAGATGTTTTCTACACATTCGCAAGCAACCTTTCAGGACATAACGTGTAACATATTATTTATTTATTTATTAATAAACAAAATCATTTTATTTCTTATAATTTAGCCATTGATTAACCAACATGTAAATCAATGAATTTATCAGATAAGTTTTGTAGCCCAAAAATATTGATTACTTTGTGACCTGAAACCTGAACATTTTTTAATCATCTTTTTATTTAGGTACCTTTGTCACATTAGGTGAGTATTACAGTCCCATCATAACCCAAACTTAACACTTGAACGCTGTACATTAACTCTATGCGACTTGCAGATAGTGTAGTTGAAGGGGAGGCGGCGCTTGTACCTTTGAACATTGACTTAAAAATCTGACGACAATACAAAAAAAAAATTGAAAAATTATTTTAAACTTATACATATTTTTTAATTGAACAATATTTTAAATAATTTTCCAATTACGCGTACAACCTTCAACTTACATAACGGCAACGGTTACGTTGAAAGCTTGTTATTTACAATGTTAGTTGCATATTTTCTGCTGGTGTTTTAAAAGTAAACCTTTATATTGGAAATTGTTTAAACAGCAACAATTTCCTTATACTGTCGCTTGTAATCCTTACACACGGCCATTGGAGAAGAAGAGGCAGAGAGGGCGCCTCATCTTCATTGCAATTATACGGATGTCTATGGATGTCAGTAGGCACCTTACAGTTCACGTAATGACACGAAACTAATCGGAATTCATTACAAAACAAGCCAAAAAAGAATTCACAATAATCAGAAATAATATTTTTTTGTTATATCGGCATATTTGTTGGAGTTGGGGTTGTACCCGCTGTGATGACGTAAGAAACACAAAGTACCGGCCTGATTCTGATGCAAATTTGTATCTCGCTAATAAGATTTAGTGACTATGTTATTGAAAATGTTACAATAAAACTTCTTTTACGGATTTTATCGCGGTTCACTTACTTGCCTGGTTTAAAATCTTAGCGCTCTCCCGTATATCATTTTTTGGTGAAACCTTGACACACGTAGGGATGAGATCATGGTCTTGGCATCTCTTAAAGAATATCAGTGAAGTTAGGAATCTTCCAGAAGATCTTCCAGGCTACGAATTTTATTTGCGGTTACCACTCCGTACTGGTTCACATATTGATGTCTTAAGTTTACGCGAAAAAAGTAGTTTTATTTAATGACTAGCATTCGCGTAAACTTAAGACATCTATCGAATGTTCATATTACTTATGAAACAAACAGCAAGTTATTAGGGTTCCGTATTTCGAAAGAAGAAACAAAAACCCAATAGTATCACTTTCATCATCATCATTTCATCTTCTTATATGCCAAAAAGGATCTTGCCAAGTCTTATGATTCTTCTTCTCTCATCATAGTGCCGAATACCCACAAAATCCACTGCGAGTGCCATCAGTGCCGCCTTTGGTGAGGTGCCCCGGACCAACAAATCATCAGAGCACCTCGACAGCTGATCAGCCCCCTTAAGAACTGACGCCACCTCCATAGACGGAGTAACGCGCACCAACGGACTACCGCACTAATTTGGGACAGTGCAATTTGGTGATGTTCCCATCATCGCCCCTTGCCCGTGTGCAAAAGCGTCGCCTCCTTTTTCTTTTTTGTCCCTACTTCTTATAAGAGTGGTACAAAAAGCTCCCGCCTCGTCGGTTCAATTGGCTTCGCCTAAGTTGTCTGGGTTAACCCCAGGCTACTGAGCCCCACTGCCACTACAAGGCTTGAACCGTGGTGGGGAAGTTTTATGATTCTACCTCAACTACAAGTAGGTACTTGTGTTAGTTTTCATAGACAATGTGCACCTAGAAGGCTGCATCTTGCGATTGCATAGGTTTCGAAGTATATTTTTTCAGGATTATAAGACGCTGAGGACCTTAGTAATTTACGTAAATTTCAGCCGGATTTTCTACGCGTTCCCGATTAGAAATAGATCTTGACATACAGATAGACAGACCTTTAAAAAGATACAATGCAATGTTCGTGCCACTAGTTGCTACAGAACCCTAGGTTCTCCTCGGCTCGCTCTTTTTTGGATTTTATATAGCACAAAAAGTATAAAGGTCTCAAAAGTATAATTCGATATCCTACGTATTAAGTACTTCGTCGCAAACAGTTTAGAAATAAAATTTGCATTAACTTTTTTTGAAATTAAACCTTTTTTACATTTAAATTGACTTGTTCTTTACCTCGGAGCAATTTAGTCCGTTGCTCTTCTCGAAATAGTCCCTGCGGCATGTAATAGGATCCTTAAAAGGAAATCGAGTTAATAAGGAGTGATTGACTTAATTGTAGCCATCTTTATTTACAAGATTAAAGAATTCCTTTGGAAAGTCGTCTCAACTAAATTACTACCTTTAAAAATCTTCCCGAGACCGCTCAATAACACTGATGTCCCTTAAAGCTGTTGTTTTTCTCCGAGATTCCATTCGATTTTTGCGCTGCAGAAAATCGACTTCAATGTCTTCATTTAATGGCTGGCACTTAGAAAATTGAATCGCTTAATCGCGCTAAGGAAGTGAGGAATTATTGGCAGCCCTATGTGGTAATTCAGCCTAAGTAACATTATTCCTAGCATTTCCAAAGGCTGAGTAATTCTCTGCCGTCATTCAGCTCCATTGTTTATCCATTTCTCATTTATCATAACGTTCTTGCTGTAGATAGGCAGA
>JAFELO010000046.1:433367-450786 GCA_017140195.1 Eumaeus atala | reverse complement strand
TTAGCATGTTCAACCGCAGCCGTGAGGTCCTGGGTTCGAGTTCTGTGTCGGGCCAAAAATGTTATTGGGATTTTTCAATTTCTAGTGATAGTCCTAAGGCAGGAAGTTGATGGTATTACACCTTCGTGCCTCGGGGAGCACCATAAGCGGTTGATCCTACGCCTGACTGCTCTCTGGTTGTGATAGACTGCCGTCCCATTGGGATAGGATAATGAGGGAACTGGGAGTGTACTTGAGCCTGCGCAAACACGCGTATACTCTAATATGTCTTGGGCAGTTGGCTAGTATCTAGAGATGGCCACCGTGGCCGAAATTCAACTAGGACCACATCACAATAAAAGTACTAAAATGATTATCTATTATATATACTAATATTTAACAACAGTTTCATATACTTCTCAGCAACCTGTTATGTAACTGTTGAATAACTAAACAAACCGCGAAACGTATTATAAAAAATGTTTTGCATATTTATACATACAATGAACCTTTATTCGAATCAAATAAATGAAATAATCGATTACTACCACGTGTAAATGAAAATGGTACGTCTACTAGGGATGTATAGGAGTTTCATAACGGCCCCACCATGGTTCAAGCCTTGTTGCGGCGGTGGGGCTTAGTAGCCTGGGGTAAGCCCAGGCGAAGCCAATTGAACCGAGGGGGAACTTTGCACCCCTTTCATAAGAAGAGGGGGCTTAAAGATCAGGAGGAGGAATCGCCCTCGGTACTCCTCTTATAAGAAAAGGGAACCTAAGAGCAACAGGAGGCGGCATTTTTACGCACGGGGCAAGGTGCGAGGATGGGAACCTTACCCCATTACACTGTTCCAAAGTCGGTGGGGTTGTCCTGTAGTGCCGGGCAAATCTATCTGTGGAGGTGGAGTTGGTCCCTTAGGGGACTGACTAGCCGTCGTAGTGCCCTGATGATTGTTGTTCCGTCGCACCTAGCCAAGGGCGGCACTGACGATACTGGCGGTGGTTTTTGTGGGTATTCGGCACTATCATGTGCCGCGAGTCCCACACGCCACTGGACCCCGCCCAGTACTAGTGAAGGCGCGTAAATGCGATTCCCCGCGTCAAAAAAAAAATAACGGCAATCATATCCAGAACTATCGGATACCCGAAATAAAGATCTCTTCGTAACGGTAACTGTAAATATGAATACATAGCAAAAAATATCAGAAACTGGTGTACATAATCCCAAACTGTCCGCAACATACATACGAACTTTTGACCATTTGTCTACTACTTCTCGCAGGTTAGCATGCCTATGCCCTGCTGCAGTCTGATTACTACATAACAAACTTTTTTTCTTGGTATTTTTTATATTTATTTAAAGGCTAAAAGAATCATAAGATTAAGTCTGCCTAACAAACGTTATATTTAGGATTTTATAAACAAGCTTTTATTAGATAATAATGTCCAGTCTCCCTTAACGAGATGAGCAATCAAGGAAGCCCAAACACGATAGCATTACTATATTTTACTAAGGAGATCGTATGACCACCTACCAGCTTCTTCTATCTGCAGACCTTGGTTCTTAAGGTACGTAGAGATATAAAGCACTTGTAAAAACAAGCCCAAATACGATGAGGTTGTGATATTTTATTGCAGAGATTCTATACATATCTTCCGTCTCCATCGTCATATAGGCGTTATATATTGAAAATTACAGCTCAAACAAAATATAGATTTATATGTACATGCAAAATTACAGCTCAAACGGACACTGGCAATTTGATAATATTTAGCTTGCAAGATTTGATTACAGACAGAAAATCATCGATACAGGTAAATGAAACCTTATAAAACATAACGTGTCGTATCATCATTACCGTGGTACATAGGAGCTGTTCTTGGATGTATTTAGTCATTACAATCGTGTACTGTTCCCGCGTTGATTAGGGAGGGAAATTGGAAACACTCCGTACTCCTTGTATTTTGTTATTAAATTCGCCCTAAGACAGTAATAATGTTTCTTTCAGGTGCCCTGCGATGATGCCAAAGGATCACCAGTTGCTGTCGATGCCGAACCTGGATACACAGAAGCTGTGGTAGGAGTATGCGGTGAACCAAGCCAGTTTTAAAAAATGCAGTCTGATCACATCACAAATGATATATAACAAAACTTCGGGCTGCTTTCGCAGCAAGTAATATGAAATTGAATATCCGTGGCAAGTGTAGAAATATGTAGCTAGAAATATATTTTGCAATGCTTTTATTGATGCATTTGACTGTGCATATTCGTGACCGTATATTCGCATTCGTGTGGCAGTAAAAGGATAGATAAATGCAGCGAGACAAATGGATCCACGCGTATAACGGGCGCATCCTGTGCTAGGAATGGCCATTTTGCACGCCAAATCTATAGCACTAGCACTTAGTCTGAAGATTTTTTTTTTGTTTTATACTTAAGCTAAAACATAAGACTATACATGCAATAGTACATCCACCCCACCTTAGCCCGAGAATAAAACGGGGACAAATGATACACTAACACAAATACACTAGAACCGTCCTCGGGGACATATAGGTTTTGGGGTCTTTATTTGGGACTCCATTGGCGATTATAGCAAGCTGTACTCTCTAAAACTGACCATAAATCATAATGGGTTAAGGTCGGACCTACATGGAGGGTAGTCTTCATCTGTTACACAGCCCGGAACGTTCGTTTCAAACAAGATTGGGTTGATCGAGCTTTATGATCTGGTCTGGAGTCTTTCTGGAAGGACCATACTTGGTTATTGAACATGATGTTATTAAGGGGTTTGCTTGCCGTCTCAAGAATGGTATCTTAATACACTTGTGCAGATGTTATGATACCTTTTTCACAAAAATATGGCTCACTCACTCCTTCATAGCTAACACCCCACAAAACCATCACTAAAGTAGGATAATACCCACGTTGCACTCTGTCGAATAATTGGGAAGCTTCCTTAGAGCCTTGAAAATAAAAACGGTTGTTTTTTTTTTGTTGAAATGTTGCTTAATTGTAAAAAAATCTCATCCGTAAACAATTTTTTTCTATGATCTCCTTATAGTTACTATTTTACCACTATATTCATGTTAAATTTATCAGTTAAGAAATTACCAATAACGCTTTACTCAGTATTACAAATAAACTCTTAGAGGCTGCAAGTCCTAAATCATCTCATATAACACGCGACATGGTTGCGCATCATGTACAATTGTACAAAAATAACAGATTCCAAATTCAAATGTTTTTTTTTATTTTTAATTGGAACAGTATTTATTGCCTGACTAAGTATAATGAATAAAAATTGTAGAGGGCTGAAGGATATTTTTTATTATTTCATGTTTAACTTCAGACAACTGTCTGAAGTTAAACATAAAATACAAAGAACAATGTCTGTTTTACCTTTGCTTATTCTATAAAATTCACATTTTAACGTTTTTTGTGCTCGAAGTTTCTTATGAGTAGTCACTACCTGACTAGTTATAACTGTCTAAAGATAGATATATCCCTGTTATCAGCAATCGGGGTCTTCTATCACAAAAATAAATTAATCGTTCAAACATAGGAATACGACCCGACGTTACTAACCGACTCCCGTTATTGTCGGTCGATGCACGTATTGCACGACGCCGACGACGCGATCGCGATAGCAGTAGCAAAGACCGTCCAAGAACACAAGCAAAGACACACCAAGACACGCTCCCGCAATAAAATGCCAATAGGGCCAACCTACGGATAGCGGGTTTTTAGGCGGTAGTAGGTAGTGGCTGTCGCTACACGACCTCACCCGACAAACTCTTCAGGCCCCCTTGGGTCGGTTGGACAGTGCATAAATGCATGCTCCTGCAAGAACCAATACGATATATACCGCTCGTACCGGTCGAGCGATGAAATCTTACATACAGTGACACAGTTATGACGTATGACTGACATAATGTCAAACTCACACACCGCTTACGGAAACGAGCCCGGGTTCGAATCCGTAAGTCGAGATCTTAGATGGATAGAAATAAAATAACGCGACTTTAGAGAGCTCTAATAATAAATAAATGAATAATACGGCTTTTGTCGATTTGTAGCGCAAATCAACCCCATCCGTCAGGGGGGGGGGGCGCGGAGGCCGGCCTCCTCAGATAAGCCAAACACTAAACGAGCTCAATTATCTTTATCCACGACACCGCAACTTAAACGGCATCGTGCGCGCGCCCTCCCACTAGAGTGGGGAGGGGGACCGCTTCCCCTTTTTCGGTCCCAAAAATAATCACTATAGGGTACGCCCACAATCAACCCGGTTCATCTCCTCCCATCTGCGGGAAAAGAGGGGGGTCTGTCCCCCTATCGTCTCCCTAAACCTGAAGACAAAAAAGTCTTCGTAGTCAGTCGAGCTGTAGAGGCTGGACTAGCGCCGCCAACCAGTATTAGGTCCCTCCGAAAAAAAATCGGGGTCTTCTCATCCCTCCCAAGACGACACTGGGCTTCCGTGAGGTTTAATGGGTTAGGCATCCCAACTAATGAGTTGAGGGTTTTAACTCTCAACTCGACTGAGCGGCAACCCATTCCAGTTGAGGCTAGAGCTGATGCAGTGGGATAACTTCTGTATTTATGATAAAAAAACTATTGAAAAAAATGTTAAGTCTATTACAAATTATACTTTTACATTTGGTGCATGGTTAACACGTGTACGTTTTATAAATCAAATATCGAAACTCGAGCACTAAATAATTTATTTAAAACAGCCAGTCTCGGTATTATGTTTGTTCGTTCACTGATTTACTCGTACGTGAATGGACCGAGAAAATTGAAATTTTCATTACTAGCGGACGCTGAAAAGACGAAAGTACACCGTGCGGCGCCGTACCGTTCACGACTTGCATTCACTATGTGTTGGCTTATTTTCTTATTCGGATTTTAATGAATAGTGCGAATAGAATAGAATAGAACAATGTGTTTTATAGTTTCTATCTATATGTATATATTTATTACAAAAAAACTGCCGAAAAAGCTGTATTTCTGTATGTGATCTAATTTCTCCAAACTCATTGAAAACTTTTTCATGCGTTTTCCATCTATAGATAGAACTATTCCCGAGGAAGGTTAAAGTGTGTAATTTGGCCTCCGTTATAACCGGTCTCCGATGATCTCTAGTAATATCATAGAAGGAAATCCCCAAAAGCTGTACATCTGTACGTGATCAGTATTATCAAAATCTTCCAAACGGATTTTAAAGCTAATTTTACCACTTGATAAAATTGATCCCGACAGAGATTTTAGTGTGTAATTTGTTAATATTGCAATCCAGCCCGTGTTAGTGGAGGGCGAAGCTGTCTCGGATTCTCAGTTAAAAATAAATTAATTAAGGAAATGTAATGCATGTAGCCTAAATACAACATTTACAATTCGTATAGCATGATGCACTGTTAGTCAATATATAGTCGCAAACTTGTTATATTTATGTAGTGAGCATGAATCTTGCACTGTAGGACTTAAGCCTCAGCTTATGAGACTTAAAATAAACTTAAACAATAAAAAATATTTTATCGACACTATAACAGTCTCCTACATTTATGTGCGTCAATCTCAGGATTTAATCGTGGAATAAATAATTTCGATTTTTACACCAGCCGTTATTGTTATACATAATTTGGTTTTCTCGTCGGATACTTGCTAGTTCTCGCTTACTCGTACGTACTGTAACGAACGAGAATGCAAGATTCTAGGCCATAATCACTGCATAATAATGCAACAAAATATTTCTATGCTGCAAAATTAGTGTTCAATGCAAAAATTGTTAGCTTTCTAATATTAGAAGCGCAAAAGTTTACATGTATTCTTATTATTCACTCAAAAACTAATTAACTAATTTGTACGAAATTATTGGATATATTGAATAAATTAAGTCACTGGTGTAGAATGCTAGCTGAAATAACAATAAATACTTTTTATCCCGAATAAATGATCGGTTCTAAGTAAAGATAATTTTATGCGGCTAATGGCTCAGTTAGCATCTAATGCATTTGTCACTATTTTAGCTCCAAACTATTTAGGGCTAGCATATTACAATGGGAATAAGTTCATTAAGCTAAATGTAACGGCTCGGACATCTCAGGACCACTTTAAATGTTAAATAATTAAATGTAATAAAATAAATCCAGGGTACTAGTGTTACGCCGGGATTAATTGTGGCTTACTGGCGCTTATAAAGCCTGCGGAATGCCTCTCCTAATAAGTCTACAATCTCCCTATTTTCCCTTACATTTAACCTCGATGTCACTGGTCACGAATGAAGAATTAACGTTATACGAATTTTTTTTTCAGGCTATATTAACGTAAGCTTCGTTTCATTGAGATACAGAGAAAAATATGAAGTGGTCATATATGTACTTAGTTAATCCGCGGGGCAGACAAACCTTTAAAAATGTGTTATGTGGCATTGCAGCGGAATAGAGTTGACACGACCAACGTGGTACCTCCCGTTCACGTGATACCGCTGTAAAGTGACATGTTCGGAGGAGAGGAGGAAAGGGCAGCATATCGGAATGTCACCATTCCGATATGCGGCCAAGACCGTCGATAGGATACGATCCTCATTCTCCCCCAATACTTTATAAAAAAGTGCATTTGTTTCTCTTTATAGGATTTTTAGGAGGGTATTTGTTATTTGAGCTGAGACAACGCAGTACATACCACTGACCCCACAGAGAGACACGTCATATAACACGTTAGCCCGAGAAACAAAAAATACTTAAGTCACTCTAGAAAAATATCACCCTTAAGATATTCATGTAATGACTTAAGCAATATTTTTTATGGCAAAGTTGGGTGCATTCGCCTCGAGCTTCCACTAACCCTCGCTCGTACCTAATGAACCGTGAACTATGCAGCTACTGGAAATATGTGTATAGTTTACCGTCAAATTCTCCTCATAATACAGAGATATGAGGTTAGATTTTACAAATTTTATACACTACGCTTAAATATGGAACAATTTTGTACCTACGTTGTCTTCTTCAGAATTTCAATCATATATATAATACTAATTATAATAACAAGTCATAATGAAATATAAAATATCCCGTAAGAAAATTCACATCTAGTATTTAGGACAGAATGTAAATTTTACTACAAATCCTCCCGTTTTATTGTAAGCTTTTAAATAAAGAAATAGGCTTTCCAAAACACAGACAATATGTTGCGGATGGCTTTTGTTATAGTAGAGGTGTGCTGCACTAATGGCGCGACCCGGAAGTGGATACCTGCTCACTTAATACCGCCTCAGGCTGACTACTATACTGTCACGTTTGGTGAGTCTCCACGTAACCAACCGTTGGAGCGTAGAAACTATCGATATCTATGGGCTCGTTTCATACTATAAAATTATTATAGTAGTTTTCTAGGGCCGGGAATTAAAAATGAAATGATTATAACTTATAATTTATAAGTATTAAAGAACTTAATCAGGTTTCAAAGATCGACGACTAGGGGTGATCGATTAAGCGTTGAAAACTTTAAGCGTGGAAGTTTGTACGTCTCGCTGGCCGAGGAAATAAAACTATAAGGAGTCTTCTCGTCCGACAGACTCATCGATCAAATACTTTTTCAAATTGTAACAATAAGTACGTACCGGAATATTAAATGTAGCAAGGTCCAAGTAGTTCGTTTCAGTAATAATTGTATACGGGAAGAAATTGCTGCATAGTAATAAGGCCTTTGTGTACATTTATATTATGTTTTGTTCTTCTGTGTTGTAAAAGTATTTATTGAGTAGAATAAAGAACATTTTATTCGTATTTCACTCATAAAGCGTTAAAAAAAATTGCAGTACACAGGTCGATATAATTTTTAAAGACAGCTAACATATAAAAGTATTTTAATTAGATCATACTTAGAAGCCTCTACTATATTATTATGCTTATAATGATACTTTCATAGGTAACCACAAACATAGGTGCCATTCTGCATTGCAGCCGAATTCGACCTTTCGCGCACATGATGCCACCGTAAATTAACAGCTATGCTACTGAGTGACCGGTGGCTCATGGAAGTAGGAGGACGAAGGAGTACACCGTCTTTACATGGTTTCTACGTAGATGTGTATACCGCACTACGCTTTTGGCCCCTGTACCACAAGAAAACTTTCAATATTCGTAATTTATTCCACCAATTTTTCAGGAAACCTCACAATGTCCTCATGATATGATTTTGTTTCACAGTACTTTGTAGATTTACCAAATTGATCAAGTAGGATCAAAAATATCGAACTAAGTATTAATTTAATGCTCGTCCACCATAAGTCTGAAAAATATATATTATATAAATACTAAAGGAAAACCTTTTGCTATTCCAATTCAGAATCTGATAGATCAAATTTTTAGATAATATAATAGGTTTGGTTAGTTAGTTACATTGGTTAGACTAAAATATTGCAAGGACCTTATGTGTGTCTTACAACCTTGTGAATACAATAAGTGGCTAACTCACAAAATATGGCCAACCTGATAGTTAATTGATAGACATTAATATGTATTCGGATGATGTACCAAAAAAGCTGTCAATCAGTGTCAATGTATAATTATTACACGTAATTGCGTTAACATCAGAATATTAAGAATATTAGGCTAAACATTTAGTGCGCCGTTCAGTTTCAAAGCCCCTTGGTATTGTTAGTGAGTACCGAAAAGACACAAGGTGGACAATATTTTAAAAACTGCTCTCAAATCTGGTCTGAGGTCCCTCAATATTACCTTGATCAAAGTGGCCGTATTCAACTGAGATAGCCCGAAATGTATCTATATTTATATGTATAGGGTTCCGTATACTAACTTTGAGTACGGAGCAGGTAAAAACAGGACCCTATTATTTAGACTCCGCTGGCATTGCTCTGTCACTTGGCTGACAGTTAAGATTTTCACACAAGGTTGTTATGTGTATTGCGTGCGTATTTCTGTTGCTGCTATAACCACAAATATTGTATAGCGGTCTCTCTCGTTACATCAAAAAAATGAGTTTTTATAAGAGGTAGTGCCATGCTGTATTGAAGCCGAATTGAGTTGACACGACCGGGGATCACCGCTCACACGGTACCGCCGTTAAGTGACATCTACAGTGTAGCGATTTGTACGGTTTATGAATAGCCGTTGATCCATTGGAGGGGGAGGAAAGGACGGCAACGCATCTGCATGGTAATTAATCGGATGTTCATGGGCGTTATTTGCCTTGATATGGATATTAGTACTGAACCAAACATGCTCGAGCTCAACTCGCACTTGGCACGATTTAGTCTTGTCTATTTAGTCCTGAGAAGGTTGGTCAGTTTGCTCTGCATTTTGCCCTATTTAGCTCGGAGTATGTGCTTAGGAATTGTTCGAATTAATTCCAGCAACAATTTCAGCGGAACGAAGTCGGACGTCGCGTCAGAACTTTAAACTCCTTGACCACATAGATGTTCGAGTGACTTCTACACTCGGATGCAATCACCACACAGCACCACACTTTTGCTTTACTTGGTGAATCGCTTTTACGCGCCTTCACCGATCCTGGCTGGAGGCAAGTGGTGTGTGTGGCCTTCGGTACATTATAGTGCCGAATATCCACTAAAACTACCGCGAGTGCCATCAATGGCACCTCCACGGCTAGTCAGTCTCCAGGGCGACCGACACCACTTCCAAACGTAGAGTTAGTCCGCACCACAGGACAACCAGCCTCACCCCTTGCCCCGTGCGTAAATGTGGCTCCTCCTCTTGCTTGTTTGTCTCTTCCTCTTATAGGCGTACAAAGAGCAGCCCCCTCGGTTCATTTAACTTCGCGTAAGGTATTTTGAGTTCACCTCAGACTACTGAGCCCCATCGCCACGTCAATGCTTGAACCATGGTGGGGACTCAGAACTGCTATGTAGAATCAGCGCCTACCTGTGTTTCGAACACGGACAGCTATGAACGGCGGTAGTACCAGTTTCAAATGTACTCTGTCTCAAAAAAAATGTGAAGGAAAACAGTTACACAAAAATTAGTAATCGTCCCATATATCAATCTACATCTATTTACCATGTAGAAGGTATAGAATATATATTATTATTATGTATATATGCATATAAAGCATGTCCCATGTTTAAAACGACTTTTTACCTTCAAACATTAAACATTCAAATTCGTAGCGTAAACATCGTAAATATATTTCCATTGATCCCTTGGTTAGCGGTAAGATGACCAAATCCAGGACGGCTGACGTTTTGACTGTGTCCATTGTGGATCTGGACGAGGGTCCATGATTTATAGGACATTGACAACAAACAAACGGGTGCGGTACGTCTGTCCCGTCCCCGTAAAGCTTAGATTGTACGTTATTAATGTGTGGTTATCTGATATGCTAATTACATACGTTTTAAAACATACACTTTGTAAAAAGTACTAATGGTTCCAGGGGTTAATTGTTGTTTTTTTATATGGTGTTTTTAAATACACAAATGGTATTGTAAATTTTCTGGATAGCATCTACCCTTTTATTTGCTTTATCTTTTTTTATATTTTAAAGTAATTTAAAACATTTTTTTTAATTAACGTGAGGGAAGCATTTACGCCGCATCGGCACACCCTGACTGGGCTACCGACCAGTGTGGGGATACTGAACTCCCTAGTATTTAAAGTACTACAATATTGTCTTTCTTTCATATTTATACTGAATATTACGTACTCATATCCAGTAGAAATTAGAAAAAGGAATTATGGAAATTTAATTAATAATTTCATTTGTTTCTTTGACGGGTAACGTTTAGATATTAATGTATTTAAAAAAAAATTGATGTCTTAATTATAGTCCACCCGTGACCATGGTTGCTGTAAAGCTTCTGAAACGTCGGGCTTCATAAATAATTCAATAAACCGCGATAAAATCCGTAAAAGTAGTTTTATTTTTAAAAATACGTGTTTTAATATATTTCGGCTATTATATAAATCTGTGCAAGAAGTGAGTAATGACTTGTAGAGTTATAGTCATCTCCTTACAAACTGAGTCAATCCGACACTGATACACATCTACATCTATAGTAATATTATGAATAGAAATCATTTGATTGTTTGTTCGTTTGATTATTTTTTGTTTGCATTAAATAGGCTTCGAAACTATTTTACCGATTAGAAAAAAACCTTCAGTATTAGAATTCTACATTATCTGTGATCAACATAAGCTACATAACATTTGCTTCAACGTTTTCATCATTATGAAACTTCGACCAAATAAAAAAGCGAAGTTGTGAAAGAAACACGAAGATAAATCCTTATTTCGCTGCAAAAATTATTGATAACTCTCCGCCCGACAACTACTGCTATCAGTACCTGCTTTACTAATAATCAATATTCAGGCAAAAAATATTGATTATTTATGGAAAACGTTTAGTAACAGTAACTAACTTCATACTACTTTTATTTCTATATAAAAAAATAATTAGAAGAACAATAAAAACCGTCTGCTAACAGAAAAGAAAAGAAACAACGCTTCTACACATTCAGTCGGAACGCATTATTTAACAAGAAATTTTGCCAAGATTTTAAATATATCTCGACTTTAGAGGCCTTGTATTTTTCAGTTAGCAGTCGGGCTTTTTATTCTTCTAATTATATTTTATTTCACATTCGTCATTTAAATCTCCGCCAAATATAAGAAATTCCAAACCTGATATATTAAGTACGAAAAAATGGAACTTCACGATTTTCTGCCCAAAATTTGACATTTACGCCATACAATATATACATACACACATAATGCATACAAACTCTCGGAAATTAGTACCCTCCTTTTGACGCAGACGGGCAAAAATAGTCCACTCCCCGTTATACGCGATTAAGAACGCCGGACACAGCTAATACAAACAATAATTATTTAAATAATTACGGTAATTAATTAAATACAATATTTACAGTATCAAATACTTATATTTTTTACTTTATACTTTGCGTATACTAAATCTACTAATTAAAGTATTTTCGTTTAGTGAATAAGAAAAGTGTGCAACTAGCGTGTAGTTTCATCTCGGCGTTAATTAATTGGATTACGCAGCCTTTCCCATTAAGCTGGATGAGGGCTATTTGGTGAATGAATTTTGTACGCGTGACACTGTAAAATCACTTTGTGCTCATGTTTAATAGTCTGTTAGTTGACTAATATTTATCCCCTTATTTTCATCATGATTTTATAATTTGCTTTGTAAGAATGATATATAGATGATCTAGACAAGATTATGCAGATGTTCACAAATGACAGCGATCTGAAAAAACGTAGCTAATAAAATAGTTGACATTTATATTTTGCACAGACTATTCAATTAATTTGAAACTGTAACATCGACAAATAACAGAAACAAAATAAATGATAACATCAAACAGCGCTTTTAAAACATTTATACGTGATCATTTGTGCTACCACCGATATCGCTTGGGAAACGGATCGGCGGTTCGTAAACATGCGCTCTTTTCTGTCGTCGATAAACACAACGGGTGAAAAATTGCGAAAAAAAAACGAAATCAATTATTGCGGAGATATGATAACTTATTTTACTTTTTTCCAATGTTAAGTAAAAGCCTCACAATCGTTATCAGCCGGAGGATATCCTCTGCTAGATATAGGCCAGTAGAGAACCTTGACTCACGGTCACGAGCCACTTGCATACAGCTGTTCTCTGCCACCTTAACCAAGTCGTCAGTCCACTGGAATATATTATTATAGTACATAGTAGATATTACCGTTAACTTTAGAGTTCCTTCACTCTTCGTTCGAGCTGTTCCCCGAGGCTTCAAAGGGATGAAAACTAGAATTATTTTATCGCAGGTTGCAACCTAGGACTGTGCCAAATTGCATCCAAAATATTATAGATTAATTATCAAACAGACATACAAACATTATCATTTATAATATTTTGGCAACAATTGCAAAAATTTGGATTTAACATTTTTTAGATATTTTTTTATTGTAGCACTAGCAGTCCGTTCCGGCTTCGCATCGATATTTCACGAAATACGCCAAAAAAATAAAAATTATATACTTTAATTTCGGCAACGAAAACATTACAATGGCAACATATTAAATTTATGACAGAACAGGGTCTGTTGACACAGCCAGTTGTCGACAATTTCTGCAACTATATAAGGTTTTTTTTACACCTTTGGTTTGTTACATTATCGAAGTTTTCATACAGATGAACATGTTCTGAAGCCTATGTCCATCACTGATAATGTGTGATTATTATTGTAAAATATTTTTTCAAATTGGCTCAGTACTTTCGGAGCCTGTGCAGTGCAAATAAACAAACAATCAAATGTTTACTTTTTATAATATTGCTATAGATAGCGGCGCATACGAGCAATCGGAGATACCGACGACGATAGACATGCGTATTATTATTGTCATGCGAATGCGTTGCCCTCCTTTCCTCACCCCTCCCATGAGCTACCGGATACTCGCAATCGCACGCTAAATTTATTTTTATTTTTCGACATAGTCTCCATCTAGTTCAACAAACTTCTTCCACCTGACCTGCAACTTGTTTATCCCCTCGAAAAGAAAAGATTCCGGAAGGTCGGCGAAATAATCGTTTACTGCGACTATCACCTCATCTTTGGTCGAAAATTTCGAGCCACCCAAATGTATTTTTTTGAATTTGGAAATAAATGATAATCCGAGGGGGCAAATCCGGCGAATAAGGTGGGTGGGGCAGCAATTCGTAGCCACAATCATGGATTACAGACATTGTTTCAACCGAAGTGTGAACACGTGCATTGTCTTGATGAAACAAAACTTTCTTACGCAACATTCCCGGTCTTTTGTCTTCTATTTCTTCCCGGAGTCTTCGTAAAAGGCTATAATAATAACTAGAATTTATAGTTTGACCTTTCGGTAAATAATCTACAAAAATAATACCCTTCGCATCCCAAAAAACAGAAGCCATGACTTTGTTAGCCGACAAAACGACCTTAGCCTTTTTCGGTGTAGGAGAGTCTGATCTTTCCAGGAGAGTATGGTCGTGGACCCAGCTTTCATCCATGGTAACAAATCTATACAAAAAGTCCTCGGGATCAGTCTCAAAAAGTTCCAAACAGTCTCGCGAAATTGTGTATCGAACTCATTTTTGTTCAGCTGAAAGGAACCTCGGGACCCAGCGAGCAGAAACCTTATGGAACCCCAACTCTTCCGTTATTATGTGTTGCACCCGGCCATAGCTAATGTTTGTTATCTCAGCTATCCTACCAATGGTCAAACGTCGGTCCCCAGTACGAGATCACAAATTTTATCGATGTTTTCTTTCGTGGTAGAGGATGTAGGCCTTCCACTCCTAGGATAATCTTTAATGCTCTCACGACCGCGCTTAAACTCAGCTACCCACTTCTTGACACTGGAATACGATGGAGCAAACTTCCCCAAAGTGCTCACCATATCTAGATGGATGTCTTTAGGTGATAGGCCTTTTTGATTTGAGGTACTTAATGACTGCACGGTGTTAAATTTTCTCCATTATTGAAAATTGCGTCAGATTGCTTCAAACAAATAATCACAGAAATTTTTAATTATGCAGTATCGGAATGAAACTGCGCACAATAAATCAATATGACACATACTAACAAATGACGGTAGATTTAAAAAGATGTCATAGCTCCATGTAGGTTAGGCCACGAACTTTTAGATCCACCCTCGTATATATATATATATAAATGATAACATTGCTCTTATATAAATCGCACTAACTTGTCACGAGCTAAAAATATAGGGCCTCCTGTGTAAGCCTTCCTAATATACTCACCGCTTGTTCCGCATATAAGGGGTGAGCGCATGAGGACTAACTCATATAACTACATATTTCATTCCTTTATATGAAGTAAAATCATACCGCTGAGATTGTAGACTATTCTTCAACCAATGCGTTCTCCCCGTGATGACCTACGGGGCCGATACATAGTCTTTTAATGTAGGACTGGTCCGCAAGTTTGCGGTAGCTCAGCGGGCTATTGAACGTCTTTGATTGGGTGTTTCTTTGCCCGATAGATTTCGTATATATAGGTCGATACCACGCGTAGAAGACCTCGCTGAAGTGGCAATGGGCTGGTCACACACACACGGTGGCGTTTAGGAAAACGATGTGTTGTTCGACCGTTCACCATGTAGGAAGTACAGTAGCTGGTCTGGGATGGAAGCGAGTACCAGGACATCGGCCGTCATGCCGTTCATTGAAAGAGGCCTATGTCCACCAGTGGACCGATAGGGACTGACAATGATGAATGATAATGATAATGGTGTAAAACCAAGCCGTGACTGTTTAGTTTATCCTTGAATTGAGGACAAAAAGCCTAAGTGCGAATATACCCTAAGGTTTGTTCGAACTCATTGCATCGTTAAAAAGATTATTTTCAATTTTCTTTTACATTTTCACTCGACGTTGATGTGTCTACAATGAAAGAGAAAATGGTGAGGCGAGCATTCTTATGACAAATAAAAAATCTTTACGCCTCAGCATTTATAAAGTGCGTCATTCAAAACATATAAAAATCACACATCGTCACAAATAAAAATAAAACTTTCGAAGGACCTTTATGTTGCAACTCAAAATGAACATGATATATGTTTCTTAACTTGCTAATCCAAAGTTCCAATCAGCTTTGATCTGTAGAGTTGTAATTTTTATGATTGTAATATTTACCTGTTTGTAGCTTAGGTATATTTACTGAAAATACAAATCCAATTTCAAAAGCGTAATCAAAACTTGAATGCAAACTCATTGTGAAATTTAGATTTTGTAAAATGAGCAGGTTTAATGATTTATAAAGACATAAACAAACAGAACTCACAAAGTTTTGGCAGCAACTTTATAATAATCTAGATAACGTGGGGACCTTCTAGATGGGTCCATTATTTTATTCAGTGAAATGGAGCGGCAGTGAAATAGGGTAAAGGGCAAATAAACGAGGTACTGGAAATGAAGACGCCGTTTGTTCATAACCAGCTCGTTAATTCTATTATTACAAGTCAAAGGAGCGACGCAAACTGGTAGCAGATGTGCCAGTCGACTCGTGAATCCGTCTTAAAAATCTCCGAGTTGAAACGCGATAATTACTTCCAGCGTTACATCTGAAGTGGATCTTCCGGAAAGTAAGCGATTTTTAAAAAGGACGGAAAATCTTTGATAATTTATTACTTTGTTCAATTATAACGATTTTGATTGTTGGCTCGAGATTTTAGTTATAGCAATTCTTGGAAATCTATTTAACGGAAATTAATTTATTACCTAATTGCACGTTATCAAAAAAAACATCATCAAACATTTCTAAATTAATGGCTTTACCTAATTAATGTGTACAATTGTGTAGAATTCAATTGTAGTTGGTAAATAGATGAACTGTCGGACGCATGAACCATGACGATATTATTATTTTCTTAGTGCTTTCAGTTCATACATTCAATGGTTAGTAACTGATGTCTCTTGTGATCGCTCATTCACAACATGGACCTCACGACTAATAATTAGGACCTTTACGGAAATAAAATTTATAATTTTGTGATTAAAAAAAAAATTAATTATTCTAATATTATTGTTATACATCTAATCTTTTGTCTAATAATTTATTTTATACCCTTTTCTCTTTTAATTGTTTAACTCAATCCATTACATACTTTTTCTTATGCATATCCTTCTCACTTATACATACTGTTTAAATATACTTATCCAATAAATATTAAATATCGAAGTCGGTGAAGTAATTTCCAAATTGACAAAAATTGCACATTTGTTTGTCATAGACTCATATTATAATATCATTATCACATAACATTATTTCGCTTCTGAAACCAATGAAACATTCGAAACAATTTATTCATTAAAAATGATTTTCAAACGTGATTTTCGTGGTAGGATTATGATAAAAATTCCTGGTAGGATGATGAATATGAAATGAACCTCCCGATAATGATAATATCCGTCAATTATTTCACTAATTGGAGCCTCGTATTGATATGCGCAACAGTTACGGAGATATAATCCACTTATCCCGGGATTGCTCACGGCCTTTGTCATACGCGGAATCACGACACAATATCTGCAAATGAACGCCGGGGATTATAAGAAACGATAGAACACAAAACCCAATCTCCAGAGGTAGAGGAACGTTCTGATTTTATATAAAGTGTGTGAGATTAGAGAGAATTTCGCACATATCACACATTGGGAAATATATATTATTTTTAAGTTAACAAGAGTACATACACGCTATTTTGTCTTCATTATATTAATGGAGGACAGAAGAATGGTGTGGGCTTTTTATTAACTACCGACGCCCATAAACATCCGTATAACTACTAAGCCAATGCGTTGCCCTCGTTTACTCCGTACGAAACGCTACCATCAAGTTGTGAGTTTACGTTGGTGTAATGTTAGTGATAAGTGCATCCTCGGTCATGTCCAGACATT
>JAFELO010000046.1:411123-426306 GCA_017140195.1 Eumaeus atala | reverse complement strand
CCACTAATTTTCACGGATTGTCCTTCATTCCCTCAATTTAATAAACAAAACAACAATAAAAGTTTTATATGAAATATTCATTCATGCATTGTGACACGAACATGTAGGTTCCCGGCGGAAAATATACTGTTTAACCATGATTTGAAAATGGCATATAGCGTCAGCGATCCCAAGTATATCCATCCTCAACCTCGCCAAAAGGAAAAAAAGTGACATTTCTTTAACACCGAGAACATTAAGCCTTACAATCAAAGATGACAGATATACTTTTTTATAATTGCTGTACCGTAATGTGGCATTTACTGTGTCGCGTTTTGTGTAGTTTGTGAGTAGCTGATGGCTCATTGGGGAGGGAAGTGAAAATGAGGGCCACGCATCGGCCCATGCCAATAATTGATGAACCGCCCATGAACATCAGCATATTTACTATTAATTATTCTGATTTTCATGGGCGTCGGTAGTCGTAGAAAGTCTACGGTTTCTCATTTGTCTCCCTATAAAATAAATAAATAAAATCTGCTAATTACAATAAATTTACTAGACTTCAATGTAATTTCATTATATTCAATCGAACCAACTAAATGACTTTTAATCTTTAGTTTTTGGTACAATTTTTATAAAGTTTTACTAACATGACAAAAATAAAAACAATTAATAATTAATTTACTGAATTGACACAGATTTTTATTATTATTGTAACAAACACATGATACCGACATTAATTTACGACCTAGGAGAGACAACCCGTACAGAGAGAGCAAGAGACTGAAATATGCGTGTGTTCCGCTCTTATGGGCATGAAGACGGGGTTCGCATGACAACTTAAGAGAATCGGGGAAATTTGTTTCTAACACTATAAATATATAATATTGTAAAGTAACATTAATGACATTTAATTATTTCTATTTATATTTTCTAATATAAATAATAGTTTCACATTTAATTTCAATGAAATATATACTCATCTCGCTCTTGATTACTCTGCGCGCGATTGATGGCGTCATAATAATATTATGTAGATCTAAGCACTGTAAGTTGATAGCTCGCAAAGATATTCTCTAAGCGTTCTAATATTTTTTTCCAAACTTTCTGACCTCGTGGTCGTGATTGACTGCTGTTCGACTTTAAATGATGCGATTCTTATTTGATTTAGAGACTCTCCTTCTATATTAACACAACTACAGATATGACCTTATTCTTCATGAAAGTTGTTAGGTGACTGATGCGTTGCAGCTAATGGAGGCTTGGCACGACCGGGTCGATACTTTTCACATACAGAACAAAGGCATAAATATTGTGTCTATGTTTCTGACTACAGCAGGACTGATAGCATTAAATTACTATACATAAGCCTACAAGAATATTTATCTTTATTATCTTAGTATAACCTTCACCACATAAATGCACTTTAGTTTTATTTTTAGTTTGGCTAGTGGGTAATTGAAATGGCTTAAATGTTTGGGGATCCTGTAGTATAGACTTCACACGTGAAAATTATTATATTTGGTGTAATCACGTGTTTATCCAGATTGTGTATATGAAGAGTATTTGTAGCATGAATGTCACTAAATAGTGACATTCATGCTACAAATACTCATTTTTAACAAAGCCATTTATATTCTTGCGGACAAACACGACATTTCCTAAAATCTATTGTGAATTAACCGTCATGATTACGAATTTCTTGAGTTTCTCTCTCATTCACTCACACTTACCTAAACAGGCTTACTAGTATTGATTGGCTAAACCAATTTAATCTTTATTGCCGAAGTTGCATATCTACGGGAGTTGGTACGCATGTAATTGTTTGTTTTAGACTCACGCGCCGTTGTCACGCTCAAGCTTCATTCCGAATACAGAAAATTCGTTGAAATTTAATGAGTAAAATTTTTGTTTTTATTGTATTTTTACATATGATCATTACCTACCGTGTCCTACAAAATGTATAATCTTTTACCAGTCATGCTGTAGAATTTAAAAAAATAGGACCTAGAATAAACACTTGTGGGACCCCCATTATGATAAGAGGTCCGTTAGATCTTTCAAATCTCAAAGGAGTCTAGATAGACTAATTATGATATGTTAAGTTAGTAGTTCTCTAATAGTCAGAATACTTAATTGTTTAGGGAATCAACGAACTAAACCACACGTAACAGCTAGAAAAAAAAATATACCTCTCAATTCATTTACTCCAATGAATATCGCCCTTCAACATACAAATCCCATATACTTACATGATTGATTCCCGTTGCTGTTAAATTAGACTTATATAATCTGCAGCGATCACGTTTATGGTTTATGTGGAATCGATTCCGTCGCTTTATTTGTCATTCGGAATTTAACGGCCGGAGCGACGACTGGACCGGGGCAATAAACGAATAACTATTCCTACACATTACATGGAGCAACGTCATTTCTTACCGGAGCGAAAAACGACTTTATATGCCTGAGTAATTTATACTTTTAACCGACTGTGTCACATGGAAGGTGATTTCTTAGCATACCTTTTTATATCGGGACGAAAGAGAAATCGTGTCTTTTGACGAATACCGAATTTACAGTCATCCACACATTATTCCTTCGACCATCGACCGCTCACAAAGCACACGAAGTATAAGTGTGTACTTGCAGTTGTCACTGTAGGGCGGTGGCATGTGAGCGAGAGGTAACAATCCGGTCATGCCGGCCCAATTCGGCTTCAGTACATGGCGCTATGTGTGGGTACCCTATGTATGAGTATATGTACATTTTTTTGCCACGCCCTACAGGCTGGATGGACAATTGAGGTGTCGTTATTCATCTTGAAAACTCGAGTGAAACTGAGTACTTAACAATTACATTTTACGGAGCACGTTATTTCATTTTAATATTAGTCACTAGTTTCTTTGTAAGAAAGGGGGCAAACGAGGAGTGAAAGCATTTTGGTAACCACCATAAAAACGTAATTAGAGTTGTGTCATTGTAATGCAATCCTTTACTCCATCACTCCAATGGACCAAATGATCCAAGCAGTACGAAGATTGTATTACGCCGGTATTGGTGTGTCAGCCCTATTTGGCTGCAATAACTACAGCAATAATTGTACTCATAAAGTAGATTTTTAGGTTAAAAGTTTGTAAAAGGTAAATAAAATAGTTGGTTAAACCTGAAAGCACCGTTAGCACGAGAGCTTTCATAACACATGTAAAAAAATCATTGAAATGGAACATATAACAAAGCACAACGCAGCGTCACTCCGACAGGTTTACTGCAGTTTACTTATCAAAACATAAACATTTAATGAGAGAGAGAAATTAGTCCCATTATAGGATAACTGTGTCACATGATTTGTCTCTTCACATTTTTTTTAATATTCCTCTCTTAAATCAGTTCTTACGGTATTTCCAACAATAACAACTACCAATAAAATCCTTTCCAACTAAAAAAACTACGAATTTAAAATAAACACGATATAGTTACTATGTGTCAACAATAAATAATTTAATTGGAAAGGGATACTGAAAACAAATTGAAATATACTGAGAATATAACAAACAAGGAAAGAACAAACAAACCATTAGATTAATTTCAATTATTTTGTAAAGGATGAAAGATGCTACTCATCGCAGGTAGAAAATGAAAAATGGCCGCTGCTCTAGCGGGGAAGTTATTCAGACAAATTTTTTAAAGAGAAACTTTTAGCCGCGTTGGACATTCGTGTAGCACCCTGTATTATATTATGTGAATACTCGTTTTGTAGAATTGATTGTAGGTAATAGGGGACCTATACTATGAATAAAAAACTTACCTACAAACGATAGATATGAGCCTTTTTTATGACTACTGACCCCAATAGTCATCCGCATTGTTATAATGCAGATGTATTGCCCTCCTTCCTTTCTCACCTTTAATGGACTCGCAAACCGTACGCAATACGACAGCATGAACGTTACTTTACGACGATGTGCGAGAGGTACCTCGCTGGCCATTCCGGTCCAATTTGGCTTGCAATCCAGCACGGTTATACCTCTGACTATATCAAATATAAGTACAAACTGAGATTGCGCTAATCTACACAAGAAAATAATTTTGAAGTGAAAACTTTTTAAGCATGTCAGGCATTTTTTTTTTTAATTTTCTGTCGCCATTCCCGGGGTCCTGTGAGAGTTATTCGACCCTTTTGTTTACTGCTGACGCCGAGTTCCTGTAGGTGTATTAGCCTTAGTGATGGAATGATCTACCCCCGCCAATTCGAAGTATGAAAACAATTAACAATTTTAAAATCAAATATAAAAATTACTTGGTAGAACAACAATTGTTTTATAAAGTAAAAGTTTGGAATAAGACGAATGGCACTGTAGTATCATACATGTGTAGGTAATCATATATGAATCAGCTCAATGTTAAATGTATATGTGTACATGCGGAATCATATTATGAAAAACTAAATAAAATATCCTAAATTCTTTAATATTTCCCAAATTAGATGTGTGTTTTACCAAATTGAATTTAACTTGGCAATAGCGTAATTGACCCCTTTTACCTGAACGGTTTCCAACTCGTCTAATTGTTGCAACATACATTCATTTACATCATTTGATCTGTTGTGCGACTGTCGCAATGACACTTTAGTCTTTAGAATTTCGTATTTCTTTTAATCTGGTAACATATTTTATTTTCTTTTTTTACACTTTAATTGTAATGAAATGTAAATGGTATTATTTTTGCAACTTATCTTCTTGTAAGGTCACGTTCATACTGATAAATACGTCAATTGTCTTACTGTTTTATGTTTTGTGCGGTAAATATTAATGTCCCAAAAAACAAAAAAACCAGGATTGATAACAAGCTGTGACAAGACTTATTACATTATATTATATCATCTTTTCAAAAATAGAACGCCAAATTTAAATTTATTCGAACCGATAGAATTTGTGTGAGGGGACCTAGAACTTTCTCTGCCGTAAATTTTCTCAACAATGGAAAGAAACGAAATTCGTGCGATGATAAAGTTTTACATTTTAAAAGGGAAAGCAGCAACCCAGATTAAAGTCAAGCTAGGTAATTATTTTAGGCAATACTGTTCCTACATTGAGTACAATTCACACTTTTTTTTATGGCGCCGGGAAACGCATTAACGCACCTTCACTGGCCCTAGGTGTGGTCTAGTGGTGTGTAGGACTCGCGGCACATGATAGTGCCGAACACCCACAAAAACCACCGCGAGTGCCATTAGTGCCGCCATGGTGAGGTACACCGGAACAACAAATCATCAGCCCACCTCAACGGCTAGTCAGCCCCCTAAGGGACCAACTCCACCTCCTCAGATGGTGTTGCCCCGCACTACAGGACAACCCCACAGACTTTGGTAAACCGTGGGAACCGGGCGCAAAAGCGCCTCCTCCTGTTGCTCTCAGGTCCCCTCTTCTTATAAAAGGGGTACCGAGAGCGATTCCACCTCCTTATCTTTAAGCCCCCATTTCTTATAAGAGGGGTGCAAAGATCACTCTCGGTTCAATTGTCTTCGCCTGGGTTCACCCCAGGCTACTAGGCCCCACCGCCGCGATAAGGCTTGAACCATGGTGGGGTACAATTCACACCTGGGTAACTGATTCTAAACGTGTGAGACAGAACTGTGAGGACAGGTCTGGCCGTCCAAATGGAGTCACGAATCCGCACATGAACAAAAAATTAAAAAAAAATCGTTTTCAATAATCGGTGCTTAAAGTTTCAGCAGATAGCAGAGATTTCTCCGAAGGCGTTTTTAACATTTTACACAAATATTTGCGCATGAAAAAGCTTTGTGCGCGATGGGTGCCGCGCTTGCTCACTGTTAGCCAAACGTAACGTCGAGAGGACGATTCGTCATTGTGTTTGGCGCTGTTAAGTGTGATACTAACGAGTTTTTGCGGCATTGTGTGACAGTTGGTGAAACATGGATACATCATTACATTTTGGAATCAAAAGAACAATTTGAGCAGTGGACTCAAAGCGGCAACGTGCGCCGATGGAAGCAAAAACGGTTTTGTCGGCCGTTAAAATGATGGCGACTGTTTTTTGGGATGCTAGAAAGATTATTTTTGTGGTTTATTTGCAGAGAAGAAAAAAATAAAAATGGAGAATATTATGCAAGCTTGCTGCAAAAACTTTGTGAAGATATCCGAAAGAAACGGCCTCATTTACCAAAAAAAATGGTTTATTCCACCACGAAAACGCACTTGTGCACTCGTCAAGGGTTGCAGTTGCCAAACTTCATTGAACAGCCGTTACACCAGTTTAATATTTTGTTAAACTGGTGTAACGGCATTGGAAAAGCACTGGACTAAGTGTATCGAGGTAGAAGGTAAAGAGGGATACTACGTTGGAAACTAAAATTATTTTAGATAGATTATTAAAGTTTTTCTTTGTCGTTTCGGATACTTATCAATCAATCAATCACCCCTTGTATGTTTACATCATCAATAAATGTTTCTTTATTTCTCTCTTTCTTATGACTCACTATGACAGACGGAGCCGCGGGCACTCACATAATAGGACAGCATAGCCATCATGTGAAGATGATATGTGAACTCTTTAATCGTACCGACGCAATTTGGATGAAAACTATGTCTTACAAGTAGTAGGATATCATTTATAGGCAATCATCATAGGCCTGCTGCCAATAGCTGTATCTCACATTGGAATGTAGCATTGCAGTCGAATATGGTTGACATGATCGGGGAAATTAACCAAAATGAAAATTTGTTGTTTTTCAGTTTGTGTTTTTGATGATTAAAATTTAATTGACTATGATTAACATAATCGTTCGTACCTTCCTGGCTGTAAACAATAATTTTTCTTGCTTCCTTATTGCTACATTGCAGGCGAGCTTGGCTGGCGTGAATAGGGACGTACCTACCGCTCACATGACACCGGCGTCAAGAAATAGCTATGTTAAAGCGTTTCATGCGGTTTGAATGTCTTCCTCCTTCTACTGTTGTCTTGTCCCCTTATACTATGAACGAATGAATCAGCGTATAGCCGTCCAGTGTTGAACGTCGGCCTCCCCTAGAGAGCGCCTACAGTCTCGATTCTAGGCAGCCCTCATCCACTCCAATAGAGCGTCCCACACTATGATTGCCCAGACACGGTCTCCAATCCACCAAGTGTCTGCTTTATCGGCCATCGGTACGTCTAGGAACATGGTCGGTCCACTTCCACTTCAGCGTAATGATTCTACGCGCAATAACGAGATATCTAGTTCTCTAACGAACGACATCGCACGTCCATTGCTCGCTGAGTGACCTTGAATTTGTGGACCAGTCCCACAGTAGGTGTTCACGTGTTGGATCCGTATGTCATTACGGTTAGTAGTTAGATTATATACTTTGGCATTTAGGCTCTGTCGTATTGACCGTCTCAAAGATATTACGTAACTTTCCGTTTGCAGCCCAACCCAACCGTATTCTTCTATTGGCCTCGTTCTCAAAGTTGTACGGCCTAGTTGGATTGTTTGATCAACGTAAACGTATTCCTGAACAATATCGAGAAACACTATTCACGACCAATGGTCTCTTGGAAACAAGACTATTAAACATGACCTTGGTCTTGTCCAGCTTCATTTCGCGACCTTCTTGAACTTTCTTGAACCACAGGCTAGGCCATTGATCATAACTATATCCATCATATCCCGGTCATGTAGAGTTTCCGCCAAAAAAACTATGTCATCTACAAAATGTAGGTGAAAGTTGCACTGGCCACCGATGTTGATACCTCGTCCTTGCAATAGAGCGCCTCAAAGTTATCCTCTAATGTAGGTAAACAGTTTCGAATAAATTACGTCTCCCTGCCCTTCCCCGCGCTGTATTTGGATTGGTCTTGTGCTATGCCTTTGTACTTGGACGATCGCTGTTGCGGCTTCATATAGTCATCCCACGACCTGGACATAACGACTATCAATAAGGTATCTCTGCATTGATTCAAGAACAGACCAGATCTCGATGTTATCGAAGGCTTTTTCATAGTCAACATAAAGGCATAGGCGAAGAGGCAGAGTATACCCCTCTGTCTTCTGGATAACTTGCCTAAGCTTATGTCTGTGGTCTACGGTGCTGGAGCCTTATTGAAAACCAGCCTGCCCAACGGGTTTTAAATCATCGATTTTTTTTAATTATACTATAGAAAGTGGAGTAAAGCTACCCGATATCAATTCAAGAGGTTCAATGTCTAATTTACAGCCGTATAATAAAAACAGTTATAAATGTATTAACATAATTAAGCGTTTTACTCCCAACGGTACCCACATTGTGGTTTGATGAGATACGGTAATAGGGCTGAACATACGTCAGGGAAGACACTTTACTGCTGGGAAAGGAAATACATTAACGTAGCTACTCGAAAACACATTCGTGGACGCCTTAAAATTCATAGATAAATCAGAAACATTTCTAAAACTACGTAATGTATTTTGCAGAATGTAACAATTCAAGTTAAACTTAAATTTGTTTTTGCTTAGATTATTCCCGTAGTAAAGTGAAATAGAATGATACAAATATACTGGACTAGTGACTTAAATATTTTTGGCGAAGGAGCCATAGACAACATATGTTATGCAGATGTCTTGCCCTATTAATTTCCTTCCATTCCAAAGGGGGAATGTGAAAATGCACGAAACGCCTATATGTAACGTTAACTGTACGGTTGCGTCACCTGCACGATCTAGGTAACCGTCTAGAACCGTGTAGAAGTGTCTATTAACTAGCCTCGTATTTTTTATTTTTAGTTATGTAGATATAAAATCCCGACTAGAAAAAAGTCAAGTTCTTTATTTTTAGTAAAGAAAATATAAATGTTAATCATATAACTAGACACTCGTCGCCACACAAAACCGTCAACTAGTACAGCTAAGTAGTACTTAAGTTAAGTTTCTACTATTCGAAATCGGTGGAAATGTAATTCGAAATTTATCTAATATTCGCAATGGGCTAGTCATAAGTCATAACTATAATTAAGACCGTCCAAACAGGCCCTAAATAAATATGGCACTTATGAATAGTTTACAGCTTTCCATCCCCAAAATGACATCCGCAAAATCACTAATAAGATTATTTAAGCAATAAAAGCGAGTGCTGTATTTCAATCCAATAAGGTAAGATAGTTTGATAAATAATTCAATAAGTTGTAACGCGTAAGTGGCACTAGCGCGTAACGGCCGCCCGGAGAGTTGGCGCGAAATCCGCCGCCGTCACTGTGTAGGGGGAAATCACTGAAAATTTTATACATCAGACCGTGACAGTAATTTCTTTATTGCTCCCCATTTGTTACATTAGCCAAAAAGTAAATCGATGAACGCTGTTTGTTTTGTCGTCAAACTTTTTGGAAGTATGTAATATTACCCAAAAAAAAAGGGGTAATGGCAAACGAGCAGGTAGATAGTGACTACCGCCGCCCATAGATATTTGGATGACTAGGCGTCTTGCAGGCGCGTTGCTGGCCCTTGATTCAAAATTTGATCAACGGAAAAGTATAAAATATTATTTTGTTGGCACCCTCGTCAAATCCCCTAGATTAGATACCTAGCATATATCATAAAAATAAAATGACATAGAAATAGGGTGAAACTAGGACGAGGAAGATGCTTGAAAATTATTAAGTGACTTCTATGGGATCCTCGTACAAATTCTTAGACAGACACGGTGTTTATTCTAAAAATAATTACTTAACTAAAAGGCACAATAGTAAAAAAAATCTTGCGAACAATCTTGATGAAAATCTTGATTTGCACAGACAGTCTTAGTTATGTGGTTGTTGGTGTATAAAGTGCTAACTTTCTCTGAAATATTATGATTTTTTTGTATGTTAAACACAGAAAATTTAATGATATTTAATAGGCCAAGCCGTTCTTAAAGAGTTTGCAAACACCGCAACACGAGATCTTGAATATGGATAAAATTTGCGATCCAGTGATTGTGCGAGGATAATTTTGTTTGAGATATAAAATGTTTGTATCAACACTACGGGTGATACGAAATGACCATTTATTTTTCCAAGTGAACAAAACATTTTGCTGCATTTTGCAGTCTATCCAAGGACGACTAAACCGTGTACTCGTGCCCACTTACACATAAAGGCTTTCGCCATTGCTACTGGGTATTCATCAGATATGTATATTATAGTGAGAGGTAGAGCCGTGCTGCATTGCAGCTTAATTGAGTCGGCATTACCGGGGAGGTGCCCCTCGCTCCGAAAACCTCTGTAAAGTGATAGCTATATCGTGTTTCGAATGGTCTATGAATTTCCGGTGGCCCATTAAGCTATTTTCACAGGACAGGGTGTCATCTATAGGGCTCCATGTAAATCCTAGGGTGATAAGTACACAGGCACTGCGACAAAAACTGCCAAAAAGTCACGAAAAAACGGACGAATAGTCTGCATAACAAGCATGAGGATGTCTATGGACAACGATAGTCATCAAATGACTCTGAATACTAGTTACCAGTGGCCCACTAGAAGGGAGGGAATGAAAGACACGCAACGGCATAGTAGACTCGACAGATGTTCATGCTCATGGGTAGTCGTTGAAAGGCTCCGATTTTTCATTGACCCCTCCATACTATAAAAAAGGTAGTGACATGTTGCATTGCAGCCGAAATGGGCTTACATAACCGGGGAGTCTCTCGCTCACATGAATCCCATTAAATGTCAGCTTTACTGTCGCGGGAAGACAGAAAGGAAGGCCCTCCTCCTTCCTTGTTGAAGATGAAGGGCTCACGCATGACTTTCTTCTCTTGCTCAGAACCTTATCTAATTCCTGTGAACCTAAAAAGTAGTGTTACCCAAAAATATACCACTTTTTCATATAACATAATTTAATCATAAAATTAGTGGATCATTTCTTTTATAGCATAGGGGGCAAACGAGAGATCATAGTCTTTTGATGACTACCAACGCCCATGGATATTCGCATGGATGTGAAGGCGTGGAGCAACTTGCCAGCACCACTTAGAACACTCTACACGTTTTTAGGATTCGACTAAAATAGTTCCTTGTTGAGGAGCAACGTAGAGCTGACATGGCGATAGGGAATGTCTCGTTATATGATAGTATGTGTGTGATATTATATCGGTGTCAATGTATGTATATCTTATAATTGTGTTTGTATTATAATGTGTTTGTGTGTGTGTGTGTACAAACATGTGTGTGATTTAAATGTGCTTAATTATTTCGTTTTTTTTATAATTTTTTAAATTTATAATGTAAATATTTTTTTTGTAATCTTGTTTCGTTTTCATTATAATTGTTTTTATTTTTATTTGTGTTTATCCCTCATTAGTGGGCACGGTGAAGTTGAAAACCGGTGCTAGGTACCAGGCATTGCAAGCCCACGTAGCTTATGCTTTAGCCAATTTGGCACAGCCTAAAGGCACACTATGCTTTCTGATTTTTATTTAATGGTCTGTCTTAAACTATTGTCAATGTCTCTAGCGTTGTTGTAAAATAAATGTTTTTCTTTCTTTCTTCCGTGAATTTCATGCGTTGCCCTCCTATATACCCACAATGGGCCAACGACTGCTCACATACCGCATGAAACACGACAGCGACGCTGTCATTATACGCCGGTATCGAGTTAGCGAGAGGTACCTCCCCGATCGTGCCGGCCCAATTCCGTTGCATAGGAGGATGTAGTGTCGTGCACCGTGCATAGTCAAAAACTATTATGTAAGATGCTTCCGGATAAAAATTAACAATATAAAAATATTTAATATTTCAATTTTCGCTGCACTTACTTTAAAAACTTGGCGCCTTTATACAAATTGTTGTCATTGTACAAATATATTCCTCTCATTTCCACATTACACATTCAATAAAGGGCTAAAACAAATCTAAGAGGCTTATTTAAGCTACACAACGCACGCACACAGGCTCGAGTGGCGACAGAGAGCTTAGCTATGAACTTAGTTTGTTAATCACTTCAGATACGAAGGGATGTCATTAGCGCGTACGTTTTGTTATTTACACATCAAACAAACACGCTTACACGTATCGCTCCACAATATTATTAATTCAGTGCACTTATTACGAAATTAGTTCGTCGTTTCAATGTTATTCAAGTTAGCCGGATTATCCCATGTGCCGATACGTAATTTAGTGGAAAAGGTTGCGACCCGGCTAGTTTGTATTAGCCCGACAGTGATATAGGATATTAAGTTGCCTTCCCTACCTCCCTTAACGCGTAAACAAGATGGAACCTTTCTACGTTTCGCATCTACAGGGTTAATAATTTAAGAGACCAAGCGGGGAAGGCTTTCAGTCCATTTTGTGAGGGTCTCAATATTGCTTTTTGTACACAATTGTCATTGTATAATGGACTTAAATGTGTAAATGGGGTTGGAGATACAAGGAAGAGTGTATCTATGTTTATGGATCTTTCATTTACATCGGACTCGATAAATTCTGCGAGCGGAAATGTGTGACCGAAAACAGACGCGTAATTGGCATATAAGTATAACATCCTGATAATTGACGTTTTATTTATAAACCTCTTCTAATACCTTTTTGTGTCTCGAAACAGGCTTGTAGCTACGCGTTGCCAAAGGTCGTAGGTGGGATCCGGTAGTCCTGTGGGACTAATCGTCATCAGCCACACGATATCCACTGCCGGACATATGACTCTCCCTTATGACGCCATAGGTCACGGCGACGAGCCGCTACCTTACTCTTGCTGCGAAGTCGTCAGTCCCGTTATAGGACTCATGAGTAAATATGCTATGTCCCTATGATTGCAGTACTCCTATTTATATAAATTTCTTTCGAATGGAAATACTTTATAAGATTGTGTACTTTAGAAGGAAAAATTTAATCACTGTGCAATCTCTTTGACGTCAGTCTGTTCGTCTGCCAAGGCCTTGTTATCAGGAACGCGTGAAATGACTCATCTGAAATTAAAAAACCGGCCAAGTGCGAATTGGACTCGCACACTGAGGGCCCCGTGCCAACGAGAGTTACAAGGATTTATTATTTTTAAGTTAGTCCGCCCGTATCTCCGCGTGTATGTACAGACATATTTGATGTTAAAGGTTTTGACAGCAAGACCTTTAACTAAAAAACTTCTTTAGAAGTATTAGGGTAGGCAAAAATAATATATTATATAGTTTCCTACGTAGCACAGAAAAATAGATAATGTGTGTCAGGCGTTGCTCCATTTATCTTTGCTATGCAGCTACGCGGCGTAGGCTACACGTAGCGGCTACGGGGATCTAAGAAATGCTAACAGATCATTGTTCCTTCGTAGTTTCAAATTCTCATCTTTATTCGCAGTCCCTATGACTGCCCTGTTTTTTTTTCTGCATATAAATAACACTTTACAAACTAGCTACATTCATTTTATGCTGATGACAGTTCTGATGATGCCTAAAGATTGGCAACGCTAATATTACCGGATAAAATAAACCCTGAAAAAGACACTTATTTTTTTGTGTATATATGTAATACCTCAGTTTGAAAACCCTTGTGGCCTCAACTAGTAGGTGCTAGGAATACTTGGAGTTGTACCCAAGTATTGCTGTTTGTTACTAAAATATGTGACGACACATACAGTTCGAATAACATTCAATTCTGCGGTAACTTGGAATCAAAAAGAGTCCAAGGAGTACGGTGCCTTCAGTATAGCGAAGCAGTAGTACTTCATGTAAACTCTTCGGCAGCAGCTGCTCAAATTCGTCTAAACGTTGAATTTTGCTACCTACTGCTCTTTGGGCCTAGGTCCAACAATATCAGTGCACTCCATACTGCCACGTATAGCGTAGAGCGAATCGAAGCTTAGATGACCAGGTTGATTGATCATCGTCAGCTTGATCCCTTCACATCACGGAGAGTTTTTGCGCTTCCTCTTTTAACAAATTCACGATGGAGAGTTTTACGAGGAATTGGAAAGCTTAGCACCAGCAGTTTTAAACTGCTTTCAAATATCGAGACAGAATTAAAAATTCCACCATCACCATTTAGATGCAACTAAGTTCACAACTGTGCTTTCTGAACTACCACCCTCGGCATTCTAGAGCCGTGATGACTTGGGGTTCCTCGAAAAAAGAAGTTAATCTTTTCTCAAAGGCCAGCAACATAGACGGCCTGTTTCCAACATCATTACGCGGAGGGCGACCATATCTGCATAACTTCCAGTTGTGTGGATGAATGGACGTCTGTCACCAACGAATTTCACTGCTGGTCTTCTCCACAGAAACTGTGGGAGGTTACGGGCATCGAGGCGAACCTCATAACCCGGGTAGGGTCGCAAGGGGACGACTATCCCCTCGGTAACGGGGCCGCAATAAAATTGCGGTTTGCCATCCTGGCTTTTGGCTCAGGGAAATGTAGCCCCATTTAGGGCCTGTGTGTTATGTGGTATGTTGTGACTGTGGTGAGTAGCGATTGGGTGTGTCATGCGTGCGCATGTGTGATCCTCATCCGGATCGCAGGACACGCAGTCCCTAGTCCGCTTGGTGGATCACGGGGGGGGAGTTCACGCGGATACGGTCTCCTGTCATGTGGTCGCGCATGCAGCGGGGCCAGGTCACGTAGATGAGCATGCGGTCCATTGCCTGCCGTATTAAACATAGCGCTCGACAATCGAACCACAAACTCATAAAGGGACTCTATCCGCAAGTGACGCGCGATAGCGACCGGCACCTGTGATGACCCGTAGGGATATATTTTGCTGGGCTTGCAGGCGTTTCCGCTGGGCCTGGGAGGTTAGCGCGTACCATGCGGGGGCGGCGTAAGTGAGGCGTGACCGGATATATGTCTTGTAAATCCCCTGTTTCGTCCGTGGTGGAAGTCCGGACGCTAGTACCGGCCACAGGAAAGCGCGGGCTGTTCTCGCTTGGTTGACCACTCGGTCCACCTGTGAGACCATCCGCAGCGCGCGGTCGATACTGCATCCGAGATACACTACTGGGGATTCCCAAGACACATCCTGGCCTCTAAACCTTAACCGCCCCGGCATGGAGCGCCTCTTGCTGACATATAGCGCCGTCGTCTTATCCACGTTGACGGACATGCACCACCTGTCTAGCCACTCCGGCAACCGGTCCAGCATGCGCTGCATGCGCCCAGTTGCGAGCTCCGGCTTTCGGGACGAGGTTACGTAAGCGCCGTCGTCAGCGAACAGCGCAAGCATGACATCCACCTCACCCTCTCCCGAAGGGACGCTCCTAGGGGTTACCTTCT
>JAFELO010000046.1:388467-411011 GCA_017140195.1 Eumaeus atala | reverse complement strand
CTTGCACGACCGCGTGGGTATTTCACGATCACATGACACCACCGTAAAGTGAATATGTCGTGTTTCGTGCGGCTTGTGAGTAGGCCCGCCCACTGAAAGAGAGGAGGAAAAGGGAACATCACACCTACAGAATAATTGTGCGGATGTTTATGTTCGTCGGTAGACATCAAAAGACTCCGGCTTTTCGTTTGTCCCTCTCTATAGAGAGACAAATAAAAATAGTATACTATCAAACAAAATACCAAGAAACATCAAAAAGAAAGAACAATAAACTTTCAGAATCAAAACCATATCACCATCTGTTTGCCAAGTGGTGTTAAATAAACTAACCCTGCAATATGGTTAACGAAGCGTTAGCCGATTTGCAAATTCGATAAGTTTGGTGAAATCGCGTGGACACATCCCAAATAAAGCCCGTCCTGATCCTATTAACGCACGGATAACGGAGGATCTTGTGACAGTGCTTCAAACTGATCCCCACATAGACCTGCTGAAGGATTTACAACGTTTTATTTATTCAGACTCCTTTGATATAAATTTTTAACAACGTTACGTAATGGACTGAAGAGAATAAGTTTCGTTATTATCATCATGACACCAACAATGAATATCCCGTTCAATTGGATATATTTTGTAGTAAAGGGAAATAGGAGCATATTCGGAATCGGAGCTTTTTTATGACGCCCATGAACATCCGCATAATTACTCTACCGATGCCATTACCCTACTTTAATTTTTCACTCCGGTGGGCAATTGGCTGCTTACAAATCGCACAAAATACGACACCGAAGATGTCACTTTATGGCCTAAAAATACCTGTATGTAACGGTAAATAAGTGTACAGTCAACATATTAGATTGTCTCCGTCTCTTTCTTTTCAGACAAAGAATTTGCAACGGCGAATAAATTACAGATCCCTCTGAAACTTTAGAGACAGGTTTAAAGGGGTTACAAAGAGAAACGTTATATGTGTTACAGATATAATTCTATAACAGATTTAATGTGTAACTCTTATGAAAGTATTACAGTTTTCAAGGTGTTTTATGATTCCCTGACCTAAGTAGTAGTTACAAAGATAAGTGATAATATAGTTATAATTATATTAACCACTGAGAAAGATTGATCACTATGCGTAAAAAACGAAAAATCCGTCCATAGAATTGGGATGTTCATTGTTTGTGCCGCATGAGGTTGTCCTAAAAACCACTTCTGATCAAGTTAATCTTTCGGTAGCCTCTTGCATGCAAAGTCCACCGTGCAGACTGGCAAATGTAAAGGATAGGATAAATCACGCGGAGACAGTTCCAAGCTCTAATAATGAATAGGGGTCACAACAAACTCAATTATTTATTATCATTTTCTTCCGATGGGCCACCGTATAATTAGTAACTACATAAAATGCAACAGCGTATTTGTCTGTCACTTTAAAAGGGTATTGTATGTGCAAGAGGTACCTTTAAATTTCTTGAAAAGAAACTACGTGTCCTATAGGTAATGCAAACCATTTTAGAAGCAAATAATTCGATAAATTTTGAACTTAATGTAGCTGGAGAATTCACTTACGAACTTATGTGAAACCCACAATATAAAGTTGGACCTATAAAAGAAATTAAGTTTGGTCGTTGAGCACATTAAAACTGATTCTACACAACTGAGAAATCGTTAAATGAAGATTAAACAAGATATCAAGTAACTCGGTAATGTTTACAGACTTTAACTCAATATTTGATACGATTACATATAAAATAAGTATATAATATTGTGAAAGGATTCAGTTTAGCCTTCTTCAAATAACGGAAGCAAATGTATCTCACTAGTAATTATTATTGCTAAGTATTTTCAAAAATATTATGGAGGCTTATTTGTTTCAAAGATGTTTTACACCGATACTTTGTGTACTATGTAGTGTCATTCTTTATGTTATAAGAATATTCAGTAAAACCTATATACGTCAAGGTTTCTTTTCTGTGACGGTATCTCGCAGATGTTATTATAGTTCGTTCCCACACGATGGAACTTTCACTGCACAGTTTTTATGTGTTCCTTACACTTTCAAGAAAAAGCATCCAACTGATTTGAATGAAAATTGGCACAGTTATAAGTAATATATATTAAACTTATTCCGAAAAGTGAATGTCGGATGAAAACTTGGGGTAGATTTTAAAGGTAAAACCGAGGGGCATAGCTTGTCTACACTTATTAAAACGAAGCCCAGGAAAATTGTCTGTCCGTACATGGATCAATTTTCTCACAATCTACGAAATGGATTTTTGTGTGGTTTCCACTAATGGATAAATATATAAATTTACTAGGAATGTTTTAGTGCATGAATTCACGAGCAAAGCTGGAGCAGATCGCCAGTATACCATACAATTGCTTCTTTAATTGCTGTATATCCTCTGGGACAAAGGGCTGGGATTGATCACATAAAATAAAAGCTAATCTTTTTACTTATTCATTTACAAATGCATTATTCTATTCATATAATAAGAATGAGATTAATTGTAAGACCGCAACAATAACGTTGTATCTTCAAATTTGAAGAATAATTAATATAAACCGACCACTTCTTGTAAAAAGCTTTTAGTGAGACCTCCAATTGTTGTTGGAGAACCTTAGACAAATTAATGGAATTTGTTTTAAGTTATTGTCACTTAAAGCCACGGCTATTTAATTGAAATAAAATATTGTTTTGGTGTTTTCCTGAAGTTTTGTATCAAGGGTGATCGCTACTTATATCATTTCCACGCTTATTATTGTATGTTTTTTAACAGCAGCATCGAAAACAAGGACATTACTGCTACTAATGACTCATGATTATAAGACTCCGGATCATTCAAATAACCTGCTTATAACACGGTTATATTGATTAACAAGTTTATTCATAAATCTATGTAGGTTACTATAAAATAGGAATATCAATACGTTCCCCACCATGGTTCAAGCCTTGTCGTGGCGGTGGGGCTTAGTAGCCTGGGGTGAACCCCGGCGAAGCCAATTGAACCGAGGAGGATCTTTACACCTCTCTTATAAGAAGAGGGGGCTTAAAGAGCAGAAGGAGGAATCGCTCTCGGTACCCCTCTTATAATAGGAGGGGACCAAAGAGCAACATGAGGTGGCGCTTTTGCGCACGGGGCACGGGGCGAGGATGGGAACCTCACCCCATTGCACTGTCCCAAATTCGGTGAGGTTGCCCTATAGTGCTGGGCAACCCCATCTGTAGAGGTGGAGTTGGTCACTTATGGGGCTGACTAGCCTTCGAGGTGCCCTGATAATTATTGTTCCGGAGCACCTCACCTAGGGCAGCACTGATGGCTTTTGTGGGTATTCGACATTATCATGTGCCGCGAGTCCCACACACCACTGGACCCCACCCAGGCCCGGTGAAGGCGCGTAAATTCGTTTCCCTGCGTCAAAAAAATATACTTTTGTAGCGTTACAAGATAAAAGTATTTTTTAAAATTGTATCTTTCGTCTTATTGTACGTTTGTAGAAAAACGACACTAACGATAGAAGAAAGGTGTGTAATACATTGAAAGCTAAATTCAGGGTGGAGGTGTGGTTCCCATCCTCGTCCCTTACTCCAAGCGCAAATGCGCCTCCTACCGTTGCTCTTTGGTCCCCTCTTCTTATAAGAGGGGTACCGAGAGCACTTCCTCCTCTTGATCTTTAGCCCCCTCTTCTTATAAGAGAAGTGCGAAAATCCCCCTCGGTTCAATTGGCTTCGCCTGGATTCATCCCAGGCCACTAAGCCCCACCGCCACGACAGGGCTTGGACCATGGCCAATCGTGGGTATTCTAGTATATCTACTGAACTTACGAGATGTGGATGTACTCTAGCACGCCTCTGCATACCTCTTCAGGGATAACAGGCGTGAAGATACTTTTTTTTATTTTATTATATTTATATACTTCAACTTTATTAAATACTTTAATTTTGTCACTAAACTGAATTGTGTTCTGTCATATCTTTGAGTCGTCTATACCACAGTAACTAAGCACCAAGGCATACAATCAGTGCATCCTACCTATACCCTATATATACACACGGAGCCGCAACGTGGACACCCACTGTGGGACTAGTCCACAAATTGAAGGTCGGTCAGTCAGCGTGTAATTGATCATGCGATTCTCCGGGTCTCTCCGACTGATAGAATTCGCGATGAGACCATTCGCAAAAGAATTGAGTCACCGATTTGGCGCGGATTCAGCACACTGAAGTGTAAGCGTAGTGTGGGACGCCCTGTAGCTCGATGGAGTGACGACCTAATAAAGGTTGCGGGCGGCGGACGGACGCGGGCTACCCGAGAAACTGTCAGTTGGCACTTGTGGGGGAAGCCTAATAAGGTGACCTCAATTCAATGTTATATTTGTATAGATACAAGGAGTTTGTCAAGTCGTCGTACCATAACAACATGCCTTTATTGAAATGATGATATTACCTACTAACACTACCACAAAAGTTTTGATCATTGTCACTAACCCATGTATGAATCCTTTGTTATTAGCGATCTGAAATAAAATGTATTAATTGATTGACTGTTACAGTCTTACATAACCTATGGAAACACCAAACAAAGTTTAAACCTTTATGTACATTTACACCACATATCGAAGAGTTTGCGTAAGTCGAGACTTGTGAGCTCTCGAGAGGGTAAGAACTTGACCTCCATCGCGAGCCATAAAATTATCTTTAACCGAAGCTGCAAAATGGATTTTTTCCTTGTTATTCCTATGAATAAAAACTTTATTAATTACTGCGTAAAGTCAATTGGGCCTAGAAAAATTAACAATCATAGATGTACAAAATTGCCATAATATATTAATTTTAAGAGATATTATTTGTTTGAAATTGTGACGTTAAGTGTTCAAAAACATTTAAGAGACGTAAGTGTAATGTACTAAAATTTTACAGTACACAAGACTTTACTTGCAAAATACAGATGTGTCTTGTGTAATAATCGTTGAAATTTTGTTTGTGAAATACGAACTGGTTGGTTTACAGTAATCTAAACTTTTCACTGAATAACAACGTCGAGAACTCAGAAGTACACCAAAGCTATAATATTTTGTCAGATTTGGGTATTAAATATCATGTGATAAGTGCCTTCTGAACGTGTTAGTATAGGTAGTACCATGCTACATAGGTGGAGATAGTGTCATGCACCATGCATGACCACCGAACCCAACCCAACATTAATTGGGCCGGCTCGACCGGGGAGGTACCTCTCGCTCACTTGATACCGCCGTAAAGTGACACCTGCTGGTGTGAGTAGCCAGTGGCCCATTGGAAGGGGAGGTGAACAGGAGGGCAACGTATCTGCATAATTATGCTGATGTTCATGGGGATCGGCAGACGTTGAAATGCTCCGATTGCTCGTTTGTCCCCCAATACTGTAAAAAAAGAACCCGGTAGCCTGTAGTGAGCGTTTCGGGCGTCCATTCCAGTAAGCCCGGATTGTACCCCGTCATGTACCAGCTACCTTTTCTAACTCAGACTCATTTTCTGAATGCTCTAGCGGTGATGGTAAACATCGCGGAAAAACCCGGATTTGTGTATTCGAATTCGACCTAAACTAGGATTGATTGATGAGGAATTCGATGATTGTGCGAAACTCGCGACTGGATTGAATACCTAAAGTAAGACGCCATGGATCTATCAAACGAACAAGACATTGAATATGGAATCTCTCTTCTTTGGCCGATATCTCCTAACATTTCATCGGCCAAAACAAAACACTTTTTTATTTGATTATCATCACTATCAGCCCCTATCGGTCCACTGCTGGACAAAGGCGTCTTTCGATGAACGCCAACATGGTCGATCTCCTGCTACTCGCATCTAATCGGATACTGCACGGGGATCGTCTTTCCACCTGGTAAACGATTGACCAACACTTCGTTTCCCTAAACGCGGCCTCCACTCCATAACCTTACTGGCCCATCTGCCATCTGTTCTTCTGAGCGTGCGACCAGCCCATTGCCACTTCAGCGAGCTTATTCGCCACGTGATATCTATCGGATACTTTAGTTCTCTGCCTACTGACTTCGTTACGAATTCTGTCGGATAGAGAACATAGCACGTTCAATAGCCCGTTGTGCTACCGCAAGCCTTTGGACCAGTCCAAAATTAAGAGTTCATGTTTCGGCCCCATAGGTTATCATGGGGAGAACGTAAAAATTAAAAACAAAAATCTTCAATCAATTTGATTATAACTTTCACATTTTTTATTTGCTAATAAACGCTTCGTATACATTTGGCATTGCATTACTCTGAACCTAACGAGTCATCGCACGTATTTTTACTAGCCGTATGTCTAACTATTTTTCACCACTTTCAAGAATTTTAACTAGCCAATACGCATCATTAGCTTACAAATTAAATTGGCGAATTAAAAATTGAACATTCCATTGCGAATGTAATAACCATTCTAATTATATAGAGGTGACTGTGGAACTGCTCATTTCTTATGCATTCAGCGCGCCTTAATGCCTTCATTACCAGTTTAAAGTATTAAGCAAACTTTGAAGCTGGGTGACGTCTTACGGTCGTTTTAGTACTCAAGATTTCATTTTAAATTCGAAAATATTGTAGCCAATTATGTGTTTCTAGTTTATGCTAAATTGTAATTGTTAAATTATGCCACAATCATCCTGCTAATAATATAAAAGCGAAAGTTTGTATGGATATTTGTTATTCACTTACACAAAAATGACTTCGTGGATTAGAATGCAATTTGGCACAAATATAAACAATTTGGAGCTACATAATTTTACAGTTCCTACCCGGGGTCATAGTTAGAAACGTTCTTGATACTAAAAATATTCTAAAATGTATAAATTATTTCATGTAATTTATACATTATTATGGGTATCCATTACTCTTCAAAACACGTCCATAATATTAAAATATTAAAAATGTGAATTTAACTGCCTGTGTGGAAATATTTGTCTGTGAAACTGCTAAACCGATTGTGATGAAATATCACATAGCAGCTTCCTGAGGTGAACTTGTTCTCCCATTTTTTAGTTATGATAAATCTATAACATCAAATCTGAATGAATTTATTTGTGTATTTTTTAACAAAGTCTGTTACAATAAAACTACTTTTACGGATTTTATCGCGGTTTAGTAAATTATTTATGTAGCCCGACGTTTCAGAAGCTTTACAGCAACCATGGTCACGGGTGAACTGAGATGACAAATGTCCTGATGTACCAAGTTTTTAAAAGTTCCGATTAACGCAAACAGTACTTATTATGTCTTGCTGTCTTGAGGTGTTATGTTTACTTTTTGATTTGATTATGTTCACCACTGGATCCCTTGCAGTGGGAAGAACCCAGCCATCTTCTCTATTGAAATTTGGATGTTTTTCTTAATTTCAGTAGCCTCACGGATCATCCTTGGAAAGAATCGGTGTTCCCTAGTGAGGATTTGCGGTTTATCAAATCTAATGTAATGGCAGAGGCCAACTTCAGCATGCTCACAGACAGCAGATTTTGTAACACGTCGGTGCTGCATATCGGCAATATGTTCTTTAACGCGAGTTTTTATACATCTTGTAGTTTGCCCTATATAGGAGAGTCCACAGTCAGAGTCAAGCTTATACACTCCCGCATCTTGCAGAAGTATATGGCATTTCACTGACGGTAAGAACTGACCAATCTTCTTTGGCAGCTTAAAATTTAATAAATCGCGATGAAATCCGTAAAAGTAGTTTTATTGTAATGACGAATGCTAATTCGCGTAAACTTAAAACATCAATAGTTAAGCAAAGTCTGTCTTAATGTCTCCGGAAAATTATTTCTTTTTATATATTTCATTTTGCAGATGCAGGTTGCTTTACAAATTAATTTAATTTGTGACATTCTGAGCGGCACTATTTCACCTTCATAGTATAATTTGTGACGTACTCAGTGCCACTATTTATCTTCATAATTTAAATTGTGACATACTCTGTAGCACTAATTAGTCTTCATATTGTAATTTGTGAGATACTCTGTGACACTATTTGATCTTCCTAATGTAATTTGTGATATAATCTGTGACATTATTTGATCTGCATTACTCCCCCATAATCGGAAGGCCCATGCTCACCCATGCTCATCATTATTAGTACATTCGACCATGATAATTAATTCATTAAAATACGTAATAAACTAATCTCATACGCATATGTATTCTGAAATATCAAGTAATGCTTAATATTCTTCCTTATCGCATTTAGAGTATATTTCATATATATATATATATATATATATATATATATATATAGTGACACACGAGGAATCTTGGCCTTTCTACTACTACGCTCAGTATGATCATTATGCCAATGCGTTGTTTTCCTTTTCACCTCCCCCTGGGCCACCGGCTACTAAATTTGACATAAAATTACATACGTCACTACCGCATAGAAACCCGTTATGTGGATTTTGAGAAAATCAATCTCATACAGACAGAGAATTTATGGGACTTTCTTTTATAATCTGTAAGGCTTTATTTACTTAACTACCGTTTTATTTAATTTTTTGACGAGAAGAAACGCATTTACGCCCCTTCATCAGTTCTGGGTGGGGTCCAGGGTGTGTGGGGCTTGCGGCACATTGCACCGCGCCACCCACAAAACCACCGCGAGTACCGCCTTTGGTGAGGTGTCCCAGAACAAGAAATTATCGGAACAACTTGACGGACAGTCCTTCACATAAGGGACCGTCGCCTCCTCCACAGCAGGATTGCCGCGCATCACAGGACAACTCCACCAACTTCGAAACAGTGCAATAGGGTGAGATTCCCATCATCGCCTCTTGCCCCGTGCAAAAAACCGCTTCGTTCTGTTGCTCTTTTGTCTCCTCTTCTCAAAGGAGTACAAAGAGCGCCTTTCTCTTGACTGAACATAGTATGATGCCTCACATTGACTAAATATAAAAATAAACAGATTAAAATGACAACAGTAAATTTAAATGCTTATGTAATTATGTTTGAGGGGCGGGGCAAAATATCAACCGTTCTTCATCCATCATTATAATAAGGACTTTTGTGTATGAACTGAAATAACAAGGCCGTCTCCGTCATGTAACAAAAACCAAATATAGTGATACTGTCGATTTACTTAAACTTCAATGGAGACTTCTTAGTAAAACTATTATTCATAGTTTTAGTAAAACAGTAGTTTTGTGAGGCCGTACCGGTTCAGCTGTTAGTTGAGTCGAAAGAAGTAATAGTAATAAAAGTTTATTTCTATAATAATAATAGTAATACATTTCTATACATTAATTGTAATAATTGATTTTCTAAATTAGGCTTTGTGGGCCTGTATTCCAGGTCACTAGGACAACAATCCACTTCCTCTACAAATAAACTCACATTTGCAACAAAATTGCATTGGTTCAGCTGTCAGTTGAGTCGTAAGAAGTAATAGTAATAAAAGTTTATTTCTATAATAATAATAGTAATACATTTCTATACATTAATTGTAATAATTGATTTTTGTAGGTACTGATGTACTCTGTTGTCTAAATTAGGCTTTGTGGGCCTGTATTCCAGGTCACTAGGACAACAATCCACTTCTTCTACAAATAAACTCACATTTGCAACAAAATTGCATTGGTTCAGCTGTTAGTTGAGTCGAAAGAAGTAATAGTAGTAAAAGTTTCTTTCTCACCGTAATACATTTCTATACATTAATTGTAATAATTGATTTTTGTAGGTACTGATGTACTCTGTTGTCTAAATTAGGCTTTGTGGGCCTGTATTCCAGGTCACTAGGACAACAATCCACTTCTTCTACAAATAAACTCACATTTGCAACAAAATTGCATTAATCTAATTATAAAATACGTCAATTATTTTCACACTTTTGCCATAATTTCGCTACTTACACGCTATAAGTTTGATATTTGTCATATGTTTTAAAGTATTCATGTTGTTTTCAACTTTGACAAGCCTCAACTTCCTTGTGAACGCTCCTTAAGAAAACCTTTACTGAACATAACATCTTCGAAGTTTGTTACCTAAATTGGAAATTCGAGTAGAACAAGAACATTCTCCCAAATAATTAACGAATGAAACAAATAAGTGACTTGATTTTGGAAACATTTCGGTCGAAAAGATTACAGATTTTACAGACAAAAAAATATTTTCCGTCGTCTGTCCCCTCCTATTCGTTATAGTCAATTTAATGTATTGCTTAATGTGCTGAATTTTATGACACCTTAGAATTTAGGGTATTACAGGCTAGAAAGGGGAGCCCTTTTTTGCCCTTCTAAAAGCAATTGCGGGGTGTTAATGGGGTGGTATTAAGGTCATGCTTATGAGCTTCATTAGTAGTGATTACAAAAGCGATTCATATAAGAACGTGCTGTCATTAACTGAGACGTGGACCTTTTAAAAATTACCTGTTTATCACAACTTCGTCGGAAATGAAACATGGATGGTACTAATGAAAATATATAATTTCCACGCGTAGACCCTTAGGAATGGTGTTTTAGAAAGGTTGATATTATATAAGAGATAGTGCCATTTCTACGTTGTAGTCAAAATGGGCCGGCACGGCAGGGGAAAAACCTCTAGCTCACATGACACCGCTGTAAAGTGACTGCTATGCTGTACGGTTTGTGAAAAGTCGGTGGTTCCTTGGAAGGAAGGAGGGCCCTTGCATTATGGTCATGTAGATGCATTCATCTATGCATATGGTCATGTAAAGACCATAATGCGGATGTGGATGGACGCGAATAGTCGACTAAGGCTCGTACTTCTTACACTAAAAAAAGACTGTTGATAAATATACCTTAGACAAAGTCGTAGCTGTTAAGAGTTAATTTCGAATATTGGAGAAAACATGGGCATTACGTGAGCAACGCGAAAAAATACGAAGAAATCGTAACGGTTTTTATCCGTTACGATTTCTTACTATTTTTCCGCTTATGCAAAATATGAAGAAACAGTACTTAGGGTCGGTTCAATACTGTAGCACACAAGTTCTTCAGAAACGGTTGAAATCGAAATTTGTAGTTTTTTGCCACTTAAGTATTACCAAGCCTCATTGTAGGAACTTGCGAAATTGGCCCTCAGCAAATAATATCATTCACAATGTCTGCACAAGCTAGTTTTAACGGTCTTGGCAATTTCCACCTCTGCTACTCCTGTCGCCTTGATCGACAGCGGGAGAAACCAGGACCCTACATGATCGCAGGGAACCCTAACGAAAAGGTACAACAGTCTTGGGACCCGCAATGAATTTAATCGAAAGAAAACAGGAACACACACACACACCTTCACACTTGTAAATAAATGTACAAAAATAACAAAATGATAGAAAATTGGAACAGGGGGAAGTTATCCCAATTCCCACCCCAATGTGACTTATAAAAGGAGACTAGAACTCAAACCAACTAAACTATCTATCCACTGGTGGCCATTGGCTCCATTAACCAACGCCAAGACCGCTGATTCCTCGCCACTCCCGTCCAACCTAAGCAGGGTATAAACAAAGGAAAGCACTAAAGTACCTATGAAGTAATAAAAAGAATATGACGGTAACAAAATTAACACTTCGGGGACAAACCTTTTTTTTTTGTGACCTATCAAGTAATAAAATATTTCAAACAACATTTTGCAAAGGTCCCATCATGTTTTCTGTTTCATATAAAAATATTTTACAATAAATTTATTCATGATCACAATCATTAGGCGTTAAATGCTGTAAAACCTAGTCTATGATGCCTAAGCGGTATATAGAGTCCGGTGGCACATTATGGGGGATGGGATGAACGAGCGCAATGCATCTGCATAACAGGATAACAGGTATTGATAGTAAACGATTTCGGCTCTCCCTTATCCCCTTATGCCATAAAACATTTTTTTTTTTTGTTGACGCGGGGAAACGTATTTACACGTCTTCCATGTAGACCTGAGTGGGGTCTAGGGGGTGTGGGGCTCGCGGCACATTATAGTGCCGAATTCCCACAAAAACCACCACGAGTGCCACCAGTGCCGCGTTTGGTGAGGTGCCCCGGAACAACAAGTCTTCGGGGCCCCCAGGCGGCTTATCACCCCCCCTAAGGCACCGGCGCCACCTCCACAGATGGAGTTGTCCCGCACCACGAGACAAAACCACCAACTTTGGAACACTGCAATGGGGTGAGGTTCTCATCCTCGTCCCTTGCTCCGTGCGGAATAGCGTCACCTCCTCTTTTGTCCTCTCTTCTTATAAGAAGGGTACAAAGTTGAGTGTAGTCGAAATTGTAAACTTCAATAAGCAAAAAATCATTTTTACTTGTTTCATTTATAATCATTGTCACATAGTCTAAAGCCATGATAGGTCAGGTATCATCGCAAGTTACATTAGCAAACTGTTGAAAAAAAAGTTTCAGCGCCAAAGGCATTATCCCCCGATACTATTAATGTAAAAAATGTTCCCAGGGGTGACACGAAAAGTACAAGCGGAAGTCACATTAAATTACTTGAACGAAGTATAAAACTTACTAATGCGCAAAAAGTGACTACGGAGAACTTGGTTTTCAGTGTGCTTTTGTATAATTTATGTATGACGGCGCAAATGCCAATTTATTGCTGAGTAATGGCACCATTTGGAGATCTGCAAATGGGCTAGCCGAGTTACAAGAGAAATGGTCTGAGACGTGGCTCTGTAAATGTATTTATAATTTTAGAATGATATGGAACTGAAAGGTAGATTGTATATTCGCTTTGTATGTGTTACATTTTATGTCAAATGTTTTTTGGAAACAGAAAGTTTGGAACGTAGGGCATAATTTAAGAAAGAGGACCCTGACTATAATTTTGTAGGCGTCAATATCATTGTCAGCTGGACGATGTCCTTTGCTGGACACAGACCTCCCCCACAGAGTGCCACATGTCACGATCATGAGCCACTTGCATCCCGCCACCTTACCCGGGTAGGAAGCCGTCCAACACTCCGTGTCTATATACTGCTAATAAATATAGATATTTACAAACGATCGTCTAATTGTTAGAAATAATTGTTATTGCCTATTACTATTATTTATTCTATATTCTATGCTAACACAAAGATATTTTTTGTGATAGTACAGAATATAAAATACTAGCAGTCCGTCCCGGCTCCGCATGGATATTTTACTAAATACAGCTAAACTTTCATTAGCTTAAAAAAAACATAAAAATTATAAATTCTGGACTGTGTAGTCCACCCGTGACCATGGTTGCTGTAAAGCTTCTGAAACGTCGGGCTACATAAATAATTTAATAAACTGCGATAAAATCCGTAATAGTAGTTTTATTGTAATGACTAACATTATAAATTCTTGGAAATGGTGATTCAATGTCAAATGACTACAAATTGAATTTATGACAGAACAACGTCTGTCGGGACAGCTAGCTGTCAATAATTTCAGCAGCGAAATGTGGATTTACATTGATATTTTTTTCACAACTTTCCTTATATTATCGAAGTTTTATAATGATCAAAATGTTTTAAAATATTTTATATAGCTTATGCTCATCAAACAAATAATGTAGGATTCTAATGGTATTTTTTTTAAATCGGTCCATCAATTTGGGAGCTTGTCCAATGCAAACAAACAAACAAAGAAACAATTAAATGTTTCCCCGCTATAATATTTATTAATATCAAATATGTATTATTAGCAATTACAATGAGCTGAAGACCCCGGTTATTCCAGCTTAGTTCGGCTGCATTGCAGTATGTCACTATCCCTTACAGAACTGAAGAACTGCCTAATCATATCTTTTTGAAAGTTTTTATTTCCAGTGTAATAAGAATCAATATTCACTATAAAGTTTGCCACAGAATACAAATCATTTACCATCTGGTCTGTTATTCTAAAGTCAGTACAGTACATTCCACTAGTTGTTATTCTGTTATTCTACATTTCTACAGTACAGTATTTGTTCTCTTATTCTGTATATACTATATATTTATATAAATTGTAGCTAGGCAACCCGCATATTTTATACAACTTTTTATTATATCGTCAGGCGTACTCTTTTAAAAATCTATATAATATCTTTTAAAAATCTATATAAAAATTTAGTTTTTTTTTTTTTTTTAGATTTCAGCCTTTTCAGTATTTTTCTTTTGGCTATATGTCGATCAATCCGCCAGTCCGTGAAAATATATCCAAAGACAATACTATATTTTGTTTGTTCAGTTTTCCACTTTTCAATAATACTTTTTCTTTATCCAAATTACACATCCTCTCTTTATCTCACCACAATGTTTAATATTCAATGAATCTAGTCGGTGTAGAGAAATAAACATCATTTTGAGACGATATAAATATTTAATAAGCATTAAAAGCTTCAACATATTACGTTATATTTTCAAGCGTATTTTTTCAAATTATTCGTGATTTCCTGTGTGGTGAAATTGTCGAAAAAGCAATTTGCAATCGGCCGTCGGTTCAAAAGAACAAATCTCATAACGTACTAAACACGCTCTATAAAATTTGAAACCTGATTTTACTTAGTAAATTGCTTCTTGATATATATTATGTTTAATATCTTTTTTATGTTAGGTATCAATATACCGACACACAAGTGAGAAATCGGAGCCTTTTTAAGATTACCGACGCTCACAAATATCCGCATAAGGACTATACCGATGCGATGCCCTCCTTTCCTTCCGATGGGCCAACGCCTACTCACAAACAGTACCAAAATCTGATACCACAGTTGTCCGAGAGCGAGAGGGGATACCGGGGAATTACCCGGTTCAAGCCAGCCCAATTCCGCTGCAATACAGCTCGGCACCACCTCTAGCTTGCTTGCTCGAATGATAATATCTTACTAATATTACAAGTTATAAAGTTTGAACGGATGTATGGATGTTTGTTACTCGAGGCAAAAAATATTATTATTAGACGTTATCGTTATGCCTGTTACGTACATCTCTGTAATGAACGCGAACGAAGTCACTGACAGAAGCTAGTTGTACATATAAATAAAATTAAATTCCAAGCAGCCAAGTTTTTGTGCGGTATTAATTTTAACTAATCTCTATGTGAATATGTTAAACATTTCTTGTTTGTATTTCTGGAATACGGCTGGAATGGTTTCGATGGAGCTATCATAGAAATGGGAGCTTATAGAGCTTCTACTAGCAATCGTTGCCGGGTATAACAGAGCGAAGCTGGGGCGGGTCGCTAGAGCAAAATAAAGGGTAATTCTTAGTGAACGCGAGCTACCTTCATTAACATAATAAAATGTCTATCAGTCGGAGTTTTTGGCATGCATAGCACAGGACACTACCTTCTATGCAACAGAATTGTGCCGGCACGACCGGGGAAGTGCCTCTCGCACACTTGATACCGGCGTAAAGTGATAGCGTCGCTACCGCGATTCATGCGTTATAGTTTCATGCATGATAGGAGGACAAAACGTCTGCGAAACAATCATGCGAATGTCCATGACTAGTCATCAAAAGGCACCGATGTCTCGTGTGGCCCCTTATGCTATTAAAAAAGTTGGGTTTCGGGCTATTTTATAGTATTTTTAACGTTAGTAAATTTTAAACACCAATTTATTTTCTTAAAAATATTTACACGTAAATAAGTTGAGTTTTACAGGCTATTAGGAATGATGGTCTTAAATCGATAAAAAGTGCACTTAAAATTTAGAACTTACACATTTATATCTCAAATTTTTATGTATAAGTTAATTATAAAGTGCTACTTTATTGTTTGGTTATTGTAAGAGGTAGCGCAATGTCGCTTAGGCCAGACTGCATTGCAGCGGATAAAATTAAGCGAAATAACATTTTTGCCAATTCCCGGTTAGTTCTGACCACTACCAACCACAGGGTTGCTTTGAGTTTAACGCCTACGGATAAATTAAAAATAATTACTATGTGTGACGTGTGCAAGCGGAACAGTGCTTTTCATACAAAATAGTGGTTATTCAAGTAAGTGTTACTGTATTTCCAACACTTGATTACAACAGTACAATTACTTTACATATGAAGGAAATTATTATATAATAAATAATTGTTTGTTTTTGTGTCCTTCTACTTTTATTCTGCGACACTTACTGCGTTGAAGTGTTAAATAATCATACGTTACCATTAACAAGTAAAATTCGCGGTGTTAGGTGCCTAAAATGGCCATGCGCATCTGAATCCACGACACCCAAGAAAATCTGCACAATTACTATGCCGACGCGTCGCCTTTCCTTCCTCCTGCCCTCCGAGGGACCATCGACTATTCACAAATGGCACGAAAGAAGACAACGAAAATGTTTTACAATGGTATCATGTGAGCGACAGAAACCGCACGAAACACGACACTGTACACCTAGGGACACATCTTCATACAAGATAATATCTATACAAGTTACTTGACGATTGCGCTCCTCTGCCGATTCGCCTTTCCTTATAAAATGTTTTTAAATCTATCTTTTCCAACAATTTACTTGAATCTTAATCAGCTACATTATTACTAATTTAAACCAGCAAATTTATTGGCAATATCAGGATCACTAAAATTTCACTATAAAAAGATGTCCCTGTCTAATTAAAAAACAAACGTTTTAATTAAAGTAGGTAACTGTAGATAGATGATAATTAATTCAATCTATTTCTTTGTTCTGTTGCGACTACTAATTATGTTTTCTTTTATATCACAGACTAAATATCTATGTAAAACGAAACGAATAGAAGAGATGAAATCAGGCTTATACAATAAAGTCTATATTTCTATGTCTTACTTTAAAGTGTAACGTCTTACATGGACGTTTCGACATGTTACGTTACACGCGGCTTCCATAAACACATACAAGTTTTAATTATCTACATCCAGGCCATAATTTATTTATTTGTTCCTATGCGGTGGTTCCATATACCACCGCAAAGGTAGGAGTTATGCTGTCGGACTTCGTACCGCGTAGAGTCCGTGTCTCTAGAGACTCCAATAGTGGTGCTGAACCTCGCGGATCGGCACCGGCACTTCCGTACCCTTCAGGTGGTCCTTAAGGGTTCGGAACAGCTGGTGCTGGGGCACGTGCCTAATACCAGGCCATTCGGGTGAGGCATCCGCTTTCTCACCCAGACGCCGGAAAAGTACAGGGCGGTCTAGGGGCTCATGACGGACCTGTCAGAGGTGGACCCGGCGGTGCAGTGGCACTGCTACACCCCACTGGCGGATCTTCCCACTGAGGTGGATACTAGATGCCTACCTATGATGCCCGAGCACGTTCAAAATCGCCGCGGAGCGGCCTGGGCTTCCCTGTGCTCTTCGTCCGTCATATACCAGCGAGGGGGGGCAGGGTCGGCTGCCTGTTCCATGCCCAATTTGAGCGCATGGATAACGGTGAGCTCCGATCCCTCTACGAGGTGAAGGAGCTGCTCTGCATGCCGGGGGTAGTGGTGGAGTGGTATAAGGGGTGTGAGGGGCCGTCTCAGTGCCATCGCTGCCAGCACTTCGGTCACTCCTCCACAAACTGCCACCGGCAAATTCAGTGCGTAAGATACCAATACGTATATTAGTACCAATAATACAAATTCAGTACGTAAGATATAGATGTAAGATGCCCTCTTCCCTAGGCACTAAGATCAGTTCGCTGATCCCAACTAAACCCCAAGGCCCCACCCCTGGTTCCCACCTGAAGAGTCGATAGCGGTTGAGTCGAGTATCAACCAGGCTCAACGCTGTCGGCACCGACCAACCTCCCCTTAGGCCGACCTCGCGTTCCTCCAGCCCCCAAGAAGAGGAAGCGGAACAAGCCTCCAAAGAGGCAGCCAAAACGCCCGCAAGAGCCCGCTAATTCTCTGGAAGCCGCACCGCCGACTCTCCCCATATAGCACGCGGTGACCTTAACCTACCAGGCGCAAGACAGCCCGTTACCCAAAGGCCCACACTTGCACCCAGAGCACCACCACATACCATACATTCATTACCCACCACCAAGCAGACACTCCGGGGTCCCTTTGACTCCAAAGACACAGACGACTCGACTGTGGTCGAAAGGGAGCGGGAACGGAACAGGGAGAGGTTGGACTGGCAGGTCATTAGAGACCGTATGGTCGACTTCACTATTGACGAGCAGTTTGAAACCGCGGATAATTGAGAGACCGCCACTGTGCCGGTCAAACTGTCTGATCTGGAAAATCCCCCCACCTCCTGTCTGATCTGGAAAAGAAAAAGCAGTTTAGGAGGCTCTGGGCCGGAAACCGCTGTCCGTTGATCAATGCCGATCTAAATCGACTTGCTAAGGATGTCTCTGCGAGTACGGGGGACTGTCGGGGGGTCAGCTGGGAGCGAACCATTGCTCAAGCAGGTACGACCGACACATCCCTCCATGCCCTGAACAGACAACTTACCAGGTCGAAGACAACGATCAGTCCGCTCACCAACTCAAACGGCCAATGTCATTACCCAGACATGAGCAGACATACACACCAGCCACCTAGGGACACAGTTTACACCACACCTAGCAGCACCTGTCGCCGCCAAGCACCACGAGTATGTAGAAGGCCGCGTCTGAGAGCTCCTCTAGAGCTCGCCTCCGCTGCTGATCAAGGAGGACTTTGTCAAAGTCCTCCGGAGCGGTCACTCGACCACATTGCAACTGGCATTGGTGCTCCACCACTTGACCATGGAGACGAACAAGGGTAGACACTCGATCGGTGTCCTTCTCGGCATGGAGAAGGCTTTCGACCAGGCGTGGCACCTGGGCCTCCTGGTCACTTGACAAGAACTTTTTTCGCGTCATTCTTGAAAGGGAGAACCTTCCGAGTAGCGGTGGAGTGACGTCATTCCTCTCTGATGGGCGTACGTGTTAGAGTACCGTAAAGCAGTTGCCTCTCCCCTTGCCTTTACGCGGTCTATACCAACGACTTTCCGACGCTCAACCCCTTGGGAGAGGGCGGAACTTCTTGCTCGCGCTGTTCGCTAAGGACAGTGCCTATCTTTCCTCGTCCCGAAAGCCGGAGCTATTCACTGGGCGAATGCAGCGGCTATGTATAGCAATTATGTTTTGCTACTTAGATATTTTGTAAAAAATATATCTGTCATCTTTGACTGTTAGACTGAGGGTGTGTTCTGTGTCGAAGAAATGACACTCTTTACGTTTTTCGTCAAGGAGGACGGGATCATTTGTCAAAATATGAAAATATGATAATAAAATAGTATTTTTTATTTCTGCCTGGGAACCTAAATTTTCCTGAGAGGCACGAACAATTTTATGTTACATATATAAGGAGCTCTACTCTTTTTCTTTTTCTATAATCCTTTTTAAATTTGGATATAAAATGAAATGAATAACTTACGTTGATCTAAAAGTTCGTGGCCTAACCTACATGGAGCTATGACATCTTTTTAAATCTACCGTCATTTGTTAGTATGTGTCATATTGATTTATTGTGCGCAGTTTCATTCCGATACTGCACAATATAAATTTTCTGTGATTATTTGTTTGAAGCAATCTGAATTATCAATAATGGAGAAAATTGAACACCGTGCAGTCATTGAGTACCTTAATAAAAAAGGCCAATCACTAAGAGACATCCGTCAAGATATGGTGAGCACTTTGGGGGAGTCTGCTCCATCGTATTCAACTGTCAAGAAGTGGGTAGCTGAGTTTAAGCGCGGTCGTGAGAGTATTAAAGATGATCCTAGGAGTGGAAGGCCTACATCCTCTACCACGCAAGAAAACATCGATGAAATTTGTGATCTCGTAGTGGGTGACCGACGTTTGTCCATTGGTAAGATAGCTGAGATAACAAACATTAGCTATGGCCGGGTGCAACACAGAATAACGGAACAGTTGGGGTTCCATAAGGTTTCAGCTCGCTGGGTCCAGAGGTTGCTTTCAGCTGAACAAAAACGAGTTCGATACACAATTTCGCGAGACTGTTTGGAACTTTTTGAGACTGATCCCGAGGACTTTTTGCCTAGATTTGTTACCATGGATGAAAGCTGGGTTCACCACCAAATCAAAGCAACAATCCAAACAGTGGAAAAGATCAGACTCTCCTACACCGAAAAAGGCTAGGGTCGTTTTGTAGACTAACAAAGTCATGGCTTCTGTTTTTTGGGATGCGAAGGGCACTATTTTTGTAGATTATTTACCGAAAGGTCAAACTATAAATTCTAGTTATTATTGTAACCTTTTACGAATAGTCCGGGAAGAAATAAAAGAAAAAAGACCGGGAATGTTGCGTAAGAAAATTTTGTTTCATCAAGACAACGCACCTGTTCACACTTCGGTTGAAACAATGTCTGTAATCCATGATTGTGGCTACGAATTGCTGCCCCACCCACCTTATTCGCCGGATTTAGCCCCCTCGGGTATCATTTATTTCCAAATTTAAAAAAACATTTGGGTGGCTCGAAATTTTCGACCAAAGATAAGGTGATAGTCGCAGTAAACGATTATTTCGCCGACGTTCCGGAATCTTTTTTTTTTCGAGGAGATAAACAAGTTGCAGGTCAGGTGGAAAAAGTGTGTTGAACTAGATGGAGACTATGTCGAAAAATAGAAATAAATTTAGATCCACTTTTCTTACATTTCCTGGTCGGGCTTAGAACTCTTAGATCCACCCTCGTATATAGAAAGGAGACCTCCTGGCTGCAGCAGGAAGTCTCAGACAACTACCCAGATAAGACTACATACCCTCACTTTTTACTAACCCTAATTAAAAACTTTATTGATTGTTTGTTATTGTACTACTTTAAGTTTGTTCATGATTGTGAATGTGTAGAGATTATAATTGAATAAATGTATATAAAAGTTTAACTTAACCTTTTATAGTATCTTTAACCCCCAAGTGTTGACCCCGTTATATAACATAAATTGTAATAACTGGACCAATTGCCTGAGTGGCTTGACAAATGGAGGATGTTTGTCGATATGGAGAAGACATCATCCCTATATGTCAGCACGCGGCGCAACATTCTGGGGCGGTTAAAGTTAAGAGGCCAGGGGTTATCTCGGAGGTCGTGCATCTCGGGTGCAGCATTGACCGCACGCTGCGGAGGGGCTCACAGGTTGATCAACCATGCGAGGGCAGCCCGCGTCTTACTGTGACCAGTGCTGGCATCGAAACTATTGATCTACAAAACCTATATCTGTTCGCGCCTCACTCACGCTGCCGCGGCGCAGAAGAAGCGCCTGCAAGCCCAGCAGATCATATCCCTGCAAGTTATCACGGGAGCCGGTCGCTACGTCCGGAATGACATGATCGCGCGAGACCTACGGATCGAGACCCTGAGCGAGCGTGTGACCCGATTGTTTCGTGGCATGTTTAGTGCCGCGGACAATGGACCGCACACCCAACTGCGGGCCATCATCACCCGTCGGGCGGCCGTACCCGCGTGAACTCGTATACCGTGTTCCACCAAGCGGAGAAGGGTCCTCGGCTCCGGCAATAAGGAAGAGCCATTCGCATTCTTAACTCTCACCACACTTAGGACAACATCATACCACGCTACGCACCACACCAATATGCCAGTAGGCCTCGGTCCCTACCCCACCATCAGGCCACATGGCCTATGCTCCTAGGTGCACTACAATCCACTCCCACCCGTGGGTTGCCCCATTACCGAGGTGGTAGTTGCCCTTCACGAACTCGCGAATCAGACCCGCATCATCAGGTTCGCCTCGACCCGCAATCTTTGCAGGCTCTTTTTAAAAGTATGCCTACGCAGATGACCCATACGCACGCGCGCACAAGTTTTATCTTTCTACATCCAGGCCATCATTTATTTATTTATCCCTTTGCGGAGGTACCACCGCTAAGCTAGAGTTATGCTGTCGGATTTCGTACGGTGTGTAAATTTGCAGTGGCCAGTAAATTTGCTGTGACCAGCCTACCTATCGCTTTCCCCTTGAAAGGGATAGGTAGGAAACACATCAGTATAGCCTCGTTGCGGATGTTTATATGCGTCAGTATTCCCAAGAAGGCTTCGGCCACTCTCCTGCACCTTACTTTATATAAAAAATTATAACATGTCACGTACATTTTACTTTATTTATTAACTTAAATACAAGTTTCTCATGCACCGTGATTTCATATAACCATATAAAAATAAATCACTAACAATTATTTATTTTTGTTTAGTAGAATTTATTTTTTATTTTAATTAGCATACAAACAATTTAAATCTTATCTTATTAATACTTTCTCCTAATCCTAAACCCATTTTAATTATGTCTTAATATATTTTTCTGTGAGAATTCATTCAAAGTTGCAAGATTTTTGGGATCGTATTTGAGATTAGAATTGCTTTTTATTTCTAACTCTGATTACAGTACTGGTGCTGACTATTACAATGGCGGGACAATGAGTCGCATTTAATCTAACTTTCTTTTCCCTTCGCGAGCAAACAGAAAGAACGGCCACTCCCACAGGGGGAACACGAGAAGACTTAATTAATTAGCGGCCATTTCTTTATTGTGACGAAATCAGCTGACGATTTTGTTGGAAAAAATCTACAAGTGATTGTGATTGTTTATAATAATAAAATTATATATATTAACAAACGTTAATATCCAAACATTGTCGAGGCCATTTACGTAATGGACAAATTTA
>JAFELO010000046.1:361819-374393 GCA_017140195.1 Eumaeus atala | reverse complement strand
ACGCATACGCAGAACCACGCATACGGGGCTCGTAGTATGAGCACATGAGTATTAATTCAATTTCTTAAGGTAGTAGGTAACTTTGTGGTGTGAGTTCAGATTTATTTCTTATACTATTCGCCTTGAATGTATTTATATAAAGCCTACCTAACAACTTAAAGTCCAACTCAGTTATTACTATTGTTTATTTTCATAGCAATACGCTAAGCATTTCGAAACATTTAGTACCTACTTAGCTTTATCAGCAGTTATTAGTATTACAGATTACAGAACTTTCAGAAGTTGTTCTCGACTTTGCAATAGCGTTTGTCCCTCGGTTACTGACCTGGTGTTTATGCATCCTACCCGAAGCCTCTTTGGCATATATTGTAGCTTCAGCATGGCATGTTGCATTTTATCGAGGGAATTAGTCCTGTTGCAAACGAGCTATTAATATTTGAAAAGCTTTAACCGAGTTAGCGTCAGGTGCCTAGCACCTTTTTTCGTAGGGAAAATGCATTCATGCTTCATCTAACCGGTCCTGAGTGGACCAGAAGAGTGAGTGAGACTCAGCGCCGTAGTAATACTACCGACAAAAACCACTGCGAGAATCATGGGCTGCCGTGTTGAGGATTCACGGATAAATCAGCAACAGGACAAGCTGCCTAGTGCCTGCTGCACCCTAACAGAGGCCTGGTGGGGTTTACTTGTTTGGACGAGGCGTTGATACTGTGCGGTCAATACAGTAGATTTTTTTTGTACATTTTTATCGTTTCACGTATGTATATATATAGAGCCTTTTTTCGGACCTAAACATTGAATAAGATAAGTAAGGCATGACGAAAACCAATTCGGTGTTTCACGCTGAAGTTAAATGAGAGATAGAATATAGTTATATTCATTTATTTACTGGTAATCTGCCCTGCTTCACCTGTGAATAAATAATACATTAAGACCCTCCTTGGGAATCGCTACAGCCATTGGTGAAAACCACATAAAAATCCTTTCAGTAGGTTTTGATAAAATCGATCTCATAGGTAGAGACAGATAGCTTTTAAGGACTTTATTCTATTTTAAGTAAAGGTGTGGTCTACAAGAAAGTAACGACGCGCCTGGGGATATGCCTAAATGCATTTAGCAATAAGTGAACCGATTATCACCAAATATCTGAATTTAATAGTAGGTACCTTTTACCTATTTTGACGTGGGAAACGTATTTACGCGCCTTGGCCGGCCCTGGGTGAGTCCATTTGTTTGTGGTGTTCGCGGCGCACAGTGACGAATAACAACGTAAAACAACGCAAGTGCTATCTGGGCCGCTTCGGTGAGGCGATACGGAACTGTTATTCATTAGGGACCGATGCCTCCCCCACAGTAGGGTTGTCCCGCACTACAGGACAACCTCATCATCTTTGGGACAGTGCGATGGATTGAGGTTCACATTCTCGCCTCCTGCCCCGTGCGCAAAACCGCCTTTGCTTGTTCATTTTTCCCCTCTTTCCATAAGAGGAGTACAAAGAGCAGCCCCTCCGATCAATTGGCTTCGCCTGGGTTTTCCCAGGCTACTTCACCTCACTGCCACTACTGGGCTTGAACCATGTTGGGTTGTAGGTACGGCTAGTTGGTTGGAATACCTATACGTAGGTATAACCTCAACCACTAAGAAAGACACACTAAGTTAATATATATTTTGTATCATGTTCAAAACCCTAAAATAGTACCTACCTGCATGATATAAATATCCACGGCTATAAAATCAGTTTATTGCCACAAAAATTAAAATCAAAGCGTAAAACGCCAAGTCTATAAACAAAAATATTTTTCCTCATTTTACTACGACCATAATCACAAAGGCTTTCTTCACTATGTCGTGTTTAACGAGAAAAGCGAATAAAATCGTTTTCGTGGTACGATATTTACAAAAACGCGGTACGATATTAACAAATTCATCTTGGATACGGTTTTCGCTATTTATGTTTCTCTTTTATTTTGTAGATACTTATTTTGTGGTGTATTTCTACCGTAACATCAAGGGATTCTGATTCTGAAAAATCAGGTAATTAAACTTAAGTTAAATCACCATACTTATCAAGGGTGTCACCAAATTCCTGCTTCCTACTCGCCATGAATATCCTAGAGCCCTTTTCCATTAAGCGCCATCATCATCAACCAGACGACGTCCACTGCTAAACATGGGGCACCAAAGTTAACGGTCACAATCCACTTCCAACTAGCGGCTCCCTGCCACTTTAACAAAACGTTAAGAGTGCGTGTCATACCAGAAGAAAGACATATTTCACTCGCGCGTTTTGCAACACCCGCTCTAGTCCGAAAGCAGTCACGGCGCGCCTGTAGCGCTACAATCTCGATTCTAGAGTTGCCTAAGTGATAGCTCCATCGCGACGCACTTAGCTTGCTCGAGACGAGCGTGGTGTATAACATGCTGCACTCGGATAAATCATAAATCCCTAAGATGAAATAAATGTAAGGAAATAAAAAAGAATAATTTAAATCCGATATAGTTTGAGAGATGTAGGTGGACAGACATACATTTTCAGAAAGAGGTTGTGTCATGCTCCACTATAGTGCAATTGGGCCAGCACTACCAGGGAGATACTTCTCTCGTAACTTGTCAACTAGAGTTCCGCAAGTACCGTTTTGCTTGATTTCTTAAGTTTACGTCTTCGGAGTATCAACCCAGAGATAATGTAGATATCGAGCGGAAACCATAGGTAGGCCTGTGACGGCGAGTGTCCGTGTTGGTGTATAGAAAAGGCAGGTAAGAATATTTGTTTATCTAATATCACATACGCATTGCGCGGAGAGAATTTAATGAAAAAGAGAGATAAATTTCAAACCACATTTGCTTTCTCTTTCGACTTAGTGGGACGCAAGTATACGATTGTATACTTGCGTCCCTGCGTATTACACACAAGTTATCGTTCCACCATTTACATTTTTGCGATTTTTAGTAACGTCTTTCATCCGTAGAATTTCGTAAAACCCTCACATAATAAATAAATTTTAGCGCTTTCTTTTGCTTTTGTGCTAGTTAAGACTTACCAAAATTATTACCTTCAGCGGAAGCAGATTCCAACGAAGACCATGAGAAGCTTGCAGATAATCCTAAACCATCAGAAATAGTTAATGATAAATCTAATGGGGAGGTGTCTGAGGAAGAAAATGAAGACGATTCAGATGACTCAGGTCAGTATTGTGAAGGAAAGGCACAGCCTACTTTACAAGTATTAAGTTATTCGCGGTAACTCCGACCACCCAAGAAAAATTTCGAGCAAGTTTAAAATAAACAGAGGAGCAAAAGAAAAAAACAAAGATATAAATCGCTGCTTCTACTGTCGGGATTCATTAAAAATGTACTTAAATTAATCAAATAATGTACTTACGTTTAAAATCCTACATTTTGATGCCCCACTGAATGTGCTTGCTAAGAGGAAAACAAAGATACATACATACATATAAATATACATACCTACGTACAACTTAGGAAGAAGTAGTGCCATGTTGCATAGACAGAGGTAATTTACTTTTACCCAAAATTTACTTGCTACGGCCTAGATTGAACTCTCTTAGTTCTTTTTTATCTATACATTTCTGCTGTTGCATTCGCGTAAAGGTTAGACAGTGGTGGGATACTTGGGCGAGATAATAGTAGTTAAATTAGCTATTACAAAAGCTCTCATATCCGGATGCTCCCTCCCCTATTGCGAGAGAGTAAGCAGTGGGTTCCTCTTTCGGCAGCCTCTCGACGCCAGACGACCACTCACACCAATCAGATGAAGGATTATTGGGCATCTCTTCGCTTCCACAGCATAACTCCAGATCCGAAAGAAAAGGGTTGGATAATACTTACTAGATTAAAAAAAACAAAAACATTATTTCAGAAGCCCCCGGCCGGAAAAGTACTAAAGGTCTCAGATTAGACGAAATGGATCCAGAAGGTAAGTTCAAAAGTCGCTCGGATCACCTGTGTCTACTGATGTCATTAGTTACTAGTCGCTGCTTACCCACGTTCGCAGGTTGAATAGTTACTTCGTCTAGCATTTTTATACTAGTTAACGTTGTAATGTTTTACACACGGCGCTCAGTGCGCTCAAGATATTGTCAGCCTCGGATCCCACAGTCGACGTGTTCAGAACTAGCACGACTCACTTCATAAAGTCATGTTCTACTTACTACGAACATAATTATCCTATGTACGTGTTGGTTCTGCTGTAAGAACAGAGAATTGTCAAATTGAAATAAATAAATACAAGTACAGAAAAACACAATTAAATCGATGTTATTATCATGAATATGATTTTCATACAAACGTTCACGTCCGTTTGAAGCTGAAAAAAAAGTAGTATATATCTGTCTATAAACGTAGGAATTCCTACCAAATTTCAACCAAACCAGTCCACTGGCTAAGCCATGTTTAATGTGTTATACACTTACAGGCATACAGAGAGACAGAATTCCCTTTTATATTAATAAATGTTACTAGCATAGGGACCGAATTAATAACTCAAGTAATTGTACACTAAGAATTTCCTAGGGAATCGCTGTAAACCATTGGTGAAAACCGTATGCGAATCCGGTCGGCATTTTGGGGACATTGTTTTATAGTGTCAAGTGTGTTTTATGATATAGTTGATTGTCACTTCTTGATGGAAATTCATGTTAACACTTGAACAAACAAGTAAATTTATATAGTTTTTCCACAAATAATGTATTTTTCACCTCACGTTACTACCGGTTTCGACTTATCATCATCTGATGAAAAGTATATAAATTTATTTATTTGTTCAAGTGTGTGTTTTATGGACTAGTATGGATATGAAATATTGTGGAGGAATTTCAATGCATTATTCGGTATGTTTTTGATATTACAGAACCTCCAATACTTCGCGATAAGATAGAAAGCAAGTCAGACTAAGAGAAGTGAGATTACTTTCAATGTATAATTCAGGTAAAATCTAATAGTTGATTCATTTGCTGTATAATAATATAAATATATACCTACTCAGTTATAAACTGAAAAATTACTATTTTATCAGCTCGTAGGCAGTATACTAATGACCTTGTTATTTGCAAAATAATCACGATTAAAAAAAATAAGTGTAAAATTAATTAAAAATATTGTGCAATTATATTTTCTGACTTTTTATTTGAGTAGCTCTTATATTTATTGAAGTATAAAAAATAACTTATTGTGTTAACTTAGACACGCGACTGGAGCTTACTAATAATGATTATAAAGTGAAAGGTAAGAAAACTTGCAAAAGACGTAGGAAGGTATCATGCGACCAATCACGTAAAAATCACATTTCACGCGACTCTACACCTCGTTTTTAAGTGAAACTTCTGTTTAAACTTGTGTATGAGGTACGTTTCGTGTCATGCAAAAGCATTATGGCCGCGTCGAGGGGATAAACGATACATCGCTGGCAAGTTCTTTGGCCTTTAATGTTGTTTGTTGTTGTAATGTTTCTTAATACCGTTAACTTCTTCGTTTATTTTATGTGACCCAATTTTAATTTCAGGAAATACAATTAATTTCTCTATTGTTTTGTGCAATGCCTAAATTGTTTCAGTCAAAACATATAGAACCCGTGCGAGTCCTCTCGTAACGAAAACGAGACCAACTGAAGTTGACCATCTCTAATAGGAAGAACCACACGCGCAGGACATAATGTAATAGTGCGCAATTATTTTCGCAGACACAAGTGCACTCTCTATTTCCGTTCTCCCCTGTTCCGATGGGACGGCATATCCGACACGAGAGTATTCAGGCGCAGGACCGACGGCTGGACGCGCTATCCGCGGCACGGGGATGTTACCGCCGCCAACTTACCACCTGACGGTGCTTAGAAATTGAACAATCCTGTTAACACTTTTGTTAGGTTCGTCCTCACGTCTACACTACGACACTAAGTCAGTTAGTGAAGATAAAAAGATAGAGAGAGCTAAGTTTATTGGTGTAGAGGAAAAAGAGAACGGTGCAAGCATATATTTTCTCTCTCTCATAGCCATTTGCGTTTCGTATATCTGAATAAATTTTACTTCGATCGTGTTCTACAGTACATTCGTATTTTTAAGCCGTCTTTTTCTAATGTTTTATCTGTTTTTTCAGATGGGACTTTCCTGCTGTTATTTTGATATTCATATTATGCATTAACATATTATTATATGTTAATACATAATATGAATACAGGTTTAGGTATTAACCTAATACTCTGAATTAAATTAGTGAAAGGAATAAAAATGGTTTTGATTTGTCCTTTAAATTGTATGATGTTTTTGTGTATGTATATGTATACGTATGTAATTATTTTTAACCACTTATATATATTTAACAATTAAAGTCATTGAGGAGATTCAGAAACACACAACTCCTTAAGAATCTAGTGTATGAATAAGGAAAGAAGATAATTTTATTGATTACAATATATCACCAATACAATGTTATATACACAAACTATATACGTATTTCTATATACATAAATTACAAAAAAAAAACATATAGTTAATAAAGATAGAGAATGAATGGCATAGGCAGTTAGATGACGAAGAGTGGCCATCTTGTTTCACAGAGAAGATAGATGCGAGTGCATTACTTTGTTTGTCAATCTAATCTCGCTCGCATGCGCATTGAGCAGGGAGTAAAGAAAAAGAGAGACATAGCGACACGCATTACTTTTGCTGTCTCTTTCGAATTAGACGACCACGTTATAAATTGGCTCCCTTCTCTATCAACATTATCTCTATAGACCACCCATATGACTATATTATGACAAGACACTGATTTGACCCCTCAGTTTTAGATTAAATTTAATCGAACAAAACCAATACAATCACTAGCTGAAATAAGAGGTAATACAGAGCTAAATACAGACATGTGCACACGTTCTAGCAGTAAATTTTTCTAAATACTTGTTTCAAGATTTCATAATTTGTTACATGTTGAAATATGTGCTGCTATATTATGTCCGGACGCGTTAAGAAAGTGTGTGTTTAGCAGGTCTGCATCACGAAGATAAGAACTTCTAGTCGTCTTAACATGAATAGAAATCACTACAAAATGCAAATAATATTAAATGATACCGTAACAGCAACAACACATCTTCACGTCAGCTCCCTAATGGGGTAGGCTGAGAGAACGGAATGTCATACATCACGATCGTAATATTTTATTTTACGATTATATCGTATTATTCTATTTTACGATATAATTAATGATCGTGCCTGCTAAGCCTTTGTTTTGTAAAGCGTGATCAGCCATTTTTGACGTTGAATAAGATTTTTGAAATATTGAATATTCTCTGCAACACTGGACTTATATGCAAACAAAAGACTACTATAGAACTACAAGGTATTATAATATCTCATAGCACGAATAAAAAAACAATTTGATTGTGTATTAGGGTAATACCTTAAAGTAGGTACCTAAATAAAAACGAAATGACATTGACACATGCGTGTAGCACAAAATAAAGTGGCACGTGCAGGCAGCGACCAAAGAGAATGTAATACAAGGAGCAGCGACGTATTAAGCTCTGCTGGGGGGCTTGGAGTTGAGAGGGATGATCATCAGCATCGTCAATATTGATGCATTAGCAGCTAGAAAACGTTCTATTCTATTACATTAAAACATAAGTTTCCTGCATATCTTTGTTTCTAAGGATCATAAATACAACCTGCAAAAGACTTTAACTTCACAAAAACAAGCTCCTGCAGTTTTAATAAGCGAAAACTTGTGCTCGGTGTCTATGTATATTTTGTTAGTTGATAAATTAGTTATTAAAACACTGCATCTTTTCCAAATAAGGAAAGAGAAAAATAAAATCTTCTCCATATAATCTTCAATTATACCAAATTTCAGAATACACCATTCACGGAATTCTTTACTAAGGGATGGATTTTATTATAATATATTAACATGTAGATTCGTTTAAAAATACGAAATGTTATTGTAGATATGGCTAAGATTAACAATTCAATTGGAGGGATCAGACGGTTATTATATGAATTAAATTGAAGACCTCCTCACGCTATCGACGACTTCTCAAAACTTATAATTGAATCTCAAATATTTAATTCAAAGGTCACAGTCAAAGGCTGAGAACGAAGAGTTTATCTAGTTTTCGCATTAGTAGGTATGAAAAGGACCATTTTACCGGAATTTCTGAAGTTTGATTAGTACTTCGTAGTTAGCGCTAGAGGAGTTATCGTTGTAAGTTAAGTAAGTTATATGTTCATATTTTATCGGGGAAATGAGATTGATCTAAAAACAAACGAAATTCCCTTTTGCATGTTAATGTAGAAATTTTCATCATTATGTTATCAAGTCTAGTAAAAGGCAATGCTGCATTGCAACCGAATCGGGTTTGCATTAATGGGGAGGTTAACTCTCGGTCACGTGACACCGACATACTAGGGCTGATTGATGACTGACTGAAACGATGAACTTAAAAAAAGATAGGCAAACAAAATTTATTTTTTTATTAATTCTATCATCTTTTAGGAGATAGAACTCCAAATTCGAATTTATTCTAACTGATAGGATCCGATATCCGGATATGATCAAAGAGATCGAAAAAATCGTTTTGAATGATCGGTGCTTAAAGTTGCGGCAGATAGCAGAGATGGTTAGCATTTCTTCCGAATGCGTTTTTGACATTTTACACCAACATTTGTGAATGAAAAAGCTTTGCGCGCGATGGGTGCCGCGTTTGCTCACTGTTTACCAAAGGCAACGTCGAGTGGACGATTTATCGGTGTGTTGGGCGCTGTTTAGGTGTGATACTAGCGAGTTTTGGCTATGTGACAGTAGATGAAGTGTGGATACATCATTATACTCCTAAAACAAAAGAACAATCTAAGCAGTGGACTGAGAAGCTGCGCCGAAGAGAGCAAAAACGGATTTGTTGGCCGGAAAAGCGGAGGCCACAATCTTTTTGGGATGCTCGAGAGATTATTTTAGTGGTTTATTTGCAAAGAGGAAAAACAAGAAATGGTGGATATTATGCGAGCTTGCTGCAAAATTTTGTGAAGAATCCGAAAGAAAAGGCCTCATTTAGTCAAAAAATGAGATTTTATTCCACCACGGCAACGCAACTGTGCACTCGCCAAGGGTTGCTGTTGCACAAACTCCATGTATTGCGGATCGAATTGTAACCACATCTCGCCTATTGCCCAGATCTGGCCCTGTGCGACTTCCACTTATTCCCGAATCTCAAGAAATGGTTAGGTGGCCTAAATGCATCGAGGTAGAAGGAAACCACGTTGAAAAACATAGTTATTTTAAATAGATTATTGAACTATTCTTTGCCGTTTCGGATGCTTATCTATCATGCCTCGTACAGTGACAGCTATGCTGTCTCGTTTCGTGTGGTTGTCACGGGCTGCTGTCGAGGATTACTAAATAAGTACATATAAAACAAAACATAAGATTTAATGTATTCATTTAATCGTTGCTGTTATTTAACTAATTCTAAACTGGTTATCACGGAACATAATTCTAAATATTTCTGCTTAACTAACTAATATACTAAGATAGGCGCCAGAAAGATTTTTGTAATTGTGGGATCTCGCCAAGACCCGGCTACCACGGCTGCGGTGTTCAGGATATAATTCACTTACTTGTTGCGGTCAATCAGTCCATACCACACCTTACAGGCATATCTTTAGGCCAATTAAAAGGAGAAGAAGGATCCTTGTAGGTTTGTAATCTGTTATGTCGTTTATAAACCACCACTCAACCACGGTAACTTACTCAAAAAGCTTTGAATCCGTTCCGTTCATTATTTTAATTTAATACTATTGGAAACTATCCGACACGTGACGCGACAAATTTACTAACTAACGTTATACGGCTTATGAGCAGCCGGTGGCCCACTGTAGTGCAAGAGGAAAGGTGGGCATCGTATCTCAATAATGCAGATTTTTCAGAGCGTTGGTACTATGCAAAAGTATATATGTACTATAAAAAAGTTGGTACAATACGAACTACCTAATTACCTTTTTTTGCTAGAGAATTCACTTAGGCGTGATATTGGGATTGGAAGAATAGTATGTGGAACGCAAGTCCCAAAAAGCAACTATCTATATCCCCAAACTTCCAGCAGCCACAGGAAAGTGATAGCATACAACCGCGACACCCACCATGTGCTTAATAAGTAATATCAACCTAGACTGACCGAATTTCGGCTGCAATGGCTATCTCTATTGAGGGGAGTAAGGGACTTAAGTAGGGAGACGATAGGGGGACAGACCCCCTTCTTTTCCCGCAGATGGGAGGAGATGAACCGGGTTGATTGTGGGCGTACCCTATAGTGATTATTTTTGGGACCGAAAAGGGGGAAGCGGACCCCCTTCCCACTCTAGTGGGACGGCGCGCGCACGACGCCGTTTCTGTTGCGGTGTAGTGGATAAGGATAATTGAGCTCACATAGTGTTTGGCTTATTTGAGGAAGCCGGCCTCCTCGCCCCCCCCCTGACGGAGGGGGTCGATTTGCAGTAGCACTACCACTAGAAGACAAGTGTACCAGGTACCAGCTACTACTAGATGACAAGTGTTAGTGGCGAAGACTGTTGCGCGCACCGACCCCAATAATAAATATTATTGCTAAACTTACGTATTGCCTCAATACATACTCATATAATTAAGCTGAGGAATTATTTGTTTGAACTGGTAAACCACATACAGATTAGTCTCTAGAACTACAGGCATGTGAGATTTGAAAAAATGTTTCTGTATATAAAATCTACATTCATGAGGAAATTTTTAGGTCATATACCATGAGTCTATATTCAAAGGGATCGGAGTTACGGGGGTGAAAACGCGCATGGTATTTTTAGTATTCGTATAACTTTGTAATATACTTTACCAATAACATTTATTGCAAAAATGTTTGAAAGCCCAGAAGTTTGACATACATTGTAGAAAGTAGACTTTGATTTCGCAGTTGAATTGAGCAAGTAGTTTTGCGGGTTATTGCATACCTTTATTGATAAATCTGAAGTGTTTAAATAATGATAATGAAAAGTAGTACTATAAATATTGTCTAACATTATGGTTCGCTCACTGTGATGTGATGTGCCGTTTGTTCATATTCGTTAGCTTCGGTTGAGGGCAAAGAGGATTAAAGATAAAATGTTTGCATTTAAAATTACCGTTTCCAGTAAGGAATAGTGCAACGCCGTGATCGATCCTTATGCAAATTTTTTTTATGTAAATATAGATTCAGCTATTCCATCACATCTCCCATTCGTTGCTTAGGTTTTGTATGATAGTTTCTATTCAGCAACTATTGTTACGGTGGACGGTCCACCCATGACAATGGTTGCGGTAAAGCTTCTGGAACATCGGGCTAGATAAATAATTAAGTAAACCGCGATAAAACCCGTAAATGTAGTTTTACAGTAGAGATTTACCATCGGGTCAAATAGTTCATTTATCATCTGTCAGTCTTTTGGTCTTAAAAAATCGTGGCTGGAGATATTCTTTGAGTAATAATATATGGGAGTCAAGGTATTGAATTTCTAAGGCTACTGGTACAACTCCAATAACAACAGATTAGGTCTTCTTGCTGATGGTGTGGTAGGTCTTACATAAAATATTATTCAAACTCTCTGGCTCTGCGGTAGTTTACGTTGAGCCGCGCCTATGGCTGTAGCCCTATCGGTGCAAACCGGTGATTCGTAGAATATACTTTCTGTAATATGTCACGCTATATACAATTTGTAAGGTCTGACAGGGTGCTGGTCATGATAGAGCTATTATTGAAAGCCTAAATATTACGTTTTCTCCGGTTCGTTTATTATCTTCAAGACTAGGTAAATTTATACTACTACTGCTGCTACTACTACACTAATTGTTTCATATTTACACATTTTTTTGTATCCAATAACTTCCCATAAGTAATATAATAGTTAATAGTAGAGGGCCGATAATTGAAATAGAAATATATTTATTCTCTGTTTAACAATCAACAAACAATTGACTATCAACACTGGAGTTATAAACTTATGTAAGAAAATTTGTATGACATGTCAGCTTAAAACCAATCAAGGAAGTATCAAATATTACATCCACCAATGACAAATCAAATTATTCACTTTAATATACCAAATACGGAATTTAATTTGTGAAATTATTAACTTTATGTTTTTGTATACAAGAGAACTTAATTTAAAAAATATACAAAACTTTCGATGACATTGTCAGTGTCAACTGTCAACTGCCAAACGGTAGTTTTGAAGTTCGAACAAAAAGTAAATAAATTTTCGGTCTTCGTGAAAACATATTTTTACAAGATATTTTATGTTATAAGAATACAATTCATTACAAATTAATATTATTAATAACTTTAATTTCCATGAAAAATAATATTATGACATCTGGTTGTATTGAAAATAGTAGTATAAAGATCATAAATTGTTATTCCATATAACTTTTCAAATAGTTGTTTATCATGGAGCGTGGCGAGTGGAGAAAGAATATAATTAGTCAATTACAACAAAGGAATAAACATGAAACCGTAGCATTTCATGATATTTTTACCTTTCGTAAGTAACATAACCTGCACAAATT
>JAFELO010000046.1:312799-361366 GCA_017140195.1 Eumaeus atala | reverse complement strand
TTTCCTGTTTATATTGCAACTAATATAGGATAATACCATTATTGAATTTATTTCTGATAAGAATAAACTATGAGTAAGACTCACTAATATTAGTGAAATGTTACTGTGTAAAATTTTATTCATACCACAACTTTCATGCGGCTTTAAGTGATTGTGTAATGTTTAATTGCACAAGATAAGCAACATATTTAATGCTATTGACAACCTAACATTTTTAAATTAATGTTACAGGTCATCCACCAAATGAGAAAATACAAGCACTAGAACAAAAAATTTTAGTATTACAAGAAGAACTGACCTCTTTACATAGGAGAAGAGGAGAAAGTGCTCAGCAAATCATAAATTTCAATGCGCAAGTAAATGAGTTAGAGAAGTGTGTACAGGCGAAGGATATTATGTAAGTATGCATGTAATGTGTTTCAACAATCAATTGTATTAAAATATTTCAATTTATTGTGTTTTAAAACTTTGTTTCTTAAAATATAAAAAAAATAGTTTGCTTCACCAGTTCTTCCCGGATCAGGGCTTGGATTGGGTAATGATCATAATCTACCTCAGATTACTAACATTTAAAAAGTAGTTTTTGTGTCATTATTTTGGATAAAACTATTTGTCTTATTCTAGTCTATTCCAATAAGAAAAATGCATAATAGACCTGTTGTACTTGCACACTAGTTTTTGTTACTTCCATTGACAATAAAACATTAACATGTTCTGGGACAAGTCATTTATATATAAAAGAAAATGTACAATATATTATGAAAAATCAGTAAAATATCCTTGAAATATGTTAAAATAATTCCTATAATCCATTGTGGATTTCAAATTGTAAGTAATTCCAAAAAGAATATTAAAATTGATATTTGTCCGAGAATTTGTTAAATGTTAAACCCATGAATACTTGTTATGTCCCAAATTTTGTGTATAACTGTATTGTGTGGACTGTACCTTAATGTTATCTACAAATGTGTGTTTGAATGAAAGCATGCTTTTGGTGTAAGCATTCAAGGCTATATTCAATAATATCCATTATAGAATATAGTATATCTTGTATTTTTTTTGTTGTGGTTTCTTTTAGTTATTTAACTAGCCCAACGTTTCAGAAGCTTTTCAGCGACCATGATCACGGGTGGACTGTGTGGAGTGATGGCTAGTTATATTATTAAACAAACCGCTATAACATCTGTAAAAGTATTTTTGTAATGAATAACATTTGTGTAAACTTAAGACAACAGTATGTGTAATGATATTCAGAAATCATGTAACTTATTTATTTGTTATTTAAAGTTTTCACATTATTATCAATTTACAGAAGGCTAAATTTAGTTTGAATTATTGCTATAAAATCTGTTAGTACATATTGATCTATCTTACCTTAAATTTTGTGATGAATTGTTATGAAAATAAATACTTTTTTTCAGTTTTTCTTTGTCTGTATCGCCAAAGTTTAGTCCAATGTAATTATACGCCGAAATAAACCACCTTAATATGACAGTATTGCTGTTACTTTACGCCAGTAGTCTGTAAGCCCGGGTCCACCCGGTTATACCACCATTTCTTTTGTTACGAAGGGGAATGCATTTACGCATGATACCTGAGGCCCCGGGTAGGCCCCCAGACCTATGTTGGACTCGGCCATCAGGTAGCAATACCAACTAAACACACGCGAGCCTTCAGCTGCTATTAATGAAAGGCCCTGGATCTGCAGGCAACAGGACCCCTCTAACGACAGGCTGGTCTCGGCAAAAGGCCAGACTTCACCTCCTCGGAGACTGTACGGCTACGCTATGACCAGCCCCTACGACCCGGTTGTAACACCCTGACTCGGCTGTAGTATCTCCTGCGTACGCAACTTCTATGTTCGTATAGAGTATTATCAATTCACACTTAACTTAATTATGCAATTTAATAAATTATTGTGTTTAATAGTCTTAAGGCACAGATAATAAACTGGTCCATAAAACCCGGTCTCTGACATTCTAGTGACTTGTAAAAAAGTAATTATTTTATTTTATAGAATTTCAGAAAACACAGCACTAATAGCGTCTTTACGAGCTGAAATTCAATTATATGAAACAAATATGGCGGAGTTGCAAGGCTTAAATCAAGTGTTAAGGGATGAACACCAGGCATTGCAAATTGCGTTTGCAGCTATTGAAGAGAAATTACGAAAGGCTCAGGTGAGAACAATTTCTACACTTTGCACGCACGTGATTGGTAACACACAGGCAAGACATACGATAGAGGGATAAGGGGACAAACAAGTAGTCATAGCCTATTGGTGAATATCAACGTACATAGAAATTAGTATAATTGTTATACACGGATGTGTCCATCATATATTCCATATGGGGCAACAGACACTATCGCACAAATAACTGTTACTTTACGTCGGTATCGGTGAGCAAGATGTACCTTCCCGGCAGCGACGGCCCAACTCAGCTGCAATTCAGCTCGGCACTACCTCTTAGTAAAACTTAACATTAATGGCAATCTCGAATTCGAATCGACGCCTTGTTCGCAATTCGCCGCGTTGCCGTTCCCGAGCTTGCACGCGAGCGCGGGCGAAACGCGAACGGAACTTCGAGTTGGTACCTCTACTACTTGTACGCTCGTGTTCGTTCGCATCATAATTCATACGATTACGTAGGTATGATTATGTACCTTTCTCCAGGAATGTGTTTGATTACAACACAACTAGGGTTGTGTAGATGCGTATCGTGTTCCGACTTTCACAAACCGATAGAAATGCGGCGTAATCGTTATCTAACAACCCGGTACATTTGGGGAGAGTTCACCCACGGCTCCGTTAGTTTGACGACTGATTGGCGCAGTGGAAACGCGAGCGAAGAGCAGAGCAAAGGCGACTTCTGCTGCTCTAGTTTTTTTTTACTTATAAAAAATTTATAGATATATTTTTGTTCTCTAGTACCTGTAACATAAGCCCTTGCGGTACGAAGCTCGGGGCTAGACTAACGTAGTGTAATTATTATTCTTCGTATTCTTTTTTCGTATTTCTTCCTATACAGTAAGAGTTCTTTAAACTAAAACTCGAAATAGTCTCGTATTACCTCATTATGTTGATGATGTTATGTCCCGACCGATTTCGGCTGACGGCCACTTCGACTCCTTATTGAGTTTGGCACATTGTGTCATGAAAGCATATCTAAAAAAGTAAAGCTGTTGTCACTCTTGATCCTGTCGATACATGTGCAGCAGCAGTGGGATCGAGCTGGCCGGGCTCGAGACACAAAAATCTTAATCAATTCTGCAAATTAATTAAAAATAATAATTTACATTTAAATTAAGTACTTATCAAAGTATAACTATTTAATTAATTATGAAACCCATTACACATAAATAATATAGTGATGAGAGAATATTCATGTAAACCATTTCATTGTTATTTATTTTAATTTACAATAATGCAATGCTAAGTTACGTTCATAGTAAATGTATATTAACAGTTTTTAATCTTAACATATAAATTACGTTGAACACATTACACAAATTACTTACTATATTAAGTGCTAAATTTAATTATTCATTACTCATTTCTTTACACACTTGAAAGAGCTACTCATTGATTCAGTTTCATGTATAAAAATTCAAAAAGGAAAAAAAATTTGGATAAAAAGCGTTTGAAATTTACTCACAGAGAATGTTAAAAATATGTGGTAAAAAATCGTGTAAACTATTTGCTCAGTGTAACGCTTCACCCCTCTAAATTGCTTTTTATCATTCATGTTGCTCACGTACGTGCGTACTTCGGCTTAGTGCAATGGGGTATATACGCACGCTGTAGTGCACGCAGCGGCGGGAATATCTACAAGCGGAATGTAAACGGGGTTTCACCTAAGGTCGAAACCGGAGTGGGTGACAAGGCCGTAAATATGTTATAGTCGTTTTATACAAATTGCCGTAGAACGCCACGGTTAGCCGTTTCCAAAAACAGGGCCCCTTTATTTTGTGGTGTGCTAACGATTAGCCGGGTTGTCATTGCGAGACGTTCTTCAATCTGGCGGCTGACCTTTAGCCTCATCAAATCTCTCTACTTTAGACAATGATAGCGATCGGTACAAGTATGAAATTAGGAAAGTGTTTTGAGTGAAAATAAAAAAAAAAACCTAACCACAAAGGCAAGTCGGCAGCTACACCTTCGAACCTATCAAAGTATAGTTGTTTTTATTTCTCTGTATTCTACAATCGACGCCATTGTTGTTGTCACGTCAAGCAAAGCCGCGAGTATTAAAGTTAGGAACTAAAACGTGTCAAGAAGGCGGTCACCTTGTTTGTAAGGCCAGATTTATTGAATACCGTATAACGCCGAACTCTTTCTAGCGTATTTTGCTTAGACGTATTCAATGTGGCTAGTCGCTGGCCCGCCACAAATAAAACGGCTCTGATTTTTAAAATGGCTAGCCGCAATGCAAGTTTTACATGCGCTGCTCTCATTCCTGCCGCTGGAATATTTACGGAATTATTGCCGGCAGCGCATGGAAAACTTTCAAAAGCAGAATGTAAACGGGGTGTTACCGAAGTTCGAGACCGGAATATGTGACAGGGGAGTACCTATATAAACACGCGCTGCACTCATTCCTGCCGCTGGAATTATTACTGGTAGCGCAAGTAAAACTTGCAGGAGCAGAATGTAAACGGGGTGTTTTCGAAGCTCGAGACCGGAGTGAGTGACAGGGAAGCATAGAAACACGCGCTGCACTCATTTCTGCCGCTGGAATTATAGCTGGCTGTGCTTGTAAAACTTGCATGAGCGGAATTTAAATGGGGTATTACCGAAGCTCGAGACAGGAGTGAGTGACAGGGGAGTATGTAAACACACACTGCACCCATTCCTGCCGCTGGAATTATTGCCGGCAGCGCATGTAAAATTCGCATGAGCGGAGTGTAAACGAGTTGTTACATAGTTTACGTCTCTTGCGATGCTTCAGACATTTCAGAATCATGTTCGTTCTTAAGAAGTAAATTCCAGGCGCGCGCAGCTAATGCAGTGTTTTTGAAAGTCATGAATGAGTGACCTTGATTATCCGTGAGCGCGGTGTATATTTAGAACCAATAAAACTGAATTTTGTAGTTAAAACGCGTATTGCAAATTTTTATGCGAGTCTTAAGACATCGCTAGTTAAGAAGCACAGCTGTAGCAAACTACTCGCACTACACTTTGAGCTAAACAAACAACGTTTGAAGCAAAACTGTTCCGTATCTATAATTTTTATTGCATCATAGAAATCTTGGCGCCTTGCCAGGACAAATTGCGGCAGTTTTTATAATATTCAGCGTGATTCCAAACATTTTGTGCGATTAATTTCGTCTGTGGAAGGGAATTGTAAATTAGTTGGATTGTTTTTTAGTTTCACCAGCTTTTAATCGATTTCTACCACATATACATAAAAAAAAATAGAAGAGATAGCGCTAGGCGCGGCTGCATTGCAGCCGAATAGCTCCTATACGACCGAGAACCTGCGTGGATAGTATAGCTATGTTATCGCATTCGTGCGATTTATTCATTTCCGGTGGCTCATTGGGGACTATGAAAATAAGGCAACACGTCTGCATAATAGCTATGCAATTGTTTAAGGAGGTATTTGGTGAGTAAGAGGTTATTCCCTGTTGGTACCGTCGCCATGAAGCAATGGCAATAATTACACTAGATTCCGCTCACCTAAAATCATACAATTTCATATAGGTAATGTACAGTTGAAAAAAGGAGGATTCACCCGCTATTGTAAGTCCGTGAACTGATATTAGTTGTCATGCTCATACGGGGGGTTGGTGCTGAACCCTCATTGTACGAATCCGACTTCGACACGCCAACGACACGCCAATAAGTGGGCCGTAAGTGTTTCGACCAGTTACTCTAAAAAAATTGCTGATCTTGGAAATAGGACATCGGTAATCATTTTTATAACAACTTAAGTAGTACAGGATGTGCCTTCTTTTCGTTCACTGAATGAAGCCTCAGTTCTGCAGCCTTTTTGAACAGGGCTGTTTAAAAAAAGTCTAGTTAATTAGGAACAATCATAATTATGATTGTTCCTGATTAACTAATTAAGCACAGAGCAATAAAATAAATAGTGAAGTGTAATTGCTACTGGAAGATGATAGTGTATATGTAAAAATGTGTAAAGTAATTACTTTTAGCAGAAGCCTCGCCTAACGGCAGTAAACCGTAACGCCCTATATATTTTACGACACTCACGTGAATATCTCTGTGCACATATTGTATATCTCGCGATACGATATTACGGTCCAGTTGATATTACAGCGGTGGACGGCGGAGGTACCGAAATAGTTCGCCTTCGTCATAACTATCGCGAAGTATTGATTTGCGTGTGAAAATATGAAAAAAAAGTTTACTAGTTCATCTATTAAGGTGCCTCCCTAAAATTCTTTTTATAAAATTAATAATAAGATTATAAAATTTATGTCGGAGACAAAATAGATTTTAATGCCATTCTTTATAACAATAAAAACACTGAACAGAAATTGTGTGTTGCTGTAATTTCAAAGAACAACATGTGTTCTTTGAAATTACAGCAACACACAATTTCTGTTGCCATCAGAGTTCTGTTTATAATGTAATATAATCTTTGTATTTCGTGTAAAAAATATAACACATGTGTTATGTATTAAACGACATGTTTACGATGAATTAAGTAATATTTTAATTTAAATTTTTAAATGGTCCAAGTACTACTATTTGGATATCTACTTGTAATTAAATAACCAATAATAAATTAGTAAAAAGTAACATTCTTTGTAATATATTATGTTAAATACATCTCACGGCATTACTTTGTCTCATGTTAAAACTTCGTTATGTATTGGTTCCTATATAGGAACAATTATATTCAATAAACTATCTAATTCAATCATCAAGGTGATAATTGAAAAGTTTTACTTCGTGAGCTGAGCTCCAAGGAAAAGAGCTTCTTGGGGTAATCGCCACTGCTTTCTGTTTGTGTGTTTTTTACTACTCCATAAAAATAATATAGCTATATTATTTTTTTATTACTGTTTATAAGGTTATAAACAAGGCCTACATTATTAAAAAATATGAGTAAAATATTGTGAAACATTCGCGCTTTACCACTAACAATTTTTCCGACGGGACGGCAATCCGACGTGACCGGAGAGAAATCAGGCGCAGGACCGACGGCTTAACGTGCTCTCCCTCGAAGAATACACAGAGTTGTATCACCGCTTAATTCCAAACTCCGAACTGTCATTAGAAATTCACTTTTTGTTTGGCCCTAGGATTCGAACCCGTGACCGCATGTCTGTGGCTGAACATGTTTACCACGAGGCAGTTAACGCAACTACTGTGTTACTCACAGGCGATGTCGGGTCGGATTGCTAGTTTATAATATTTCTTAATTTGATACAATTTTGTAATGATTTTAATATCTATTTCAGGATGAAAACCGAGCTCTCGTGGATAGATTAATTAAGTATAAAGCTAAAGATGCAGACAAAATGAATGAGGAGAATGAACACTTTTTAAAGTAAGATATTTTAATACTTTATCTATTTTCCTTGGCTTTCTTTAATATTTGTAATTTGTTTTGACAATAGTGCATGTTGTAGTTGGATGTGTGAAATAAATTGGTATTATGTGATTTATAAAGAGTAGGCTCAAAAGTATAAAATATGTGACGTGTACAATATTTAGCTAAATTTTGTACATAAAGAAGTAGAGGTGAAAGTTCTTGTAATTGTGGAAAGTAGCAAAAGTCTAAGCAGTAGTTTGCACATAGCTGAGGACAGCCAGTTAGTAGGGCCCTGGGCCCCCGGGCAAATACTTTTATTTTTTAACAGGCTGGGGCCCCTTGCATCCACGGTGCCCTGGGATTTAGTTACACCCGCCCATGCTTGCACACCTTGCGTAAGATGACAATCATTGTCATAAACTCGAAAGTAAATTGGAATTGAAATATACTCTGCAAGCCAGTTGTTAATTTGCGGTTGCGCAGGAATGGTCACTTGAATCATTGCTTTTCCTCCGATTTCGTTTTTGAAAAGCCTATGGAGAACACAATTCGATTTACGGGGCTACCGCACTGGTTTGTAACCGTTGTAGTGGGGTAGTAGTGAAGTAGTATTCAGTTGGTAGAGATTTGCTTTAAATATTTTATTTACTCTAAACACTTTGACGTATACAGGCTGACTGGTAAAAGTGTACATATATTGAAGGACACGATAGGTAACGTAATATGCAACCAATATATAGAACACACAGAATTTAGTCCAAATATTTTTTTGTGGTATGGACACCCAACTCGCGTCGCCGCGAGTGTCTATAGCGGCATAGTCTGATCATAAAAGTTATTCAATTAAATACGTGGAGGCCTTGACGGGGGTGTAAACTGCTAGGTGCGTGCTTGTGGGTTCAAGCGCACATGCGGTCAGCTGATCATCCGTACGGTGTACATAAATTAATATCTTTTATGATAAATTGGTGAAGTACCTATTTTTTTTTTACATATCTGGGAGCAAAATCGATTTTCGAACACCCTCTTTCAGTAGGCAGAGTTTTTTTACCAGTCAGCATGTATAGTATAATACTATAAAACTATCAAGGAGTAGACTACCTAAAAAAATTATGTATATTCTTTAAAAAATGTTTTTGATTTGCCTGCTATAAAGTCGAAAAAACCTTTTTTAAGCGACATATGTGTCATATACATACATGTCCAATTTTAAAGATTGCGTTATTAGAACACGTGTAGTAAAGAAAAAATATTGGTAACCGAATTTAATCCACAGTTACAACGTTAGATGTGATTTCCTGATTATTATTCACACTGATGTGACAATTTTAAGAGTAAACCGTAACGCTTTTCGTCACGTCTCGCGCACTTGTTACTTCAGAATTATAATTGTTACTAAAGCGTAGACTCCAGCCACGTATCGGGGTTTTTACACATCCTATGCTATGAAGTACACATATTGCACTGTGCGGTTAGTGGCGCCCTCTATGTGGTTAGCCTTATGGGCTTTTCGTCACGGGGTATAAGTATTTTCTGTTGGTAGTAACCATGTAAAATTACAGTGAAATATAACAATATACTACCCGTACTGCAAAGTGATGATAAAAGAAATAAAGAGACCACACTAGATGACGATGGTTTATTACCATAGGATAAAATGGAAAATGGATAGAATATGAGGCTGTCACAGACACCGTTTACCGATTAAGTTTTGTTATTAAAATAGCAATAAAGGCTTATTTGATGCTTCAGTAAAGAAGTCGTAGCTGATTTGGTTCTTTGGAATCCAATCAGCTTGATCTTTTGTTGGGGTGACATGTTGCTTTTTTATGGTATAGGGAGAGGAGGACAAGCAGTCGGAGTCTTATGATGCAAACCGACGCCAATTCTAATCCTTATGCAGACGAGATCCTTCCCTCGTTACTTAAAGACAACTGTTATGCCAAGCTTTGCCTTCATTACATCCTGAAATCATATGGGCTACCGGAAACGTAGAGATATCTTCTCGGCCGCACCGATTGTACACCTTAAATAACAAATCGTGACTGATTATAATAAAGCTACTTTTACGGATTTTATCGCGGTTTATTTAATTATTTAACTAGCCCGACGTTTAATTATTTAACGAGCAACCATGGTCACGGGCGTACTCCACCCGTGACAGTGGTTATTGCCAGGCTTCTGAAACGTCGGGCTAGTGAAATAATTAATAAATAAACCGCGATACAATCCGTGAAAGTAGTTTTATTGTAATGAGCTCGCGTAAACTTAAGACATCAAAATCGTGACCGAAAGATTATGTTCTGCATCTACTGTATGAAATTTGATTCAATTATTATGAATTAAATCTTATTGAATGTTGCAATAACTCGTGTCAGTCAGTTTTAGTAAGAGACAGTGCCATGCTGCATTGCCGCCAAATAGAGCTGGCGCGGTGAGGCATGTGCCTCTCGCTTTGAAAGGTATGGTAATACTATGTATGACGTGTTCTTATGGATTATAAATACGCAGTGACCCATGGTGAGGATGAGGAAGGAGGGCTGCGTATCTGCACAACCATGGAGTTGTCCCCCTGTGCTATTAAAAAAACCAAAAAAATATGTTGACTTAATAAAGTAGCAGTCAAATGTCAGTCATGCATCGTGTACCTAATCTATTGGCCCATAGAGTATTTACATAGTATTATTCCTTTTTTAAGAACGTGTGCGGATTGCGGTAGTTATCAAGAGTGTGACTTATCCCCTATAAAATGTTAACGACATTTTATAAAAAAATATACAATATTACTGTAAAAATTGGTTAAATATCCATTCTGTCGCTTTTCGTGCGGTGTCTGAGTTTTCTAAGGCCATCGGAGGAGAAGAAGGGAGGGTGGACAACACCTGCGTAATAATCATGTAGATGTGATGTCGGTATTCACACAGTAAAAAGCTCTGACTGCTCATTTGTGACCTAGCGATAATAATACCTACTATGAAAATAATGGTATATAATAAATAATATTTGATCTAATTTTGAGCGGAGAAATATTGCTTTTATTTAGTATCTGTAACTTTCCAGTTCCAGATAACAGTTTCACACACTCCCTGCGTATAAAGTTATAAATAATGTATCCAGTCACTCTGAAGCACTAAAACGAAGCAAATGTATATTAATGCAAAACAGAGTATAGTACAAAATATTGTGTTTAATCTGTATTTAAATAAAATTAAATATCTCTTTCAAATGTCTCCTTTTCGAAAATAAGTATAAACCAGCGACTTGTTATGTTTGTATTTTTAGTAGTTTTACCATAGAGTTATTATACGTGGGGAAGGAGAGCCATAGGCAGGGCTATGAATCCCGACAAATGATAAAAAAGGCTTCCATCTTCACACATGTGTGACACATATCTTTGTCTTATCACACACGCGGAGAGAAATATTCATTGCGCGTTTTAAATTTAAACTCTTTGAACATCTTCAGCGCCCAAATTATAATTAAATTTTAATATTTAACATTTTATCTATTATTACTTATATTATTTTTAGCTTTCAGCATTGCAAAAATAACGATTACGCACGCACAAGAAAAGGAAGACAGTCAGGGTGCCTTATTTGCTATTTCCTTCTTTGGAAGTACACGTTTTAGCCTCCCTACTCTATGTGTAATAATCTATGAGTTTTATTCCGCATGATACCGATTGTTAATTTACACAAGCTTGCGTAAATGTACATCATTGTTTGCTTTTTTTTGTATAATTTTTTCTACAGGTCAAGCCCTTCTGCGTTTTTCATCAACACGTTTGGTAGAGTTAGTTTCGGGTGAGTTTGATATAATGTGAATGAGGAATTGGTTGTATACTGGCATTGTGGCGTTCAAAATATATCTTCATTATAGCGTACCGATGTATGCCTTAGCACCAGTGGCGTGGCTAGAGTGAAGCAAATGCAATTCTGATTCTACTCTATTTTATTACACATTTGCCTGGTAAAGTTTTTGTCGTGTTATGCATTTGCCAGTAAATGTGTTAAACATTCATTCGGCAATTCTACTGTGAATGTAAAATAAAATTTAAATAAACCGTGATATGATTATATATTATTAAGTAGATTAACATATATCGCGGTTTATTTAAATATTTCACATTCTCTTAACAACAGCAGTTGTCAGTAATACAAAATAGACCTTCGGTAAATGCTGTCATCGTCGGAACAGTAAACTATTTAGATAAACCGCGGTATAATTTGTTTAAATAGTTTAGGGTAATATCGCGGTTTATTAATAAGATTTTATACAGTGATCGGATATTTCATGATCGTGGTTTAATTGTGCATGAAGCAAAAATAAACCGCGGTATAATCATTCTAAGTTATTTACATTATTGTGTATGTGTAAAAAATAATTTTTGACAAATTCCTGTCCTGGCCACGTCACAAGTGCACAATGAAGATCACTCGCATCGTTAGACGCTATCCTTGTATATTTCAGTTTGAAGTGTATTTGTATACAGTTTCTAATGTTGTTAAAAATTCTTCTCTACAATTGGTTTTTTTCTATTATGGCAGAATAATTGTAATATTTCAGAGTTTTCTTTTGAAATTTGTGTGCAATGTGTAACTTTTAAGCTCTTTCATATTTTTCTAAACTATTTTAAATGTTTTTACTGATTGGCTGGAATAACTTTTGATGTAAACAGAAAGCATGTCAAATTTTTATTCACAAACAATTTATTCAAATTTACAATCATATTACTGTTATACAATACACACTCGTACAATACACTTGATTTGGAACATGTGTGTGCATCATGAAAATTACTGTACTACAACTAGCATATGTTTAACATCATAATATTATGCCACCCATCAAAACACATTAGGTGCATAGGTCACAAGAGTCTTTACAAGAGTTCATCTATTTTTATTTAAAAAAAACATCCGAATAATAGTGCGACATTTCTTATTATCTTTATGATCCCCTAAAAATAATGAGCATTGTGATAATCATGATTAGCCTACTTCTATCCGTATCCGAATTATCGACTATGTAAAGCAATGAAATCAGATGCACACATCTTATGCGGCGGTCACTGTTGGTTTCTTTTGCTATAAGTAAAATAATTACATTAATTTGCTTCGCATAATTGAAAATGCATTTAAAGAATTTAATGCGAATATTTAAAATATATTTATCGGCGGTATGTCTCGTAAAATATATCAATGATATCGAGATAATATTATTATTTTGATACTATTTCAATTTAGTAAATACTTTGTATTGATGATATATGAGTTATTAAGAGGACGGTGGACAGACTTTAAAATATAAGGAATTTGTTTAAAAATTTCCCTAGTTTTGGTGTTTATGGTCATTATAAGTAGCCCCAGTGTGACGGAAGTAAACAGGTTGGCTAACACTACGAAAATCAGCATGGCAACCTTGAACAAGCAGGGGTAATGCTGATGTGATGCCTTCTTTTCCCCATCCCCACCAACGCTCCGGCACCACTCGATGGTATTATGTAAACCGGATGGTGGTGGTAAGCCCAGATTATCACGCTGCCTAGTGGCTGAAATGTGCAACTTTTGGGTATAATATTCGTAATCTAGCAACGAACATAAGATAACACATAATTCATTTTTATCTGTATATAATTTTTATATATATATAGATATCGCGTCCACGGTTCCTATTCGAATTGTAAGAATGACACCTCTACACTTTTTATTTATTATTTTTGTGGATCAGTAAAACTTACATCATAGTTATGGATACAATCTATGGGTTTGAGCTAATGATGATGATTCCCAATTTTTGTTGTATTCTGATAGATTTGTAAAAAATTTAAATAGATGATCTCTAACGGCAGGTTTCAATATTTTGTCTATTTATGGATTTAGCTACTGGAGATAGAATTATGATGGAGCTTATGAAAAAATTCTATCATCCAAGCCAAGTCCATTGATAGATATAATATAAAAAAAGTTACATAATGAGTGAAATTTAGAATATAATTTATAAATCAAAACTAACATTTTAACAAAGCATTTAATAATATTATATTAATTTTGGTTTCGGTTTACTAATAAACCGTCAAAATTGTAGGTAAGAGAATCTTCGAATAATTTGGCATGTTCTTCTGCATAATTGCATGTAAACGAAATAAATAAAGAATGTATTATTGCCATGTATTTTATTCATTTATGAGAATGTTAAAATATTTTGAATAAAAAGGTCAAAAGGGTAAAACTATAAGGAAACCTTCCTTCCTCAGATTGGTTTTTTATCTTACTTTCCCTTTTTCATCTTTTATTGTCTTCCATTCTTTTATTTTGGAATTAACGTAATGGTATCATTTTTAAGTATGTTGGACGAAATTGCTTAACGATAAAAGTTCTTGTTTTTTGTAATTCATAACATAATTTTGCTTGTGTGGATAATAAATTAAAACTACGTATGTTAAGACATACATAAAAAGGCAACGATTGTAAAATGAAACGCTATATCAAACTTAACGGTAAAATTGACGAATGCTTTCAAACGTTTGAATGAAAATATAAATTAATTAAATTTATTTGTGATTTTTTCTTGCAGGAAAAGGAATGATAAAATACGGAAAGATCTAGAAGAGGCTGCCAGAGAAGGTGGCAGTAGAAGTAGCGGTGGGTCTGGGAGTTCGGGCGAAGACAAGATCATAGAGTCGACGCCTTATTTCGAGACGACCCTTCCTAATAAAGTGGCCTTAAGATTTGTAAGTAGATTACTAAAGATAGTAAGATATTTTTTTAATGAGATATGGAGCAAACGAGCCTATTTTTTGAAGACCTCTAAGTCGTATCAGATCGGAAATACTGAGTTAAGCAGCTAGTTCCACCGCAAGTGGCGTTTAAACCGCACTGTTGTAGATTTACGGACATCAAGGTGATGGGCGTGGTACTTAAAGTTCTGTCGCGATGTCCGAAGATTTAATTCTGCTGCTGGTATTAAGCAGAACAATTCCTTGGAACACTCCCCATAGAAAATACGGTAAAAGACGCACAGCGAACCGACATTCTTTTCATAAGACCCAAAAATCGAGCTGTCCGGAAATAACTTGGTCGTCCACGATTCGAGCCGCTCTACGTTGTATACCGTCAAATGAAACGAGCTGATATTGCGGGGCCACTGCCCACAGCTGGGAGCAGTACTCCATATGCGGTCGGACCTGCACCTTGTAATGTTTCAGCCGACGGGCTGGATTGAAGTACTGCTTCGCCCTGTTGAGCACGCCCAGCTTTCTTTGAGGCTAATTTAGCTTTCGTTTCCAAATGACCGCGGAACTGAACTTTACTCGTTAAGTCGACACCAAGTATTCCGATACTAGCTGAGGTCGGTAGGTAGGTTCAAGATAACCACGGTTCAAATCTTATCGTGGCGGTGGGGCATAGGAGCCTGCGGCGAACCCAGACACCTTGGACGAAGGCAACAAAACGGAGGAGACGGGTGCTATTTGTACCACTCTTATAAGAAGAGGGGACTTACGAGCAGGAGGGGGAGCCGTTGTTTGTACCCCTATTATAAGAAGATGAGACAAAAGAGCAAAAGGAGGCGATGCTTTTGCGTGTGAGGCAAGGGGCGAGGATGGGAATCTCACCCCATTGCACTGTCCCAAAGTCGGTGGGGTTGTCCTGTGGTGCGGAGACAACCACATCTGTGGAGGTGGCGTGGGCCCGTTAGGGGGTCCACTAGCCGTCGAGGTGCCCTGATGATTTGTTGTTCCGGGGCACCTCACCAAATGCGGTACTGATGGCACTCGCGGTGTTTCAGTCGGTATTCGGCACTATGATGTGCCGCGAGCCCCCCACACACCACTGGAACCCACCTAGGACCAGTGAAGGGACTTTGGGTTTTGCTTGTAATGAAGTGATGTTAGATGTCGCTTTTACAATCTATAATTAAAAATGTGAATGAAAAATTTTCACTTAAAAGTGGATCATCACGAATACGTAAAAATCGGAATACAAAAAAATTATCAAAACCGTTAAAGCCATTTCGGCCAAACAATTGACATACACGAGATATATTTATGATCTTCGCAGGACGCACACGACGGCGAGGTGAATGCCGTGAAGTGGAGTCCCACGGACCGGCTCGTGGCGACCGGCGGCGCTGACAGGAAAGTCAAATTGTGGGATGTTTCTAAACGTACGTTCCTTTGCATGCATACTACTTTCACTGTATGATGGATGATATGCGTGCCGTTTCTTGAATAATAAAATATATAAAATAAATTTATATCAAATTTATTGCATGATTTTAATATAAACGATTTATATTTTTTTCTTGTATCTTCTTCCTAGCCTAATTTCCGTTTCTATAGAAGATGATTCAGGGGTTGGCTACCTAATCTGAGGGATTTGTCAAGAGTGCCTTTACACAGATAATTTTACACAGAGCGACTGCCATCGGACCTCTGCAACCCAGAAGGGACACTAGGCCAATTCTAGATCAGGTGGAATTCGAATACACGAATCCGGGTGTCCCAACGATGTTTTCTTTCACCGTACGAGCTCACTCAGGAAATTAGTACTTAAGTTAGAAAAACTCATTGGTGCATGTCCGGGATCGCACCTGAACCATCCATGAGAGTCCGTAGCGCTAACCACTAGAGAATACTGGGGCTGTCACGTCATATTTCTACTTTGCATATGTAAGGATAATGACGTTTGTTACTTTGTTCGCTATGCCTATCCCTTTAGGGAACTGGGATGATGTTGTGTTATTGTTTTAAAGTATTTCGATACTTGGCAACGAAAATAGAACTGGAATTATACTGGTATCCGATTTCCAGATCTATAATGAAATCATTATGATATTCAACTATTTAAATCAATAATATCCCTTTTTCCAGACACTTAGTTCCATGCACCTGATATTTTTAGGATATATTTTATACATTCACTTAATTTAGTTGCATATATTGTTTAATGTACGAAAAAATACTTTCGAGAAGGTAATCTATCTTCATGAGCAATTTTTGTGCCAGTTTATTTTCTTAAGCAGGAAGCTGTGTATGTATGACACTAAAAACAGACATGAGAACTGTCACATATATCACATAATGGCGAAAGAGGGACTGGATTAGAATTTACGCCTTTTCAGTATTTCTTGGTGTTTTTTACATTAAAATGTTTCTAATGGACTAAATAAATTGCCTGTTCATGATTCTGTTGGTGGTAGTCAGTTCGTAGGCGAATATACATTTCTGTTTGTAGTTAATAATTGTTTACATGCATATATGTTTATTTGAAATAAATCAACTCTTGTTTCCGTAGTCTGGTATCTGTAACACGTGTTGTTAACCTTATTTTTTGGGTTATGTAGATTAAAAATAAATATTAGTAATCTCATAATCCACTCTGTCTATTCTATGCGATCGTGGATGATTTAGCGACTGCCGTATAGGCGGGCAGAGGAATTTAGCTGGTTCGACCTTAAATGTCTTTCATACATGCTCAGCGTGACGGCTATGTTCGATGCGTTTCCTTCTGTTAAGTCGAAAAGAAAGGTAATGAAATAAAGAAAAAAGGGTCAAGTGCGTCTGACTCGCATACCGAGATATTCGCACCAACTGGCGGTACGAACATGGCTACTTATAAAATTTTACAAATTTAGAATCACGTGCGTATGCACTCATTGTGTATGAAACGCAATTGTAAATTTATATGATATTTTATCTGCACTGTATTACGAAATTTCGTGACTCTACAACGGGAAAGGGAAAAACCTATTTTGATTTTTGGCAAACGTACAGGCAGACGGACAACAAAATTATCCCTAAGGGATTCTATTTTATTAGGCACGGAACCCTAAACATGCTGATGGCATATCCTCTAGTCATAAGGTGAAAACTGCACTGTAATATTATTACGACTAAAATAAAAAGATTTTGCAGTTGGTTTGGTTGAGAACAAAGGTGCGCTGGTTGGCTCCAACGCGGGTCTGATGTCTGTGGACTTCGACTCAACCGGTGTGTACATAGTGGGCGCCTCCAACGACTTCGCGAGCCGCGTGTGGACCGTCTCCGACCAGAGGCTAAGGGTGAGTCTTATTTTGAGTACTTATGATCGGATAAACTTCTTAAATTTTATAACTGGACTTTTATTTTTGCGAAATGGTAGACTGAATCAAGTAGAAAATATTTTAAGTAGTAAATTTAGTACAACGTTTAGTCATTATTTTTTAGACAAATGTCTTTAGTTAGGAAGGGTTATTTGACTATTAACATCGGGCTCCTACTTGTTACAAAAGCCGAAACTATTGCTTTTGATTTAAGTAACAAGTAGGAGACATCTTGTATTTGACATGTATGGCACACGTTTGATCCACTACTCATGCCCACAACTGCTACTGTTTCTATAAAACTGTATACCTTATATTTTATCCGCAATCAATAAAATTTCGTTTATGTGTGGACACACTAAGGCAGGCAAGCCGTGTCGCCATAAATCAAAGAGTATAGCACTACGACTCAGTTGTAGTCATTGGAACTGTTAAGGCTGGACAGGCGCCGCCAATAGGTCCCTCCGAAAAAAAAAGCACTACGACGCACTTGGTGGCAATTATTTTGCGGAGACAGTAATTCAACTATGACAACTGATAATTCAAAGAAAGGTTATGTATTGTTCACTGTTCATGTTAGGAGTACCTCAGTAAAGTGAGAATATAGGATAGATTCTCGTATATACTGGCTGACTGGTGAGACATATTGATCACTCATAAATGTTAAGAATTGTAGTTAATTAAAATAATAAGGTACTACAATTCTTAACTTAATATACCAAATGTAATCAAGTAGAAAAAGTGCATTGGACTAGTGCGACCGGTACCTCACGCATGAAACTGTACAGTAAACACTCCGGATTTTTGCTGTCTCGTTTTATGCGATGTGTACAGTGCAGAATGTCGAATGGCCCATTAGAAAGGATTTAATACTATGAGGGCGCCAATAGTCAAACACCATCAGATGATGCGGCTGCTGTACACGCATGATATGAAATAGTAGTCGGTGCTTTTAACACGTCAGAGGTCTAACGGTAAACGACATTAGCACTACAATCTTTAGTGCTAATGTCAATCGAAACAACGGATCCCATCTACGAATATAGCCGTTGGTGATGTAGAAACAACATTTTATAAACCATATAAAAATCTGTGTTTAAGATATACAAAAATTTACAAATATATACATTATTTTATTAAAATTAGTTTAATTTCGTATTATTTGCACTTATTAAAAAAAGAAATAAAACTAATTCCTCATTAATTTTATAAGTTGTAAGTGGAAACTTTAATCACTTTGCTAGCGCATTGTGTGTGAAGAAGATTGATGGTAGTTTCTAGAAAAGTCTCGGCTCAAAAAAGGACGAGCAACTCTGTTATAACTTATAACGACGCGAATATTAATTGTCTACATGTTGTGTTTGGTTGATGGTACATAGATCATTGAAAAGTGTTAGTGGTTGCACTTAAGTCGAAACTGAGTAAAAAATTGACGAATAATCGTCTTGTTTTCTCTAATAAAACAATTAAAAGAAAAAAAAATTAGGCCATGAAGTGACGTACCAGATTCTAGGGTGACTTATGATATTCTTGGAGGTCAACGATAACTCATTTACACCTAAAAGTATAAGAAATGTAAATGCGTTTCCTTTATTCAATCTGCATGTTAAAGCTAATTCCCATGCATGATCCTTTTCATGAGTCATCAATTCACGTCAGCGCCAAGGTCATTTTAGATACCTCGCGCAAGCCAGACTCGGCGTCAGAGTCGAATGACGGACCCCTCGGTCTCTCGGGCCATGATAATAATAGTTAAGTTAGCTATTCTGAACATTATTATATAGGGATGCATATCTCCCATCTGCGGGAGAGTGGACCTGTTTTCGGTCCCAAACTTAGTCTTGTCGTACGACGGGCACTCGATTAGGCTGTATTGGGCTTTTTGGCTAATTGGAAAATATAATGAAGTTAATTCCGACGTCCGGAATCCGCGTAAAGTACGAAAACGAAGCTGCGACTTCATTATTATTTAAATGTGAACTTTTTTCAGAGACACGTCGGCCAGACTCGATGCATTGCAAAACCTCTTAAAAATAATTAAAAGTAATGCATTACCCATGCCCTTGTGCTAGAATAGGAAATCTGAGAAATACCTAATAACACCTATAATCTGTGTATACTATAAACAAACATTTTCCATCTTTTTTAATAAGGAGAGGCAAACGGGAAGTCGCATGGCAAGTGACAATCAACGCCCTCATACGTCTGGCATTGCCATCGCTCACGCACGGACACGACGGGACACGCGGGCCCTACTCGGTAACCAAGTGCATAAGCACGGGTTTCTATCCGTTCTGCTCCATAGACATTTTAGACTTTTATTGGTATTTTAAATTTTCCATTACAACAAAACTACTTCAACGGATTTTTAGTATATCCCAACGTTTAAGATGCTCAACAGCCGCGTAGTATATTGTTAAACAACTTTATAACTGCGATACAATTTTTATGTTAGTTTTATTGTAACGAGTAACATTTGCGACAACTTATGGCTAGAATAGAAAGTTGCAATAAATAAAAATGAATACCATCGTTTTTATATCAGTGATATTTCGCTTATTGCTGATGGTAATACAAAGGTAAAACCCAGCAAATAAAAAACGCTATTCCCTCCACGCGGAAAAATATTTTCATACTTTAAAACACCATCATATCGCGAGTGGTCAGCAGCTTTTAAACGACAAGACCTCTGCTACTCGAATTTAATCTGGGCGAGATAAGGAGTGCTCCGAGATTATTAACCCAACCTGTTAAATGGTGACTATTGCCTTCATTCACGTGGCTTTTACTCTAAAAAAACTTATTATCTGTCCTTCATAGTCCATCTAGCTTTTCAGTATGTCAGTTCAGATGCTAATCACTTAAACATTCCTCAAAACTACTTAAAAATACAGAACGGGCTTTCTGCTCATTAACTAATAGGTATAACTTTACACCGCTAAAGGGTGCAAGTCGAGCAATTGCAATCAATGCAATTTACTCATATATAATCTATTGTAAAGTCTGCATCTAAATCGTAATACACAACAAAAGCTTAACTCGAGGGTAGTGTAAAATTGTATTAAAATATGTCAGTCAGGCGTCAACAATGTGAATATTTAACGTTTCATCATGAAGCAATTCAAACGGAATTAAGATCGCGAAACGGTTCACCAGTTCGTGAGCAATAAATCTGAGTGCCCAATAAATGTTGGAATAACAATATACATCGGAACGTGGCGAGAGTGGCGAGAGAAACGTCGGAAGTGATCGGCGAGATCACGTATCGCCGACGCGCGCTAACGACCCGCTAATAGGCTTCGTGCTCGTGACCCCGCCCCCCGTAGACAATGTAGTACCAACGTACCAACCCGTTGTTGTGCGATTATGTAACTGTTGACTACTTTTTAGGGATTGCTTGGATGTCCGTCTGTCCGTCTGTTTATCATCAGTCATTTTATTCTGAGACTATGGATACTAAGGTTAGAATTGGAAACGTAGGTGTATTTTGTGTACGACTATAAAATGTAATATAGCATTGAAAAAAAAATCAAATTGTGCTAAAAAATAGATAAGGGATGAAAAAACATCAATTGAGCCCTATGGGGCGTCATATACGAGTATCATTACTTACAAATGGTATGAAGACTATAAAAGTATTTCGATTATGCCAATATTATGGGAAATATCTGCTTCCAAAGTAGCAAAAGCTTTAGAACTACAATGGTGGAAAATTTGAAATGAAATTGGGAATAAATAGTAGAAAATTTAACAAGAACAGAATTCTTTAAAAACTTTAATCAAATGGTTTTATTAACTCGATTTCGTCGAGTCTTAGATTTTTCTGTTTGGATGCAATTTTTCTGTGGAACCGACGATAGTTTTTTTAGTATACCGAACGGATGAATCACAGACAAGCCAATGCAGATTTCTGCAAAGTCAGTAGAAATTCAGATACCTTGATCGTTCACCGAAATATTAGTGATACTTTCTAAGACAGACAGTTTTTTATTACTAGTAACTGCTGTATTCGGAAAAATAAATACACATCTGTTATTTTAATCTGCCGTCACCAGCAATTTTAAAATGCCGTGTAAAATGTATCTGAAAATCTTTTCACAATATTACATGCACTAGCAACCCTAGTCTTTTAAAGGAAACTAAAAAACATGTTAGAACTATTTGTGCGAACCTTTTAGCGCTGTCAAACGTTCAGTTCTATGTGCCCCACATGTAATTACTCATTTCCGATAAGGAGGCTATTTGTGTGATTTCATAATTCATATGTTAGAAAGCAATGAATAAATACATATTAAGTGACATAGGAAATCGTTAATCAACCAAATCCTTTTAACAATAGTTTGAGTAATTGTCCTGTCAAATAGACGTTTAGGGTTGCAACTTTGAAATTTCTAGTTTTAGCATTTGTATTATTAGCACATTATAAATTAATGTTGACCGCTTTAAAATATATATTAATATAATATACTAGGGCTGATTGGTAACTGGCCGAAGCGACGAACTTAAAAAAGAGGTAGGCAAACAAAATTTATTACATTATATTCTATCATCTTTTCTAAAATAGAACGCCAAATTTGAATTTATTGAAACTGATAGAATTTGTGTGAGGAGACCTAGAACTTTCTATTTAGAAACAGCCTCACTTAGCCAAAATGCTAGTTTTATTCCACCACGTAATCACACCTATGCACTCGTCAAAGGTTACAGTCGCCAAACTCCATGAAATGCGATTTGAATTGTTATCGCATCCCCCCTATTCCCCAGAGGCGCCAGCCCCATGCGACTTCTACTTATTCACGAATCTCCAGAAATGATTAGGTGGCCGAAGATTTTCATCAAATGATGAAGATACTGTCGCCGTAGACGAACATTTTGAGGGGTTTGAGAAACCATTTGATCAAACTGGTGTAACGGCATTGGAGCATCGCTGGACTAAATGCATCGAGGTAGAAGGAAACTATGTTGAAAAATAAAATTGTTTTAAATAGATTATTAAAGTGTTTCTTTTTCGTTTCGGATGCTCATCAATCACCCCTCGTACAAATAATATGAAGTTGAAGGCTATAGCCATGATGCTACACCCGCGTCACTACGTTCGGACCGGAGCTACGGGGATGTAACCGTGGACTGATGGTATTGTAGCAATACATATCAACCCAAAAATGTCTACACCAGCCGCTTGATTGGTTACCATAATGTTTGTAGCCTCTAGGATAATACATGGCCAACTTTAGTTGCCGCGCGTGAGCTGCTCTCCCCGTAAGAGACCCCTCTCTAACGAGGTTTTAGATTCAGATGGGAGGGATGCATCGTGATAGTTATTTAAGATAACCTAAAGTAACTATTTTTATCTTGACCTTGGCGACCGGGTCCTCTCTGGGGGGAAAGGTGACCCGGTCCCCTCGGTCAAGACAACAATAGTAACTTTAGTTACTATTAAATAAATATCGGGATGTATCCTTCCCGTCTGCGGTAAAAGATGTTTGTCTGCCCCCTATCGACCACAGCCTCACCTAGACTGTCGCTGGACGTGTCTTATAGTAACCGATGAAGCTACACTGGACACTTCCGTCAGCATAGAGCAGTCAAAAAAAGTTACTAATAAAATAGATATTTTTCAATGAAACGACAACCCTAATGTTATCTCACCTGTTTTACTCGTTTCCTCAAATAAGGAACTATCATTCAGTAAGCTAATGATGAGCAGGTCCAATAAGCATGACGGATGAGTTTCACGCCACCCGCTGTGTATACTGGTTCTCGTTACGAATTTTTGCATGTAGTAAAAAGGTAATAACTAAATTGGCAACAATTCATGTTTCGCAAGCTTTTGTGGTTGGGGAAAATTCGTGATATCTTAATCAAGGCAACGAGTTTTTTTGTTATTGAAATTCCGAGAAAATAGCGGTGCTCGATAATGTATACAGGATAAGTATTGTGACCAAATTTTTATATGTTACTTCACATCATCATCAACATTCACCAAGCAGCCATAAGTGACCCATTCGAGGAAGGGAGGGCAACGCATCTGTATATATTATATATGGGTGTCGGTAGTCATCAGGGAGCTCCGTTTTCTAGTTTGATAGTAGTAGTTCTGATGGTTTCTGCATGCGGCTTCGATGGGCGAGATGGCGGCCAGCTCTTTCGGGAAGGTCTCACGTGTCTCTACCTCCTCGTGTGGTGTGAAGTACCGGGCACTTTGATTCCTGTACCACGGAAACTATGTTGCATCCTGACATATGCCGCAGCGCTTTGGTGTCGACGCTCTCACTTGTATGTTGTACGTAGTGCATTATTACGCACCCAAAGATCAGCTTTGATTTTATTGACAAAGGCCTACATGTGCTTGCTTATTGCTGCAGTGCGGGGCTTCCAGTATTGGCCGGCGTTCTGCCTGCCGATCTGGAGGTTCTTCGAGCGGGACGCGTGCAGGAGGAGTGCGCGGGGCTCAAGGGCAAGGAGTGTAAGAAAAAGAAAAGCCGTCGGCACACGCTGGGCCTCTGGGAGGGAGGTGTACTACTTCTTTCCAGAAGTTACAACGTGTCTAGCATATCAATGGGTGGAACCTGAGTACGTTATTTCACAGATACTAACAGGACACGGGTGCTTTAGAAGTCGCCTGCACAGGATGGCGTTATGTGACCTGCCATAATGTCCTTGCGGTCAAAGCCAGCTGAAACCAGAGACCTTCTACTGTGGGAATGTGACTGTACAAAAACGAGCGAAACATCACGTTGGACGGCATCGAGCGGAAGACAGTGGGCCCAGTCTATCACCAGGATTTGGTCGCAACGGCTGTTCCGTTTTAGGCAATGGAAGACATTTGCGCATAAATGGCACGCAAAGAGGAAGGATAGGTAACGATATAGCGGCATCGAGGTAACTAGGGCTGACGAGGCCGATGACAACTTCTATCTTTGTGGTGTTAGGCCCCAGAAAGGGGAGTGTGAAATAACTAGAGGGCACTTAAATAATGTGTAGGGAGTCAAGAATTTCACGTTGGGGAACAGAGCCGGTGAGCAAACCCCCGTGCATCTCCCATGATTCGCTCCTTATACCGAGAGTGGGTAAGAGCATGGGTGGAGGCGGGTAAGTGCTCGTTTGTCGCCCTATGCTGTAAAAAAAAAAAATGTCGAAAACGTAACGGATTTGCAAATTCTGTCAAATTTCTGTCTACTTACTGTCATTTGTATTTTTTAATTCTATATGTCCGTTAACCCGTATTATTAGAATTTATAAATTTTACATAAGTGTGTGTACGTCGATATTAAATAAGGTAAAAAAAGAATGCATTGCAAAATGTCGATAACAGTTAAAATAACTCAATATGTTACCAGTAAGGAGTAGCCAGTAAGTAAGGTGAGGTAAATACCGCGCTCACTCAACATTAAGTATCGCGTGTGTATATTCAATTAAGTATGAACCATAATAAGGACGAAGAATTTGCAGTTGACGCTTAAACGGATTGTCACTAGAAAATAAATATGCACTTAACGTTAAAATAATACATAATGACAGTTGAGTACCATTTCTTACTCGTTTCGAGGATGTTTATGTTATTTGACTTTTTCCCCTGAAACGTTTATTGAATACAAGAATGGGATTATATGTTGGCGAATCACTTTTCGATAGAGAACCGAATGAACACTGTAATTTTTTTGAAAGTAAATGTATCTTAATTTCAGTAATTCGAATCGGTTCAACTCATTTTAAAAGCGAGTCTGACTCACCTCTGAAAGTTCCGTAGTAGCAAACCTAAATAATCGCATATCCCTTAAACTACAAAATTGACTTCGTCGAAACCAATTTTCGATGCAAGTTTTTGTTAAGTTCTGTAGCGCTGACGGTAATTTCTTTTTTACAAATTTTCCTCTCAGTAGTTTTAAAGTTGCAAGCGGGGAAGAGGGATATACACTTTTCGCCACTTTAGAAGCAAATATCTCGCAAAGTATTAGCTTAATCAAAAACATCCCTAGAAACCTCCGTACCATTTAGAAAGATCTTACCAATAACCGTATGGGCTACACGGTTGTCCCTTCTCGGTTTTTTACCGTCCCTCAGTTATATGTATGGACCGTCAATAAACATCATTCTGTAACGTTTTATAAAATAAGATATTTTATAAATTACAAACAAACAGTGCAATACGCCCATAATCTCCGAGAAAAACTTCTGTGATATACGGACGTACAGACGGACATGACAAAGCTTCACAGTTTCCGAACGTTGCTATTTGGCTACGGAGTCCTCAAAAGTCCCGTCGCTTATGATTTTATAATGTATTATAAACTTACATTTTGAAAATATCTTGTTGATAAAACTAGGTGTTCTTTGATGCAATCTGCATAACACACCAGTATATTAAAAATTTGATATATTCTAAAGTAATTGGAACATATAAAAAAGTTGTCTTGTCCAGATCTTAGAAATAAGATAAGTAGTGAAAAAATAGAATTCATGTATAAAATTCTTGAACTGTTTCTGTAACTTTTGAATAAAATAATCAAAAAAACCTACTCAATCACTTTTTCATTATACTTTGTTTTCCCTTTTATAACTTTTTAAGAAGTTTTAAGCTCTTAGGTGAGTATGCATTTGCTGCTAATTAGTTTACAAAATTTATACAACAAAAGTCTTACGATTATAAATAGTCTGCTGTCCTATTTTTATTACATCCTATTTTAAGAGACATGGAGCAACCTGCTTACTATAAATATAAAAACTGTTGAATAACACTAGCATGTCTTTATTACTGTTCTCAGACGCAATTCTATAAATGGGCAAAAGCCAATTTGGACTCTCGACTATATTTTACCGTATGGTTTAAGTTAGCGAAGATATTTATGATGCGGTTTGTGTAATAAATTAACGATGGATGCTTTAACATGTCGGCTACGTAATTAGTGCATAAGTACAGCTATAAAGCTGGGATGATTTGATGATTTGGTGATAGGAGAGATAAATTTAATTATTTTAAGGCATCTTAAGTATATACTTCGGGAGAGGAATCGAAGTGGTTATAATTAAATATCAAAAATTTATGTTAAATGGCTTTTCTCTGTCAAATGGAAGATTGCTTCTATAAATGTGTTTTGCATTGGCAATCCGAATGCTAATTAGGGTTGTATTAAAATGATGAAGTGAAAAAATTGTGAACAAAAAGATTTTTAACGTGATATATGATGAATAATTATATATATTATGCTAGGGAGATAAGCGAGAGTAAGTCTAGTCGGTCTAGCTGCGGCCTGTTTAAATTGAAAACTTCTTCACCTCGGCTTGTACATCACTGTAAGGTGGTGGTTACAAAACAGAAAAATTTCGCATTACGTTTTACAACCAATTTTTTCGATTATACAACGTGAATCATAAAATCCTACGTAACCAATAAAACGAAAGCATTGCTAATGTAGATAGTAAACTTTACCAGATTTTGTGTCATTCATGTATGATGAAACTCGCAACGGCCAAAAGTGAAAGACCCTGAGCGCGTCAATTGTACGGGCGAGTAGCGGGCTTTTTTCACCTACACCGGGGTGTAGGTGAAAAAAAATACAAATTTTATTTTAGATTATTGTTCATATTCAAAATTGAGTACTCAATGTTTAGTGTAATTTTGTACAGTGTCTTACAAGTCACCGTGTATAACTCGGTATCTATGTAATTGGAAATATCTACATCAAACATATTATTGCTTGCTTCAAAATGTTTATCATTCTTGGTTATCATTGTAAGGCCAGCAGTGGACCGATAAATGTTTTTCTTAGTCCTCGTAGTCATCAGACTACGTGAGGTTCCCATCCTCGCCCCTTATTCCATACACAAAACCACCGCCTAGCTTTGCTCTTTGGTCCCCTCTTCTTTTAAGAAGGGTACAAAGGGCGCCTTCTCCTGCTCTTTAGTCCCATCTTCTGATTCACCCCAGGCTTCGGAGCCCCACCGCCGCGAAAGGGCTTGAACGATGGTGTGCATGCTTCCGACTGGTTTAGTATTGTCTAATGTCTTATTTTAAAGTCCAACATTGGACCGGTAAATTCTGACGTTGACGAAGAAAATGTCTAAGTAGGTTTCGTTCCCACGGATTTACGATCTGCTAAAACTTTCGTTGATTTCCTTTTGAAGGAATTACAACCAATTTTTCCGATTACACAGCTACCGGCTTGCATGCTTCCGACTGGTTTATAATTTACTTTGATACATTGCGTTGTGCGCGGCTTTAATTCATGAGCATTCCACTCATTGCGGAAAGGCAGTATAATCAGTGGGATCAGATGTAATTTTGTGCACGGGATGCAAAGATAGAACACCAACAAAAGCCCTCGATTTTTTGCTCCCTTTGAATTAACCAGAAGATTAGAAAAGAATTATGTATGTACATTGATGCATGCGGATGCACGGCTCTAGAAGCGCAAACCTACACGTCCAGAGTAGTGGTTTATGTCTGCCAGTTGATGTTTTGTGAGAATACAGATAATCCAACATGGGGTTTGTAATGGAGAACACTGCATGCGTATTCTCTATTCAGTAGATGTTTATAGGGATGCCATGGACGAAATATAAAGGCGGCAGGGAATTACGTATTACCTAGTTGCTACGTTACCAATATTGATGTTATACCCGAAAAGTACCCGTTTCTGCCCATGATTCACTTAACAGTTTAGATGCGTGCTCCACATATGGCTCTACAGGGCCTCGTAAACCTATTCACACTACAATACTTAAGCTGTGGTCGGCGCGATGCTTCGTTGGATATCGTTTGTAAATACAGGTGTAAATGTTGCGTGCTTTTTACAATAAAAATTATAATTATTTAAATTACTGGCTTGCCCCATAACCTGATCTTGTGGATTTTTTTATGTTCGTGCATAGTCTTTCTTTTAGCATAGGAGTACAAACGAGCGGAAGTCATTTGGTGACTCCAATTAACATCCGCTGATGCAAATGCGCCGTCCCTCCTTCAACCAAACCCCCAATGGGCTACGGCTAGTCACAAACAGCCTGTAACGCAACACCTTACGGCGCTATCATATCTGAGCGAGAGCAACACAGCGGTAGCAATATTGCATGAAACTACTTCTTAATTTACTCCACATGTTCATTAAATTAATAATTTTAAAAGTGAAATTTCTTTACAATCAGAGTGATTTACTTATTATTATTTCTTCGATGGAAAGAAAATGTATCACGATATAGTAACTAATGAGTTACATTCATCTCGATCTCGCATAATTATATTATGCTATTACAGCTCATAATCAGCATAGTGACATAATCGTTTGTCGTCTAGCGTTATAAAGAAAGCTAAACGCAGTAGTTCACACAGTAAACGAAATTACACGTAGTTACTAACTAAATTCCTTTACACAAGCCATGCTCTATCCATAAACGAAAATCACTGTAACATTATGCTACATTCCCACGCATTACTGTTGCGTCGTCTGCCTCGTGGTTTAGTGGCTAGCATGTTCAACCACAAGTCAGGTGGTCCCGGGTTCGAGTCTCAAGTTTAACCAAAAAGTGGTATTAGCATTTTTCAATTTCTAATAACAGTCCTTAATCCGGAAGGGTTACTTACCAGTGCCACGAAGATCGCGTGAAACCATCGGTCCTGAGCCTGATTACTCTGGTCGTGTTAGACTGCAGTCCTATCGGAATAGGAGAATATGGGAATTTTAAGTACTCTTGTGTCTGCGCACACATTTGCACTACCTATAATATCTTCAGCACACTTAAGTCTCTTTAGAGTATTCGGATGGATCTTGTCTTTTTGTGAAAAAGTCTTCTATTTTATAGTACCTATGAGGGGACAAAGATCAGTAACTGTAGTATTTTGAGGACTACCAATGCTCATAAATATCCGTATCCCAGAGGTATTCCTTCCTTACATTCAATATACCGTTGGTATATTGAATGTAAGGTACGAAATACGTAAACGCTAAAGCATAATGGCCCCCTTCGATTAAATGTACTGGTTGACAAAAGGCTACCAATAGAATAATCTTGTAAACATAAAATTTTGTTATAGAATTTAGGTCTTTGTAAATAAAACTTAAGTTTGTTTTATAAGTAAATTCGTCTCAGTCCTAAAAATAATAATGACGCTCATAAATTATAATTATAAAATCTCTTGACATAGTACACAAACGACGTCTGACCCACCTCGTGAGACTTTTTTCTCCAGATCTGTGCTGAAACGTGATACTTGCATTCAAACCTGTCTTCTGTCAAAGGTATCGATTTTGTGCCATTAACGAGTCACTCGTTTTTTTCATATCGGTTTCATACATGGCGTCTTTTGTCGATTGTTAGTTGACATTTTGTCTACTCGATCATCAGGTTGTTAACCCATTTGCCTCAGCGACGATTTAAGCAATGTCATTGCTATTCTGTACCGTGAGACATTAGTCTCGGGGCAAATTAAATCCACTTTCTGATCAGTATATTATTTAAAATAAAACATTTGTCGTTAGGCACTATTGGCAGTAAGAGTTCACGCACTTCCTTCGAAGCAGGACCTTAAGTGTTTGCTTCCATTTTCTGCTTAGTGCGTAACTTCAATGGCCGAACGACCATAAATCTTTTTTTCGAACCTGAACTTCAGTTGTGGAAGCAAAAAAAATCAGCTACATCGAGTAGCTATGAGTAGTGCTCGTGGAACGATTACATTACATAGAAAGGGGACCTGTTGACTGAATCACTCTCCTGCAAATTGGAGAGATGTATCCCGATATGAGAGTGATTTAACAATTCTTTTTATGGCCAGAGGGTCCGCTCGTGGGAGAAGCGATTATCCACGTCAACACCGAGTCCAATTTGTCTATCGCGTGCGAATTGGCCTCGCCGATGACGTGAATGGTAGTTTGATCGAGTATTATGACCGGGCACATCAATTGCACTTCTACGTATGCATCGATCTCTGTTGTATTTTCAGTAATCCAAATGTATATAAATGTAATCCCTATCCGTAAATTGATTACACCTTAGACGTACACTTAGCAGCGTGAACAATTGCACCGTACGACTGCTACAGTACACCATTACTCAGTGTAACAAGTCCCATAACTCGCCGTAAAGGTCATGAAAATTAGACAAGGGAACGTTATGATAAATTAATGGTAATTGATTGTGTGTCTGTAGAGTTAACTATCGTCCACAAGTGTTGAGATTTAGAGCCATGCTGAATTGCAGCCACATTGGGCCGGCACGATCGGGGAGGTACCTACCGCTCTCTCGGATGGTATCATCCGTCCCATTATCAAAGCGGCAACTATGTTGTACGGTTTTCGGCTTCCGTTAGCTCATTGGAGTGGAGGAGCACGGGACGGTACGAAATCTACGCATGAATCATGTGGATGTCAACTGGCGTCGGTAGTAAGAATAAGTGGCAAGATACAGATAGGTGACTGCCACCTATGGATCCGCTAAACCTGTAGCTTTAACAAGGACGTCGCTTTGTGAGAAGAGTAAGCTTTTCCTTTTCGACTACCCTAGTCAAAACGGTTTGGGAATATCGAGGGTGGCAGCTGCTTCTACAACGATGGTGTGCGCGGTAAGGAATTGCCCCTATCGTGGGAATCCAGGTCGTATCGTAGAAAACCACTGACCATTGATTTTAGTTTAGTTTAGTTACTGATTAAATTCCTAGGGATCACAATAATATATTAAATACTGACGTAGGCCATAAACACATACACGATATTGCTCCTCGTAATGATATGCATGCAATATTAATGAAGTATGCCATCTTGTGCGTCTATTTATTTCTTTATTCTATTTAACGTTTTCCTTATCCATACTAATGTTATGAATGTGAAAGTAACTATACTTTTGCGCGTCGCCATCACGGTCATATCGGAGAACCGACTGTGATGAAATTTCATGTCGTCAGAGATAGTAGAGGATTTTGGTCAGAAAATACATTCTTCTAACGTTTAAGTTAACATCCAACATTTCGATTGTTTATACTTAAAAATATTACGGATAAAAGCTAATGCTAGCAATATTGTCTAACGTCAGTTAAATAAAATTTACATCAAAAACAGTCGGAACTGTCTTTTTAAATCTTATTATCTCGTAAGATAGTGCATGTTTTATGAGAACTAATCCGACTGACCATATTTTATTAGCATCGATGCCGCCCGCGAGATAGAATCAAATAATTCGTTCAATAGAATCAGAACAAGATATCAGGACCCCGTGATCTGGTTGTGAGATCTTCGTTGCGGGTACTAAATAAACTTGATTCGTGGCGTGGCCATTGAGATATAGAATTGGTTTTACTTAAATTTAAACATGATATATTATTATCTGAATAATAGTTTGGTGCAAATAAAAATCTGGAAATATGTCAACCAGCAACTTTAGGTTCATATTGCGTTCAGGTAAATCGTCACCTGTTATAGTTGTAATAAAATAAAAGTTTGTCTCAATGGAATATAAAAAGTATCCAACTGCAAAGTGGCCCAGCTTATAGAGTGTTCCGTGACATCTTAAACTGCTATACCGATATTGTTCAAACCTGTTATCGTTTAAAGTTTCGATTGAGTTCTATAACTCCATTTATTTATAATTTTCCCCTCGGTAGTTCAAAAGTTAGAGGAGGGGACATTTTTTACCACTAGAACGAGAGAATATGTCAAAAATTGTCTGCATCTTAAAAAAAGTCTTAAGACCTCGGAACTATTTAGAAAGACCAATCCAACGACACCAAAAAATTACATCCCTCAGTTTTTAAACATTTGGCTACTTAGCCCTTACTGGACATAGACGTCAAATAAGATAGAGACTATTTTTTTTTTCTTTTTTAATTAATATTATGATCCTTCCTCATGCATTTTTCTTATCGCGAATGTTGTTGTGAAAACTGTTGTTGTGACTTTAATTTTTTCAAGCATATGAAGTAATATATAACATATGAAGTAACAACAACAATATTTAATATAATAAATAATTTTGTCTTACTTTAATTAATTAATGAGGACATAATCTCAATAATGTATTAGATAAGACATTTTGTATTTGCATGCTAATTACTAATAGCGATTGTGATGATACCAAATGAAATACTTTTAACAGCTTATGTACTTCCTACTTACAATTCTGGCAGATAAAGATGTATTTATTTAATTATCTATTCACAAAACTGATAAATTACAGTTTTGCAAATTGCAGCATTTGTTTACAAAAAAAAATTGATTTTTATATAAAATGCAAATATAATATGTCGTTGAATAAATTATATAACTTACAGTTTGCCATATTTTATATTTCCTGTACTTAATAGTATTGAAGTTGATTACCCCCCGGCGAAGGAAATCATTGGACGGCACGCAGGTTACAGACCTAACGAGATCTGTTTAACAACTAAATAACTGTGAATTACTTAAAAAAACCTTTAAGTTTACGGTAAAAATTCCAGTCTCCAATTCCAATTACCAGCCACAACTTCGGCAAAAGTCTGATACTTGTGAAGCTTGAAAGTCAAAAGTTAGATATTTGTTATTTGGCTTTGCAAAAGTACTTTTTATAGTGTCAATAGGCAAACGAACTAGGGGAACCTATAACCGACGCCCATTAACACCAACAAATGTTTATGCAGATTATTTTTTTGCTCAGTGAGTTTGTGAGCAACAGGTACGCTCCTGGTCGTATCGGCTCCATGTGGCTACACTGCAGGAATGGCGTGACCATTTGCTAAGAATACAAATAATTCAGCCAATTTACTTATTTCAGCCTGAGAATCAATATCCTATTCATTATGTAGTAGATGTGGCGAAAATCTCTACTTTGGTACTATGATTCAATATACAATTTACTTTTAGTTCTTAGCTGTAGCTCATGCTTATAGGCTATTCGTTTAGCTCTTGAGCTAGTCCTACACAAGATCATTTAGTCGTGCTTTATTAACTGTGTAGTAAACGCGAACATTAAAGAGCTGGTTTTATTGAAGTCTGCTGCTGTCTTAAAAATAAGATGTACATGAGACAAAGGCTTTTGGATTATGGTTTCCGTTGCATGTTGGTAAGATACCTGCAGTTGTATGATTTTCAGGAGTTCAAGAAAGAGTTGCGTTAAGAAGATCTTCTCCAATGATGATCTGCTTCATCTTGGTTTAAAATTGTAGTCAAGTAGACCATCACTGTAATATTAGAATTGAGGTTGCCGGGTAGAAAACGTATAACGCTTACACAAGAACAGTTATACAGTTCACATATGCACGTATGGAATGATGTTATAGTAACATGATGAAGATGGTCTCGTTTTCCTGCATTTCTGTATTTTCCAAAAAACGTCTACACTACTACACTTGGTTTTTGAAAACATGACCTGTGCGCATTTGTTTGCAAAATTCAACGTGCGAGCAAATATTTTGGTGTTCAATTGGTCTCGTATATCTTCATCTATCTCGGGTATAGTCATCATACCATTGAGCCATTCTATTTGTGTGCTCCTCTCAGTTTGAGATTCGACGAAGACCAAGCAGTAGTGTAACTACAGCAAGACTGCAAAATGGGGCCGCAAAAGGCCCAGGCTCAAAGGGTTACTCTTGGTTACAAAGGACCGTGAGCATAAAATGACGCTGAAATGAATTCATTGTGTGTCTTTAATTTAAAGCTAAAAGAGCACCCTATAAACTAATCAATTTTCATTCATAGGGTGCAATTACGACAGTGAAGACATTTTTACATTCATACATTTACATACATTTACACATTAAAAATACTAAATGGTAAATGATGGCTATGCATCTTTATGTATTCTACTTCCAAGCATCCGTCTGTATACGTTGCTATAAAAATGTCTAACACCGTTGCCTTGTTTAAAACACAATTTAGAACTACACTAGATTTCTATCTCGTCTATTTAAAGTCTCGTTAATCAAATCCTGCCTCGTACGCTTTAAATATTTTATCGCAAAACTTACGAGAATGTGAGGCTTAATCATTTCACTAGCGCTCGTAATCATAATCTCTCGGTGCAAGTTAGATTCTTTACAGCGTTTGCTAATGGCGGTGAGTGCGGCACGTGTTTGAGTGTCGCGTGCCTGCGTCGATCTAATCGGGCGCACGAACGGCGACGTGAGGTGTGCCTCTTCACACGTGATTGTTTCACGCAAACTTAACTGCGAGATCACATCTCCTAGATGCCGTTTACGAACAGGACCAGTCCATGCGTCCGTTTGTTCTACTTTTTTATATTTTAATAATCTTTGTCGCCATCGCCTCGTCTGAATTTTATCTTTTAAATGCGGTGTAATTTAAGTGAATTGGTATGTTGAGATAAGTTGTTAATTGGCATTTTAGCTGCATTAGCAAGGAAATAAATAAATCAGCGACGAAATTTTATTTAAAATTCCATATTATTTAAATATTTCCATATTATTTATAATAATATTTTCTCGTTTGTAAGGAAGGGTCCGTGATCGATATTGAAACCTAATATACGACACGTAATTACAATGATGAGATGAGACGTTTTATTTAACCCCAAAAGTCATAAATGAACTGCAGGACATTCTGATGTTACTTGAATGGCGGAGTCCATGTACAATCACACAATCATAATGTTATGTTTGGGTCGTACCCCTTTTTGACCCTAAACCTTGTCGTCCCACGAGCAATCCGATGAAGCTGTGCTGGGCTTCTCTTCGCTTCCACAGCATAAGTTCAGGTCCAAAAAAAGGATATCACATAGATGCGCTGCCGGAACTCACTCGTACCTCTATGGTTTTGCCAATTAGAACTTTCACGAAGCTCTCTTAATCTCTGTTTAAGATATTCTTAATTATTAAAAAAAGCTCAGCTATCTGGGTTTAACTGCAATGATACGTATTAAACCTATTATACCTTAACCGAAACAATATTTTCGGTATATTCGGTTATATATTATTCATAATATTCAGGAACACTTAGAAACAATTGTCTCTAATTTGTACTGCTGTAGCAATTCGGATGAAGGTACGACTAATGCGTTACTCCATATTACCTACAAAAAAAAAATTTGCCCGCTATAACGATAAAGGCAACAGTTATGCTCAAACGATAAAAATCAAGAAAACATCCAGCTTGTTTCATATCTAAAGAAAAACAGTTAGTAGTTTCTCTACATTTGGAGACACATATTTGAAATCAAATAAAATTACTATTTTTTTAATTTGGAAAATTGATGATTAATTTACCTTATTGATCGATATCAATAATATATTTAAAAAAAAAACATAAAGCAATACTTTATGTATTGTAACATTTAAAAAATATTTATGATTAATTCGCATTAGTATTCTCCTTAAAATTATAGGATAGGATTTAGTGAAATAAAATAAAATTGTATATATTTTGTATTATTTATTTTAATTAATTGGCAATTTTGAAGAGTAATAAAATTATGATCTTTATAAGGCACTAGTAGACAAATATAGAATACTTTCAGTTTACATCAAGATCATAGCATATGGATAATAAGCGCCTATTTTGTTAAATTAAGAATTTTATATCAAAGGCATAGTTATAAATATAGTAAAAAACTATTCTAAATTCAATAAATTACGTTAACGGGATGGCCGTCGATACATCGATTCTTGACTTAGGTCGCGCGTTCGGTTATTTACTTAAAAGGTACTGAAATGTTTTTTTCTTATTACTATTATTTTATCAGGCTTATTCTACTTGTAAAATATGGTACAATACGGCAACGGATTTTCTCTTGCACGTATAGTGAACGAATGAGCGACACGATCTTGATAACGACAAACGGCCTTGGTCCCGCCACAGACGCCAGAGATGGGGACAAGCGAGCGTACCCAGTCACGTCAAACACACAGCTGACACACAAGTATTGTCTACGCACATACATCAACGGTCACACACGCTCTATGGGTCGTCCCCGTCTCTATGTCTCTCACGTACAATACTCCATATTGAAGAAGTATTCTTAGGATTGAACGCGCGTTCTAACTTATATTAATAATCGCTGTCGCTGTCTTGCGCTCTCATAAGGCAAACATGTTCATCTGGCTTTCACATAAGCTTTTGGAGCTAGGGACTCGACGGGGATATTTATGCTAATTTAAAATACTACTATTGCAGACGCATTTCTCGTTTACATACTTAGAAGGGACTCAAAAGTGCCTCTGGTGAGCACGAGAGAAACTAGCATCGTAGACCTTGCATAAGGATGAGGGTGCGGTGGGACCGGGCAGGAGCTCTGCAGCTTTTGCTGCTGCTCTTCGCCGTTGCCAGCTGCAGGTCCACGCCGCGAGTACGACTAGTTGAGCAGCTACGAAGGCCGCTGCTGCCAACATTGCACCGGCTGCATTTACGCATGTTACGTCTGTTTCCTTAATGAATACGGAGTCCTCTGTTATATTCTTTGATCTCTGTTTATCAAAGCCAAACTTGTCAGTGATCTGGATTGTCTGCACGAGGAGCATGTCATCAGTAGGAGCGGCAGGCGTAGAACGTCTCTTCCTACGACCGTATGACATGACCGAGCGGAGATCGTTGGGACTGCCGTCGCATTGAACTGGTTCACAGGTCGGCATACATGGTGTAACTAACGCACGGAACTGGACGACTTCAGACGACGGGAACTTGAAAGCATCGAAGTGTGAAAGTAAAATCTGCAAAAAAGGATTAGGAGTTCGTTAACCTTACATGCAGTACAAAACAAAATTTAAACCTATTGAGTACATCCTATAATTAGATTACATTATAATTAACATGGAAATTTTATAGCCAAAATTATATTGTGAAGTAATAATATATACCTTTCCACTATTAGAAGACTTGTATAGTGGTCCCATAATGAAATGGTCCGTGGGGCAACCGTCGCTATCAATAAGAGTAATTTCGCTTGAATCGACACCATCCATAGCAACAAGCTCTCGTACGAAAATTTCGAATGGTGAATTGGGGTCCATAATTTCGAAGCGAAGTGCCTAGAACAAATGTAAGCATTAATGAACCGCTCAAACATGTTAAACCGTGAAATTGTATTTACGTATAAAATATAATATACCAGAGGATCTCCAACTTCAGCAGATGCAATGGTATCGTCGCCACTTCTGTCCGTAATTCTCATAGCTACGTTTGGTGAATCGACGACCACCTCTTCGGTTATTCCAGTTGGGATGTCTCCGTGGATGCCCAGATCTACTTCGTTTGCTACGGTTTTGTTTGTCAGATCGTATTGGCACGTGACAGCCAGACCAAGATCAGAGGATGTTACAATAGTGTCGTGATGCTGGATAACAACGTCATTCAAATATCTGGAATAATAGATTTATATCACGGCATGTAAAATTGTTCAGTTATTTTAGGGTTTATAGGATTATAGTCGCCACATGTAAACACTTCTAATAAATAACGATGTAATAAATAGAATAAACTAAAATATTATCTATATTGCTATTGCTGGCACGTGGCAGGATGTAGATACTGGACAAAGCCATGACGGACTCGATCAGACTGATCAGGTACAGTCCGGAGATAATGTCATTGAATGATGATAGTAAAGAATGTGGAGGAAGCAAGAGAAGTCTTTTAGATTGTCGTGAGATACGTTTCTCGGTTGACCCTGCATTACCCTTAAAGATATGTTGTTATTAAATACCATGTACATGCTTTACATCTGTTTTTGGAGTGGTCTATAGACGTCATAACTTGTGACATAAGTTTAATGGGGATCTGTAATTACCTGCCAAGTCCATTCTGTTTCACATTACATTCAATATTATTATAGCCCATGTGTAATTCGAATTCCAAGCTCTGCTTTACATCTACAACGCACGAGTTGGGACTGCCCTTTGCGTAAATTTTTCCGTCAAACAATTTCGAGGTTTGAATTCGAGCAACCATATCACCAGCGCGGCAGTCGATAGATACATTATAGCATGATGACAATTCGTATGTTGCAGCTTCTGCTACCTCTAAATAAGGGTCCTGGAACAAAAATATATAAATTAATAGAATATTAAATAAAGTGGAACAAAATAATTACAGCTTCAAAACTAAAATACCTCAATGTCGGCAAGTGTAGCCTTCGAGTGGTGAGAAAGACGACAAACGTGGTCTCCAGTATCACCGTGATCATATGAGTGGCATCGGAATGGCGAGTTCATGCACAATTCACGGCATTCTTCTAAAGTTTGAACATCTTGATATACAGAGTCGACTGTCTTCAAAATGCGACCGCCCATTTTTTTGAATTCGCAAAGCTTTGTAGGCTCCTCAACGCAATTGTTTTCCAAGTAATCCGTATCTGAAATATTTTTTACTTTAATACTATCCCATGTCTCGTGCTTCGGTTAGTAAATTTCCGAAAAAAATATTACCTTCATTAGGTTGGAATGAATTAGTGCCCGCTAGAGTGATACGATCCATGTTTGAAAGAACGCATTCGCCGGTTTTGTTGTTGTAGTTCGCTGATCTGCAACGAAGTGTTATGTGTGTTAATCACGGCTATAAACCATTTGATCCTCTTCCATAGTCAAGTTATAAATAGATACGCTTATACCAAGATCAAATATGAAAAAACGACGTCAAAGAAATACCTTCATTAATTGACCTTTAGTAGTTTTAATATTATTATTAATAACAATAATAATAATATCTGTCGACTTATCGCACCACATTAGCCTAGTCCTGTGGTAAGTATCTGGACTTGTTAAGGCCCTAGACAACGCAAATATTTTTAATATTGTTATATGTCTAAGGAATTTTGTATATTCTAGATTTTTATTATAGAAATACATACGTAGATAAACATCCATGACCTAGGCGGGATTCGAACCCGCGACCTCTGGCGTACCACGCAGTCTAACCGCCACGTTACCAACTGAGCCAGCCGGTCGTCGAATACTATATACTTTAAACTTGCAAGTAGTAGTATTAAATATCTATATTTATTCTTCAAAGTATTATTCGTTTTATTCAAAATATTTTCGACTAACTTTGATTTGTTGTTTTAAAATCACAATATCTGTATACGACACGGTAAATAATATAATCTAAATACTTGTAGTAAGCGATCCTCGAATGGAACACATAAAGTTAAAAGTTATGTAAGAAGTAAAACAAGTTTAGGATTACAGTCCTTTGATTTATATTAGATTAACCTCTGCGCCCTTTATTACTTTATAGTGACCACTTAAGCAACTCCCGATAGGAACATTACTATATTATTTTATCTTGTACGCCATTTCCTCTGTTTCATACCGATACAGGTTTTATCTGGCCATCTCTAAATGCATTGTCATAAATTATTAATATAACAAAATACTTCAAGTAAAATAGAATCAGCATCACTAGCAATTGTTGAAGTCTTTGCACTAATTTGAGTGTGACTATTTTAAATTAAAAGCTCTGCCTCTCATTAATGCCTCAAACGATGTACAGAAGGCAAATTATAGGGCAGCATCTCTGGTGGCCCTTCAAGATTTAGTACCATGTAACCCATGCCCTTTGAACCTGCATGTTCCTTGCCTTAACAGCAATTGAATGAACTGAGAATTACCTTTAAAGTCTGTGCTTAATTTGTTACCACTATTTAGTTCTTACTAGGACCATTGGGTCCTTAAATATTGGGATCAAAAATTAACAGTTCACCGTGTTGACATTTAGAGAAAATATTGTTCTTGGTATGTGCATTTTCAATAGGTCTCAAAGAGCAGTGTCTGCCTTATCGGTTATTGTATCGTGAAAGTAGGAAGCGATAGGGCAAACCGCTCCCACACCGCGCGCATCGTCTACCACGTCCAAGGAATATTTGCCAAATGTCGTGACTTTTGAAGATCGCGATTCGCGCCGCCCGGGGTGAGTCTACACCCGCCCGAATGAAGCTGCGATTTGTATCCAAAGGTGTGCCATTCCAAATTCATTGGAATGTTACATACACACCCTGTTCAATCTTACTTAATTTGTACAGTTGTAACGGCTTATCTAATAATGTGACATTTATGTTACACATAAGTGAAAGTGAATAAAAATCTATACATATAAATGGAAGTCGTAACATCAATTACATAAAGCTTTCGAGTTTCTTTATTTTTCTTCACTTTTAATCATTATGAATTAAAACAATTTATGGTAAAAATAATTGTAGGCACACCTTAGACTAAAATTTTTAAAACTGACTAGTAAATCTTTTTTATAACATTATACTACGTATTATCCGAAATATTATGATATATGTCTACGAAGCATATAATAGTTTCATAATTAATTAATTAACTACAATTGTGCTATTCAGAAAGTAAAGAAAACAATGGGACAATCTCATCCTGTTGTATTGATGCCGAGCCGACGGTCACTTTACAATTGGCCTCCTGACTTCTAGCTTAGGAAATAATACTCGTTTGTATTAGTCACAAGTTGGATAATGGCATACTTAGTGCTATATTATTACAGAAGTGTTTCTTGCAATCGAGCTTCATGTTTTTATACTTGCATTAATAACGTAGTAATAATATAAAACAAAATAAATATATAAGTAACAATATTACAGTTATGAACAATATAGCCTACGATACACAATGAGATGAAATATACGGTTGTCTCTACGTGGATATTGTTCTATTGAAACTTCCCTATCCCATACATATGAAGTATCTTCCCGTTCATTAAGAATTTAATTACCTAGACATTCCAGTGCATAAACTTCGAAGCCTATTTGCCTGAATGCATATCTTATAAATTCTATTCACATACACTCTTAGAAATATTAGCATTATTTAACCAGTCTTTAATTATATAACATAATGATGGCCGGCTGGCTCAATTGGTAACGCGGTGGTTTGTCGAGGACGTGGATTCGAATCTCACCTAGGTCATGGATGTTTATATATGAATATCTATAATAGGAATCTTAAATATATTTCCAGTGTCTAGTACCTGTAATACAAGTCTTTACGGTTTTTACCATAGGACTAGATATATATCAATAATAATAATATTACTATTATATACCTGTACATATGAATTATACAATTGTACTTAAGTTTCTGATCAATTGAATTTATTTACCTGCATACGAACTCGTTTTCACCGAGACAGAGATCAAGGCACATCTGTCTTGAACCGACTGTGTGTGTCCTCTTGCCACGCCCCTTAAGATGATAACCACGTACGCGATCAAAGCACCAGGCTCGCTCACAAGGTCTTACACCCAAACATGACTTTTGGGCATATATCGTAAACACGGGAAATTGAGACTTAGTAAGAGCACCTGAAACAATTTGCTTTCATATTTTTCACATTTTCACTAATAACAATCTAACTATTCATACAGTGACACGGTTTCTTAAAGTATTCGAAATCTAGAATACATTTAAGAACATTTTGAAACTTTCTATAATCTTGACACTTTTTATCTCCCTGCTATTAAAAAGGAGGTTGAGAATGTTTGTGCATTTGAAGAAACATATTTTTACTTTCGGGGATGACTAACAAAATTTGTCGCCAAGTGACAACAGTTATTCGTTTTTATTATTTATTAGATTCAGTTTCGAATTGTGTTACCTGGAAGTTGGTCAGCGTCCGAACTAAACAGCACACATAGGCCGGTCTCGTAGTTGACAGCTCGACAGGTGTCGTTGGCCTGGCATTGCTCTAGGCAGTCTGTCAGCATTAGAGTGCCGGGGATATCGTCCAAAATATGATTTGGCGCAGAAAACACGTACCTGATAATGGAAAATTATTTAAATATATTGTCTTAAGTTTACGCGAATGTTAGTCACTATAATAAAACTATTGATGTCTTAAGTTTACGCAAATGTTAGACATTACAATAAAACTCCTTTTAAGGATTTTACCGCGGTTTATTAAATTATGTGACTGGTAGACTCCACCCGTGACCATGGTTGCTGTAAAGCTTCTGAAACGTCGGGCTACATAAATAATTAATAAACTGCGATAAAATCCGTAAAAGGAGTTTTATTGTAATTATTTGAATATGACCACAATTACCTAAGATAGGTAATGGCGCTGATAGCTATTATGATTCTCTATGGTATTTAGTGTATTGCTATTTGGAACAATCTTACATCAACTTTTATTATAGAAGTTGATATTACACTTTATACTAATTATGTCACGAAATAAAAGTAGCAATTTATTTAATTGTGTACTAATTATCACAAGAATAAATACTAATCCCAATTTTATTATTTGCATATTGCTTGTGTATATCTTAATCTGTAATTAATGAATCAAAATAAAAATAAACATAAATGTTACCCGGTCACAAGTTCGAAGCCAATCATTTCTGGGTCGCATTCCTCAAGGGAGTTTGCAGGAGCCGAAGGGGCCGAAATACCGCTAGGCGCTGAGGGTGGAATACCACCCGACGCTGTTTCAGGAGCTGATGCCGGTGGTTCTATTTCGTCTTGGGCTGGTTTTTCTGATGAAGGCTCAGGAGGTGGCGCTCCAGGATTAGTATATTCTTCTGGCGCAGCCACTATTGCTGGTTCCGGGGAACCAGACTCCACTGCCACGTTATCTTGTTCGGGTGCTTCTGCAGCTGATCTTAAAGTCCCTTCAAACTTTTTGGCTGCATCTACAGCGTATGTCATAATTATAATACTTAAAATAAGATTCATTGTTCCAGGTCGAGGTATCATTGTAATCTGAAACAAAAAAAGGACATTTGGTGCTATTATTACGCCTTAAACATTCTTAGGAGTAGTTGTAAGACACGAACCTTTGAAAAAATAAAACATTTAAAAATTTTAAAACGAAACCGCTGTTACTAAGAAAGCGTATTCTTTCAGATAAGCAATTACTAGGCTAATGTAGCCGATTGAAATTGACAGCTCGCACTCCCTATCCTGGCTATAATAACCTTTAAACGTTGTAGCGTCGTGCATTATAAGTATGTAATTGACATGTTCCATACATTTACTAGAAAGTGCTAAGTATGTCCGTTGAAATATAAAATTGGTACCGTAATCTGAATAATTATGATGCGACACTTCATAATATACCTGAACTGGGTACATACATAGATTATATAATTTATAGGCATATTGTTTATAAGGATGATAGTGTAAATACAAAAGAAATTTTGTAGTGCGTTGAACTGTAAAAAACGGTAGCAATCAAATTGTATTAGTTTCTAAATAGCTTTTTATTACCATTGCTTACAGTACACGAAAGGATGGTACATATTGCGTTACGCTCACGTTCTACACACAATGTTTGTAACGGTCCTCTTCTCATCGCCTTGTCCACTTCGGAATCAACGGTATTAGTTCTAATGATTTGTTTAAAAAAATGTATAAAGCCTGCTATTGTGTAATAAATTGTACATTGTTAGTTTAGATTGTTACTTACAAGCTGTGGTATGCGATACTTATTTGTATCTTCTGCGAGAAGTTCGACGCATATCCTCATGTAAGTATTTAACTTGTATAAAATGAATTTTTCTTTTATAAAAAATCGAGGTTTAGTAACCACTTCGATTTTTTTATTTTTTATGTAGTGAGTTATTCGATGAAATAAAGATTTAGTTAAAAATAAGTAAACACAAGTTTGTATTTCTTATTGAGATTTATTATTAAATGCGATTTATTTAAAGAATCCTTTGATGTAAGGAAACTTATAAAACAATCCTTTAAACTAAGGCTCCGTTATATCAGAAGCCGATGAAATATGAATTCGCCTCGGAAATCTAATTCATTTCATGCACCATGTCACTCGCAGCGTGAATTTAATAAGAATTTAATCGCCACGTCCTTCGTCACAGTTTAATGCTCTTCGTGATCAAAAAGCGCCTGCTTAAAATATTCAAAATTAATTTACTCCAACAAGCAAAAAGTGATCAACCAATGGAGTAAAGTGAGTATTGTTGAATCGAAAATTCCTGACTTCTTTGAATCACAAAAAAAAAAGTTCTCGAATTTAGCCCCGCAAAAAGCGACAAGTTGTATAGCCGCTATGCTTAAAATAGTTTATTTGAATACATTTATTTGTGTAAAGAGGTTGAATTATGTAAACAGCGTAAAGTAACAGGAGTGTGGCATTAAGTACAGCTACAGACGCCATATAAAGTTGCATGCGCTGGGCAATCTTTGACCTGCTCATACTGTCACGAAATTGGTCACACCAATATCTTTAGTAAACCACGATAGTGTATTTCCTTTCTTGTAATTATTAACCGAGAGCAGCGTATCCTAGATCAATGCTATGTACAGTTACTGTGCTCGATTTCATCTAATCTAATTATTCTATTTTTCATAACTAAAATTAATGACTTGGAAAAGAGATTTCGTAATTGTTAATATCCACATTTCTCAATCAATTATACCAAATAGAAATGCACACATCTCTAACTTTAGACATACTCCTTTTACTTTGTGTTCATTAATAGGTGTCTATATTAATAGATGTAGGTATACTGTCCATTTCTCTATATGTACATCGTCGATGAATAGTATTCGTTGAAGGAGGTCAGTGTGTTTATCGTCAAATAGTCTTTGAAACGTTTACACCTTTACCTACTTCTCTATAAGAAAATATGTCAATTTAATCGCGTGTTATATTTTTGTGGTAAAAACTTTTGGTAAAAGTAATCTGTTCACGTATAAGTGATATACATCTAGAAGCCGGTTCTGTCAAGTTGCCTGTGATACATTTATCTCCGGCATCTTAAATTAATCTACTACTGTTTAAGTGTATTTAAGCGATACAGTGTCGTCATTGTTTATTATTGATGTCAAGCTGCTTTAAAAATTATATCCTTATATTTATAATTGATAAAAATGTAATACAAAAGCTTAACAATAATTTAATTGTAAAATAAGCCACGGTATCTTGTGACTATTAGTAACCTCCTTAAATGGCTTTAGCTAGGAGAGCTATTGTGTTCCCATGTCGGGTATCACAAGCTGCAAATGTACCCAACTAGCTCGGAGCGCCGATCAGATGGGGTCAGCGCATTCAATGAGCCGGATGGCTTCAACCTGCTATTTACGTTTCACCATACTTGTCCTAGTTGGCACACTATGGATATCGTATTCTATTTCTTCTATATGTCCTTATTATTATTTATATCTATATAATTACGACAAGTACAAATTGTATTACAATTTTTTACCTTCTTAGTGAATGAAATTTTACATTTATAAGAATGAAATACCATTGATCAAATTGTCTCTGCTAAACGTCTTACTATTGAAATTGCATGCATTCCACGTCCGGATTTTGAACGCCGGAGCAAGGAAATTATATGGTATGATTGGTACGTTCTTGGTGCCGATTGCAGCATACTTATTGTTCGCTTTGCTTCTTTTTCGAATATTTCCGAATGCTACCAACAGCGAAAAATCAGGGAAGCCATGAAGAAAAATCCATATATGTACATATTAGAAACAATATCTACAAAGGCTGTTTGCCTATATGTGAGCAATGTGTACAAACTACTAGAGCATTTTATGAGGATTTTACCAATGGATAGATCGATTCCCAAGCAAAGTTTGTGTGTATAATTTTTTAACGTCCCCTTTTCTAACGTTCCGTCCGTCCCAGAGATCTCTAGTAGTAGTATATATTTTTACCGTACATTATTAAATACTGTATTTGACACTTGTCATATATTTAAATAAAAAAGTAACTGTCGGTACATGCCAGAGCTATCCTCCATCTTGCGCGCATAAAATGAAAAACAAAATGTTACAATAAGGTCATTGTACCGAATGCCGTAGCCGCAAACACTACACCTAGTCAATTTAGTGACGGTAAATAAAATAAATTGACGTCAATCGCCAATGCAACGGCTTAATCCAAATGATAAAGCATGGGGTGTGTCTAAACTCTGGCTTTAGCGTCGACAGAAATTCTCCATGTATTTACATTGAATGAAATTGTAATTTGTAGCTTCGGTCTCTAATAGGGCGGCGTCGGTTTCCTTATGCGATGACGTGACAGGATTGTGGAGTGTTAACTCTACAAGGTAGCTATCGGCAGCGAAGCGTCAATGTCGCTCATTGTCTTGTGCCTATATTTGAGCAACAAAGCTGCTTCGGCTTAGATATAAACGGTGCTTAAATTATAATCCCGCTTAAAACGTTTGAGAATTGTCTGTTACTAACAACTCGTTCTCTCACACGTTTGTTCGTGTTATTGATTCGGACTGTTTCACTCTCTTCCGAGAAACCAGTCGATAGTGGCAATATGTATGCCCAACTGCCCGGTACTCGTTAATACCTGTTTGTACATTCAGGAAATATGTCAGAGTTTGTCTCAGATAGGAACATACGTATACAGAAGGTGTGTTTCCTCGTGTTTAAAGTGAAAGGTCAAATTATTATGAACGGTTGTCGCTTACAAAACCCGGATACCCGTATGTATCCTAGGCAGGGTTTTAGTACTTATTCGGCTTCATTTTAGCAAATACGTACCTACACTAAATATAGGACCGATGGCAAAACTAAAGCAATCTCCATGTTAATCAAAATGCTTTTTTTCTATTCTTCGTATAATTACTTACGTTCTTGTTATATCTCATCTAGCTCTGTATTTTAATATTTATTTTGATTTTTTACATCAATCGAAGCACTTACTAGAGCTCATCATGCATTTATTATTGTAAAGCATTTGAATAATAACTCGATATATTCAATGTTTATTACCTATTCAATACTCATAAATATTCTGCGGGGTGAAAGTCAATATACATATTTTGATGTACAGTGGTTGTGCGTGCAGTATCTTTAAATACTGCTCTTTGCGCTTTCTTCGATAATCCTTACTCACGGGTCAGTGTGTTGAACATGGGTCAGGTCGCCCGAGAAATTTACATTAGTAAGGAGATTGCGATTTCTCTACACAATGGGTATACCGATAAGACCATTTATAACATCGATTCTAAATATTCTCTCCAATTTAATTATGACTTTACATTTACCATAATAAACACAACATGTAAGTATTTAGAGCGTGTTATTGGTTGGATGCGTCCATGTTTTTACAATTGTTTTATATTGTGTAGTAATTTGAATACATTGTGCTTTCGTTATAACGATACATCGATCGAAACAGTGGATCGCGCTCGGATAATGTGTAACCTCCTTTAGTTTTCTCCACGATTAATCATGCAAAGTCAATGGTAGAGTACGAGTTAAGTCCTATAATTTTGTAGCATTGTTCATGGTATGGACTTGAGAGTGATAATCGAAACCAGGTTTAGATGCAAGTAGCATCCGTCTTAGACGCTTTCTTTTCTTCCACTTTCTGACTCATAAAACAATAATGATACTTGTTTATATTGACCAATTAGTTTTTATAACTAGGTTTTATATATATAAGATTTTATGCTTTCTTTATATGAGGCATAGTAAATGACAGTTATAAGTGTAACGCATATATCTTTATGAACATGAAAACGATCTTAAATAAATAATGCGGTGTTAAGTAAGGACATTTATTGCTAAAATTACATCGGTTTTCTGCCTATTTTTAGATTCATAGCTATTGTTCCGTATAAAATACTAATAGTGCCCTACAACTTGACCTTCATAAGTGTCAATGATTTCATACAAAACTATTTCCACCCTTTTTTCACCTCTTTAGGATCGGATGAATTTTTCGAAATCCGCAGTGCTTTACTACACTTCCCACTTATGTAGTTTTTAAAGCAGAGTTTTACAATATTATTAAGGTTTTCCCATAAGTTTCGTTTAATGAAAATACCATTGGGCTTAATTGATTAGATTTTTTAATATTTTCGGTATGTGTTAGATTCTCTTACTTAAATGGTCACTCATAAAACTCGTAAATTTACACCAATCCGATATATTAGCAATTAGTTGACTCGGCGACTATTTTATTATATCAATCATCAATAGTGAAGAATAACAAGATCTATCATCTGGTCGTAGCGGTGCCATGGCAGTAATTAAGCTACTAAAATGTTGTTTAAAATGCAACCAAAATATGGATGTGGCAAAAACAGTGCGACAAATTAATATACATCCTCATTA
>JAFELO010000046.1:296720-312577 GCA_017140195.1 Eumaeus atala | reverse complement strand
ACAAATCATGAAAATTTATTCCCAAAAAAAGTCGTATGAATGAATAATAAGAATTTTTAATATTAATTTATATCTCTGGGATAATACGAAAGCGAGATACTGGGGTGAATTAACTGTTGTGAATTTCTTATTGCAAAGCGGGATACCAGGACAGCACGATGTTCGCGGTCAAAGTCACGGGTTTACAAACTCAACAAAGTGCTTAGTTAGCCCATTTTTATGAAGAAGTGTATATGTAGAAAAAAGCGACAGAACGAGCGTATAATTTCATTGTGGTTGTCATTCGGAACGTATCCGATGTATATCTAAATCTGTATATCTGAATGTATTATAAATTGGCAGTGTCGATAGTTTTGAATGATAAATAGTAATATTAATGTATAAAACGTATAAAATTAATAGGTTTTATAGATATTGCAACGTATATTTATTCACTATGTTAGTATCACAAATCACGTCGTGTAATGTAAGGACCCCTAACCTCCAATATCGTCGAAGATTATAAATAAACAATCTTCCACTTTATTGAAATATCTTAGCGTTTATGTCCGTTCGTTTACTGAGAAATTATTTCAAGCATGTGACAAAGTATCGCTGTCATGATAATGTGGTATACTGTTTGATTTATATGTTATTTACTGTTACTACTGTACTGTTACCTACGTATGTAAGACTCCTTCACATTCTACCTATTGTATTTAAGAAGATGAGTAAATAATATATTCGTAATATGCAGAGAACGAAAGAAAAAATATGAAAAGATTCAGTGCCAATTGTTTTGATAAAAGATTAACCACATTGCAGTGAAAGAGCACATATTTTAAATTCTACTAGCAAATCCGCCCTAGCTTCGCCCGTGCATTGCAGGGGTGGGCTTGCTATGTTTATAAGTTTTATACTAAAACCTTCCTCGCTCTATGCATGTATAAAAATCCGTTCCGTACACTTTGAGAAAATCGATGACATACAGACAGGCAGCTTATGGAGACTAATTATAGATTATACATGAGATGTTAAACCATCCAAGAGCAAACTTCTTATTTAAGTCAATACTTAGACCAATGTGTAACATGATATGCGCCGGTTTCCATAGTACATACTGGTAACAAGTTGCATAAATTTTGGAGAATTGACTATCACCTACGTGGACGTTTGATAGAGTAAGACAGCTATAAACGCTACTACTTCGTCTCCGGGATCGAGAACGACAACTATTTTTAACTTTTAAGAAAATCATCGCAAAGAGTCTAAGGAAATGCTAAAACGTTTTGTGACGAATCGGGACAAAATAGGAGCATAATGAGATCCTACTCCTCTTGCCTTCACAGTTCAGCAGTCACCTGATTTGGACTTTCCTCTCCAGATCAAACAAGAAGCGGTAATATAATACGTTGGCAACACAATTCAAAAAGTAATTCGTTGTAATAATTGGTTCCTAATTTTGGAAGATATATTGTCGAATTTCTATTAAGCGAATGACACGGTCCGTTCGTTGTCGGGTGTCTGTGCCGCCTCGGTCGTGCTGTAACGGCATCATCAATCATCTGTAATTTGATTTCTATGCTCAATTATTGCGTTCGCGGAGGTCGAGCAAGCGCACTCCACTTCCCAGTATGAATGGTTCACAGTTTGATAATACATGTATGATAGGTGCTTTATTTTGATCAATTAACCTATATTTGGCCACTAATGCAAAATTTACATTTGTCAATAATTTTACAAGTGCGGAGAGAAGGTAATAAAATGTATGAAGGTGTTATAGTCCTAAGGTGATGTTGTAGGTATGTAATACGACAAATTTCAGGTTATCAATGACCTTGATTTATTTGAAATTTTTACAAAATTTTAAGAACCACACGAGTATTGTATGTTTATTATAATTCGATAACAATGAGAGTAAGAAATTTAGTAATATGTAACGTCATGCTGTATTGTAGCCGAATCAGCGTGGTACGAATGGTGAGGTCCCTCTCGTTCAGATGATACCGTTGTAAACTGACAGTAATACGGTCGCGTTTCAAATGGCTTATTAGTAACCGGTAACCCATTGGCAGGGGTGAAGTGAAGGTGGCCAACGCATCTGCATTAACTTGCGGATGCTAATGGACGTCGATAGTCACAAAATTGGCACCGATTACTCGTCTGTATCATCATCACCATCATTATTATCAGCCCTTATTGGTCCACTGCTGGACATAGGCCTCTCCCAATGAGGGCCAAGACGACCGACCTCCTGCTACTCGCATCCATCACGGACCGGCTACTGCACGGAGATCGTCTTCCTACCTGGTCAACGTTCGACCAACACTTCATTTTCCGAAACGCGGCCTCACCTCCAGAACCTTACCGGCCCATCTGCCATCCGCCCGTCTGTACACTCTATACTATAAAAAAAAAGAAAAATAAAGAACTTCGTTTGGCAATGACATAAACGACGGAATAATATATTTTATCACTTTTTGTGAAAGTATAGTTTTAAAAATAATACAAGAACCAGTGGAATTTAAGAAAAACATAGTTTGTGACAAACAACCACAAGAAACGAAATAACCACCACATAGTAGCCGGATAGGGTTGGATGCGTCGTGCAAGCGGCTGAGGAAGGATAGAAGACCAAGTTCAGCTATGGGCTGATAATGTCTGACCATGATCGCAGTTATTAGCCACCCTTTATATTTTTCTTTGCATCAATTGTAATTAAAATTTCGCGCGAGAGTATAATCGCGGTGCGGAAAAAAAACACGCATATCGAAGCAGAATTTATTTCGCGTCGATATCGGTCGACAGTAACCCCGATGTGTAATGAAGCTTTTACAACTAACCAGAAAATAGTAATTGATACTTGGTGAGTCTCCCGAGTACTGTCACGTGACAAGTGTCACGAATTCTATTGAAACGGAAACCCGCGTTTCAATACAATCGTGCACAACAGACTTGATAAGAACATTGAACTGGCTATGCCAGTAAGAAACTTTAATAAAACTACTTAGATAAGTATATCTCTTGCTGTAACATTAACCATTTGTAATTAGTTATTTTAAATAGCTTAGATAATACAATTATTTTGTAACGACGAAATTAAGTTTATTTCGTTATAAAGATCCAACATTTAAAATATGTATTTAATAATGGTGTCGTTTAATATATCTTTCTGCAATTATAAAATAGTAACTTTTGTTCTATATCAAAATGAAGACGAGTAAGTAGTCTATTACATATTCAGTATTATATTCTAACAGTTCGAACACTGTTCATATAACAGAATAATAATCCTAACATGCAGATATCGTTGTACATTTTATAGTAAACCAACTCTATAAGATTAAGTCAATAAATATTTTACCATAATGCATCGAATGAACAGCCGTGACGCCTTGTACCTATAGTAATGGCAAGTTAGACATAATAATGACAAGTGGTGCATGATAACAGCAGCGCACGCGCAGCGGTCACGACTGCCCCAGGTGACGTTACGACCTCACACTCATATGGTAGCGATCTTTGATTCCCGCTGCTATGGATCCATCAAACTAGACAAGATTTATTTTCTTATCCCTCAAAGTTACACGAGAAAATTGCCCGAATGATCTAGTAACTAGAAAATACGCAACACAAGTCTCAACAGCTAGTTTCAAGTATAGTGCGGATCAAATTTTATTCTTAAGTTATAAATATTTTTTTCCAGCTAACTGTCCCATTAAAGTGGTGCAGTGTAACGGTAGGTGCTTCGTTGTTGCGCACGAGCAACGCTGGACCGTGATTTAAAACTCCTCGAAGTACAAATTCGTCAAAAGGCCGCAAGATTGAATTCGTCACCATTTTTTTTGTTGACCACGCGTCTCCAATTACACCGAATAAATCTGCGATTTTCGAGCCTTCAACATTACGGTTATCTCTGTGGCCTAGATATAAAAAATCGAATTTTAATACGGTCATTAATTTGTCTCCTTTTATCATATATTTGTATGTTGGCGTAGGATGACCTCGTTATGGTTGAATAATGCTACATGTGAAATACAAATATATGAGTATTTACAATCATTATCACTACTACTCAGAAAAAATTGAAAAGTGCAATTTTTTAGTTTTTTAGACATTCGCTACTATATGCAAATTGCAACAGTCGATGCACCTAGGCGTAATGAAAATAAATGTTAGAATTATGCCTCAGACCGCTATGAAATTTGAAATTCTCGTATCAGCAGTACCATGTGTGGTCTTGTCAATCGCGGTCATGCTTGGAACCGTTGTATCGATGTATCCTATTTAGGTGCTGCAGTAACCCATGTTGTAAACATGTTTTATTGTTATTTGCGTTCCTCTTGTAAGGCGACGGATAACTGTACAAGAAGCTAGCATTTGCTGCATGTCGTAGGAAGACAGATAGGGGCCATATCGGATTGCTTTTGTTTGCGAACAGGGAAACTATCGGATCAACACTATCCGCGTTTGGCAGCTCGTCGGGCCCACGCTCGTAAATAGAATCTTGTGTAGACGGCGATACATCCATTGATACCGGATGAAATATGAACAATCCAAACAGGCCTTTGTGAGAATTATGAGCTATGATAATAATAGGCGACATATTATTACACTCCATTTATCGGTTTATCAATTACTAAATAAATTTTGGCTATGCGGATGTGGATAACCGTCCAGCGTTTTACTTTTTACTCTGAACACGGCCAATAAATTACTCATAAAGTGTTATGCCAAAGTTTAACAAAAGTATTCTATATTGGAGAAATGTGTTTTAATATCATAGTATAAAACGTTTATTTGGCTGTACAAATCCTTATTTTGAAATACAAATAATGCGAATGGTTAAGATGGGTATGGTATTAAATGATCGACAAAATCCTATGAAAATATTTTTTTTTCGTTCGTTTTGTATATTGCTTATATAATATACAAAACGAACGAAAAAAAATATATTTTTCATACTTTCAAGGTTTCGTTTTCTGCAATTTTTTTTTTTTGAATTCTCTGCTTGGCTACAACCAACTACAGTGATTCCAATCCACACACCAAATATGTATATTTGGTGAATGATTTGCCATATGAGTTGGTGAACAGATAAAACTGCAATTAAACCGTATTCGCTATAAAATTTCTAAATGGTTCAAAGACAAAGATCACGTTTAATGAAATTGTAACTTATTATATACAATATAATTGGTATTGACTCTGCTTACATAAGAATTGCCGACCGCAAGGAATTCAATGTTAGTACGTGATAGATTCAATTTACAGGTTTGTTTCAATCTTGCGCACTTCGCGGCGTCGCATCTGCGACAAATTGCCTTGCGGCTTCACCGATGTCCACAGTATGATAATGCATGTTTCACATTCAGAAATACGGTAGCTTTCGTTAACCATAGATTCGCTCTCTTAATCAATGCCAATTTATTTACCGATGATTTTTTATTCGTATTTTTAAAAGTACTTCAGTGTATCACTAATACTATTAATTTTATTAACTTTTACGTTTAAAGAAAGGTTTATTTTACGTTTAATACTATCTACTATACTATATTATATAATATCTTATAAAGGTTGAGGTTAATGGTAGGACATTCTATCTAGGGTTTGTTTTGTTAGTATTTGATTTTGGAATATTTATATCGCACAAGAATTCGTAATGTGTAGTTCTGGAAGTCTCAGGAATTTAAAAGTGATATAATTACATTGCAAATCGTGTTTTACTGGATGCGCTAGACACAGGCCATTTAGTCTTTGGACATGGTGAATGGCTATTAAAAAATTAATGTACATGCGTTATATAACGTTTCATCGATGTACTTATCGATTATGAATACTTAGAAATTCGCATTGTACATCCACCATGTAAAATTTGGTCGGCTGAGAAAAAATCATATCTTACAGTTGTAGTCACGATCCACAACTGACTCTAGAATCTTAACAAGAAGTTCGGACAATATCTGTGCATTGAAATATCTACATGGTAATTTTTGTGTCAAAGATTTGTGTAATACAAATAATAAAGTAATAGGAACAGATGGACTCGTTGTAGACATAGGTCACTAAGCGACTATATGTTAAAGTGGAGAATATAATAGCAGAACGATCTCGGCTTAACGGGATATTTTTTTTTGCAGTAATTTGTATGTTGAGAACACTGAGTCAGCCCGCTTCTATAACCATCTTTAACAGATTTTAAGAGTTACCGAATTGGGCATAAATAACGTTGTCCAAATTTAATTTACTATTTTGTTTGTTAAAAAGGTTTGTCTATAAACGTGATACTGTTATTTGTGGCCGTGTAACTGCACGACATGAATTACGTAAGATATGTCGGAGGTAACTAATTGGTACAAGTGAATTTTCCACAGTACGGTACGCATGCGACCGGTCTAGTGTAACGGACTCTAAACTCATTATCGAACAAGTAATCATCCAAAGTATCCATGAACCTCACGCTCGACACCAAAGTAATATTTATTTAATCTAGCGAATGCATCGCACAAAATCCTGGCTGCGCTACGAAATAAACATAACTAATATCCATTACGTGTCTTGGAAAGTGTAACACAAAAAGTTCAAATATTTTTTATGAATAGATTAGAAAAGTAGTTAAGTATAAAATTTGTAGTTAAAATGTGTTTTGACCCATTATTGCAAAAAGAAACTACTTTTTCCGAATTCTTCTAAGGTCTGGTTCAAAATGAAACTGTGGTACCATTTTACATACATAATACAAATAAAATATTTTTTTAAATTGCTTTTAATGTATATTATGCAAGTTACGCGACCGTTACCCAACTATGTTACATTTGAACGGCCTCAAGATGAACGTGCAGAATATCCTACGCAACATGATAACATTTGCTAAGTTTCCTTCATTATTCACTACTTTTACACAATAATATGCAAGGCACTATTTCAAGATACCTATAAATGCATTCGTACTATTAAACATGATTAAAAGTAGCGGTATTTCAGATATTTGTTTGTAAGGTGCGACTTAGAAAGGGCGGGCGGTTTACGACCAGCGGCAAACACGAATCTGTATCCGCCTACTATGCACGCCGCCATTGTTCCCTAAAGCCATTTCGCCTTCGAACTTATTTCTTAAAAGGTTCCGAGTCAAAATTTGATTCTATTATTAATGTCTTGAGAAAGCTTTTCCTATTTATGAATTACTTTTGACACTTTACTTGGCACGCTTCATTGTCTTCTCCAAATTATAGAATTTTATACCTTTAAACATCTTTGCGGCTTTTTGCTTTAATTCCCAAAGTCTAACGCTCTGTTTCAGTAGCTGTATGTAACATGCTATATGTTAGATATAATATGCAAATGCCCGACATCGCAGGACGCCCTCACATCAAGCTAATATGTAATTGATTGGTTTCCCAGTGTACGGTGCCGAGCGTCGCTCTCTGTCCCTTTGATTGCGGATGCAAAAACGCTAATGTTGTAACTGTAAGGTTGTTCTTCCGCAAATATCTTAGCAATATCTACAGTGTACTTATCAGTTCCCGTATGTCTACATATACTATAACCTAGTATTAACTAGAAGACGAGCTTTCCTCAAATCCTCAATCCTTAAGCTTTCTTATTAGACACGCTTAAATTCATCAAATTTTCTATGAAATAATAATGGCGAGTTGACAACCGCGGGAAAATAGTTAACGTTGACAAATTAAAGTTCTTGATTTACAAATATCATCATCATTCATCATTATCAGCCAACATCGTTCCACTGCTGAACATAGGCCTCTTTCAATGAACGCCAAGACGGCTGATCTTCTGCTACACCCAGCTGCATCCATCCCGGACCAGCTACTGCACGGAGATCGTCTTCCCACCTGGTTAACGGTCGGCCAACACTTCGTTTTCCTAAACGCGGCCTCCACTCCAAAATCTTACTGGCCCATTTGTCATCTGATCTTCTGTGTGCATGGCTAGCTCATTACCTCTTCAGTGAGATTATCCATCGCGTGATATAGAAAACTTTAGTTCTCTACCTTCTCTCGTTGCGAATTCTATCGGATAGAGAAACATCCATCATAGCACTTTAAAAAGCCACACAACCACAAACTTGCAGACCAGTCCTAAATTAAGAGGCATGTTTCGGCCCCGTAGGTCTTCACGGGGAGAACGCATTGGTTGAAGACTCTTGTCTTTAAGGTTTGCGGTACAGGTGTCGTGAGAATGTTACGAAGCTTCCGGAATGCTGCTCAACCCAAATGAATCCTTCTATCGGCTTCCTTCTCGAAGCTACGTATACCTAATTGTAATAGTTGCCCGAGGTAGACGTATTCGTCTACGACTTCGAGAACAGAACCATCGACGTTGACCGGCCTAGGGAGCACGTATTCGTTGAACATGACCTTAGTCTTGTCCAATTTCATCCTAAGGCCAATACGTCGGGAGGATTCATTTAGGCTATGCAACATTTCCTTCAACGATTTACAATAAAAGAACATATCTTAAAAATTATATAAATGAAAATGAAACCCCCAAATATATGTAAGCCCATAAAATATAACTGTACCGAATATGACTGTAATTTTTGTTCAAAGCCCCCGTCACGACGAACGACCGATTTAGGCACTTAGAGCATCAACTTGAGCTCTACGTACTTAATTTACCACGTTTAATTCTGCAAAATCACTAACATTATTATCCTATACGTCCACCCGCGACCATTGTTGCTGTAAAGCCTCTGAAGCGTCGGGCTAGTTAAATAATTAAATAAATCGCGATGGAATCCGTAAAAGTAGTTTTATTGTAATCCTATACGTTCTTTTAATTTTTCCACCCTATATAAATCATCAATAAATTTTAACTAGCATCAGGCTTAAATGGAACATTGAAAGTGTTTAGCAGTGTATAGACGACGTGTTAATTAATAACGCTTCATCTCCCACCTACCGGTATAGAGTATCGATATTTACGCCTTGCCGCGAACATCGAATCGCAATTCATCATGATACCGATTTATCGTTAGATCTATCTGGGTAACTTTGGCGTCAATTCATTCACATATCGCTAATTGACCTGCTATTCTTTTTTACGCGCTATGAACTAGTTTAAAGAGGTTTATTTGTCCTGGATTTTTTGTAAGTCTTACTTGATATTATTTTATTATTTTCATATTTCAACATTTATAATTTCCTTAAATATCAACATCGCTTTGTTCAATTATATTTGAATAAATTTAGATAGGTTTGTAAATTTTCTAAATATTAAATTAATCTTAGTAACGTATATAACATATTAGATCACACTTATTGTTTGTTGGAAAACCAAGGTAGCTTACCGGAACTTAAGTCTATTCGAAGTGGAGCGATGTATTGCGGCCACGATGAGACGCGAATTGATGTCGACGCGCGAATACCGTTGAGTCACAATTACTGCCCACCGCATTGTATAAAAAACGACAAAATAAAGATGTCGCGATAACGTTGGATAGACGGTTGACAACACCGCCTCGTATCTGCGATGAGTGTATCGCACTTTTTGATCGGCCGGCGGCGAAAACCTAATTAAGTTCACATAGATCCCGCAGCCATATCCCATCCCTACTTCAGCTTTATTCCTTAACAAGGCTCGTTACTTCAACAAAGTAACTTAGTCAGCGGAATTTGTGAAACGGACGATATAATTACAAATGAATCTCCAGTATGTAAGGCATTTAAAAAAGTTTAACATGTGTATTGGGTATATTTGCTGCAGACTTTATGTCCAATTCTTAGAATAACATGTCAAATATTTTTTTGGTTTCTGGTTTCCTACGTGATATTCAATCCTTAAACTAAATACAAGAATTATGAGAATCTGACTTTTTAATTAAGAGCATCATTTGTTAAAAATTTTCAAAGTATTTTTAAACTAAAACAACGCTTTATTTATATTATAGTAACGATCCGCCCCGGCTTCGCCCGTGACTAGTAGTATACAAGGTATTTTCAAAAAATATCGCGAATTTTGAATTTTTGCGGGTTACGTATATTCAAACTTCGTTTTTCTTGTGGCGCTATGTTGGTACATATGCCTCTCACTTGTGCTGACAGGAATATTAACTGTGGCATACGGAGAAGTTCTCCGGACAGAAGCAACGTTTATCGGTGGTACAAAATGTTTTCAGAGGGCCGAAAAGTTGGGAACAACGAAGAGAGTGTCGGACGCCCAAGCACTTCAACAACAAAGGAAAAAAATTATGAAGTGAAGGAAATGGTATCGACCAATCGTCGAATCACCGTTAGAAAAACTGCCGAGGACCTAAACATATCGATTGGCTCGTGCCATTCGACTTTAATCGATGTTTAGGGCGATTGGGCGTAATTTGGGAAATTTCGGTCACTTCTTGGCCAAAAACAACACGCCAATGAGCCACCGTATTCCCCAAACCTGCCCCCCTGTGACTTTTTCTTGTTCCCGGAACTGAAGAGGCCCATAAAAGGACGACGCTACGCTACAATTGACGAGATAAATGCTGCATCGAAGGAGGAGCTGAACAAGGTTAAAGAAATGATTTTGTGAAGTGCATCAAAGATAGGAAAAAAGGTTGGCACAAGTGTATAATATCCCAGGAGAATTACTTTAAAGGGTACAAAATAAATATACACGAATAAATAAATAATTTTTGGAAATACACAAAATTCGCGATAGTTTTTGAACACACTATGTATACTAAAACCTTCCTCTGAAATCGCTCTCTCCATGGTTAAAAACTGCATGCAACTGACAATCAACAGTAGGGGATTTTGTTTTATGATACTTATAGATTAGCATAATTATAATTATTAAAATATATTATGAAGTAGTTATCATTTTGCCACTACTGTAATCATATTATAACATACTAATTAACATTAACTTGTCAATATATATATATATGCTTCTCTAAAATGAAATGATGTATAGGGAACAATATATTAAAGAGCTGTACTCATAAACGTAGCTCATAACCCGCAATACTCGATTAGAGCCTCCACTTTATGGAGTATAGTAAAGTTTAAGTCCCAGTAATTATTAAAGCCTCTCAAGTAATACATAAAAGCATTGCGCATTAACATCTCAATAATTACGTACAATGAAATATGATAGATCAGCTGCGACACATTAAGTCGTAGGGAGATTGTGTCCTTTCATAAACACATAAGCAATCATCAAATGATTAGACACATAATGTTACGTCTACTATCGAGTCAACGCTATGTTGATTATCCAGGAATCGTTGCAAAGATATAAATAATGACTCCTCACTTATTGCACGTTCTATCAATCTAATATCAAGCGCAGAGTGTAATCTAATAAGACGTCAAATAAAGTTTGTAACGGCAAAGGCAGCTATTAACTTAGGGAGCAGCGGTGCGGCATCCTGCAATGTGCTATTTTTTATCGGTTACTTTTTTTAATACAGGATTAATATCATAAAAAATGTTATACTGGATATATTACGCATATGAAAATAATAATGTTTGTTGTTATGCTTAACGTATATAATCTTTATATTTGATAATGTTGGAAACTACCAAGATTTCCTTTAAAATATTTTTCTAGATTAGTAAGTTGATACGTTTTTTCATTATGGTTATTTTAAGTTTTTTATGTGTTTATGTCACTGACGGTAATTAAAAAGCAATGAATATATCATTTGCTAAAACCAGTACTTTTTGCAATACTATCAAACATCCAAACATATAGAGTATCTTAAAACCATTACTGGCTTTAAGAGCCTATATAGGTAGTAAAGTAAATGCCTCCACGAGGTTTTATTGGCTGAAATTGAAATGATTATGAAAGTGAAATAATTAAATTGTAATCGGTGCATACACTTACATTGTCAATTAGAGAGTCTTAGAGATTGAAAATTTCCTTCGCTAGAATCACATTGCTATACTTGACTAAAACAAGGATTGCTTCTCGATGCAAATCCTGCGCCTCCGGGTGTGTAATGTTCGGACGTTTCCTGTATTACTGTATGCTCGCATCGAAACAAGCCAACAGACTCTATTGTGAATTAACATAAAATCTATTTAGATTTAAATCGTTACTTCATCAAACTAGAACAATCAGGAAACAATATGCGCAATGACTGATTGAATGTGCATTGGCAATTTCGATCAGACCGCCTTCGGCATCGTGCTTCCGTCTCTCCGACATATGTGTAATAAGAAACATATTGATTCCTCACTACCCTATGATATCAGCCAAGATAGTATTAGGTTGTTTCCGTATTTCGACCATTAGCTACAACGTAACATCCATTAAGGCTTATTGCTTACAACTGTAAAATAAATTGATTAATTTTTTACCAAACATCGTTGAAAATGCGACTGTATATTCTTCAGCTGAGATTTGGTTTAGACTAAACTAAGTCAATGTCGTATTTTAACTGATTTCTATAAGTAAGAAAGGGCTCTCAGTTTTGAGTTGCGTAGCCGTTGGCACAAAAAGAAATGCCAAAAAACTATATGGATTCCTGTTTTTTTTCCTTCACTTTTGCACGAGTTTTGTTTGTAAGCAAATCATTATATGTCATGGATATAATGATTTGATTAATATGTTTGAATAATCATTTATTATAGGTCTTTACACCTGATTAAAAGTGTACTTTTTATGTTTCACAGAGACTCTTTCCAGACATTAGCAGCACCACAAAGTAAATGTACAAGAACTAAATAAGAATGGTATAAACTGAAAAATTATGAAGTCCATTACATGACATAATTAATATTAATAATATGCTGATAAGCCGCGTACACCATACAAATTTAGGTCACATGTCGACGAACGGTAAAAATAACAGGTGACGTTCTACAACCGGTTTCTGATTTTGGTGAGTTCGAATCAGGACAACCTTGATGTTTCGTCCGTCTTGTTTTAATTTCTTATTTTAACAATAGAACGGATGCATTACAATTTTTTTTGCAACGCGTTGCTTAAATGTAATTATTATTTTAGATACATTTGGGAAACTAACTGAATTCGGTAAAATGTTAAGATTTTTATGTATAATTTTAGTGTCATTAAAATGATGCTATGTTCGGAATTCAAAATTAAATAAAATTTTGTTGAAAGCTAATTGCGATTATATAAAAGTAATATACAGGTGTTTATCAATAGTCGTTACATGTTAACCTAGTGCCGTACTACTTCGAACATTGCGACAAGTATCTACGAAATTTATCTCATACCTACTTAATTTGAAAATGACCTGAATGAAATTTGAACCCTCATTAACATTCAGTACATGCTACTGAGGCAATAGTATATCTAGGAAAACAATCGAGATTCTAGTCATAAATATCCCTCAAGAGCTAACACATACAGATAACATACGAGTCATAATGTCAAGTATTGCGCCATAATCGACGATTGCAACAATTTTGATAATGGCCACTACTAATAACACATTATTAGCGCGTTTTATATGATTCCAAAGCAAAGTGCGAGTCACTATGCACGCATTAACAAAAAATATAACTGTATATGTGGCTTATATTTACACTCCGCTGAGTTTAAGGTCGTTATTCTTATGCTCACTAGAATAACGACATTTGGGAACAATTTAACAGTAATTTTGATTAATGCTATTGGGGTTTTTACCGTAACATATAACATATTAACTTGTTCAAAGGCGTATGATTTTTTAGAGTAACGTACGTTATGCTTCCCTATTTTCATTGCGGGTTTTTATTTCATCATCGGCCCATGTCGAGCTACCGTTGAAAGGCCCTGAATTAAACAACTTGATCGTCGGCTACTCGAGTATAGAGAGCTTGTGTTTAGCAACATGAAGTAAAATATATTTTAATATCTGTCTAGAAGTACTGATTATGACTAGTAAACTAGTGTCTAAGCTAGTTTTTAGTAGAAATCTATTTTATATATTATGTTGATCTTACAGGTGTGTTCTAATTGTTTAAGGAAGGTTTGAGCTATCAATCCGCGACATTTCGTCATTTTACTTCAATATTAGAAAGAGTGATGTCAGTTTTGTCACGCTATATTTGTCGCCCTATCTATCTATAATTCAAGCTTACCTAAGTTATTATCTTTCCTAAGGAAATTACAACAGACTAATTTTATAATTTTGCACAAATTAAATTAAATTATTTTAAAATATAGAACTATATTCCCAACAATAGCTCACATACAACAATGAGACACGAACGGGTGATTTTCCGCACATTTGCCCTAAGTGTTTCCTCAACGGCTAATAAGACATAATGATGTGTTATTTGTGAAGATTCACGAATTTCGATGGCAGGAGAGTAAGTAATGTACCGGGTTACTGACCTCTAGATCTGCACTCGCTACCCACTAAATATCACCGTCTCCGGTCCTGTGGAACAAAAGAAATGTATTTATTTAATAAACATTTTTCAGGGCAAACATTTACAAAATGTACTTAAAGCAGATGAATAGTTAGATCACATAATGATAAGTGACTCGTGAGAAGTGAGTCTCAAATGTTGCTTTTCTTATTATTTCTTGACCAGTCAGAATTCAGAATCATTGGGCCAAGCGATTGGAAAAGTACAACTACTTTTCCAAGCGCTTGGCCCAATGATTCTGCTAAGTTACTACCAGCAATGGATCGCAGCTGAACATCAGAACGATTACTTGTAAAAGGTTAAGTATGAATAATATTTTACTGTATGATCACATAGAGATTTAAGACATTTCACCTACCTAAAGATTAAAAAATCTACGTAAACAAGTGGACAATTATAGAATAATGTTTTTTATAGTATACAAACGAGTAGTCGGAACCTATGATGACTATCGACATCCGCCGCATCACTGTAGCCATGCACTTGCGTTGCCTTCCTTTCGTCCTCTACTCCAATGGGTTACTCACAAAGCGCACGAAACGTGTCAGCATAGCTGTCACTTTACGGCGATGTCATGACAAGAAATAATGAAAAAGAGACAGGGAATGAACGACATTTACTTTCTCTTTCTACTTAGACGGCCCCTTTTTAGGAATCCCTTCTCTATCATTATTATGTCTATGGTGGTGCACCTTCAATATCATAAAAATTATTTGCATAGACACGTTGACACGGTGCCTGCGTCTACGAAATGTATGATGCTATAAATGTGAGCTATTTTATCGGCGATAACACTGATTGTTATTGTTATGGTAGATGGACACGAGCCGCATTTGTATTACGCCAGTCGTTGAAATGAAACTGATGTGGATTCACGTTGCGAATAACATTACGTGTTACGATATTCGGATCCAGGCATTGGAACGTCTTGTAGCGGTCCACTAATTCATATATAACTAACTGCGCCCCTCGATTTTGACCGCGGACTTAATTGGATTCGGGGTGTTTTTTTAAATAATAACAATGAAGAACTTAGATTCAAACTTTCATACTTCTACAGCCAGAAATGAGAAATTTATACAGAAACTTCGACCTCATATTTCACCCCTTCATGGGTTGAATTTCTAAAAATCCTTTCCTACATGATGCATATCATGAAATACAGTCCGTTACGTTTATATATAAGTAAAGTTTGTATATTATATAGATTGAAACATAATTTTGGTGTTTTGTATGTTTTAACGCACGCAAAGCATTAACATTTTTACCGTATTGCTCCAGTGGGAAGCGTTTTTTAAGTGTATCTACTTCTTTGACATGTTCTGTAGTTTCCAAACCTTTAAGGTTTGGCATATTTTTGTGTAAATTTGGTTGCCATCATTAGTTCAGGCCGATCATGTGACATTTAACATGCAACATGAAATACGTTCTTGTCTTGGTGTGTGCGGTAGAAATAAAAATCATAATTAAACAGGTGTATAAAAATCTAATCAATTAAAGTTACATTAATTAATGTTTCTTTTTAGTATACATATGTGTAGT
>JAFELO010000046.1:242773-296651 GCA_017140195.1 Eumaeus atala | reverse complement strand
ATACGTATGTTTTATTATTGTTTATATCAGCATCTTATTTGATTATATGTAGTAGAAACGCGTAACATATTCCTTAAACATGTTAATCAAGACGCAATTATCTCATTAAATCTTGGCTGTTCCATTTATCAGACGATGTATTTACACATTAGCTGTGCATCACTATCCCACGGCTTAATTCTTTGAAAGATTCGTAAAAAGTATGTGAATGCATACGTGATGCCAACGTAAAACTATCGAACCACAACCGATGTTATAGAGTGAAGATTTTATAGGAACCTGCCAATTACAGTTAATGTAAAAACATCGTTTGGAGCTTTGTAGAATAGTCATTTTTATGGTTCCGTAGCAAAATGGCGAAAAAGCGGAAACCTTCATAATTTTGTTATATCCGTCTGCATGACAGAGCCGTTTTATAAGGAGATTGTGGCTAGATAATGTATGTTTGAAATTTGGAAGGTAGGTATTTTATAACCGCTTTTTTTAGAGGGAGGCTTTTGTGGTCTTTGGACAGGTGTTTCAGAACGAGATGGAGGTTTCAAAGAAAGTTTTTTCATGTTCTATTACTTTGTGAGTTCAGAGTTGAGAAACCAATATTTGTTTCTGAAGTGGTAAAAATTTATGTGTATTTGTCAATATAATTTTCGAAAATGAACAGAGGAAAATTGTAAAAAAACATTATATCATTAAATAAAACATGAAACGAAAATTGGTTTGAACAAAGTTGATTTCGTAGTTTAAGAGATGTGGGTTTTTTTATTTGCTGCTATTGAATCCTTCGTGGGTACATAAGCCATCGCCCAATCGCTCTAGGTCGGTTTTTTAAAGTATGTTACTGGTTTGTAAAGGCCGAGCAAATCCCGTTGGTGTCATCGGCCTCCTGCTTAATGCTTATCCTGGCGCTATTAGTAATCAGACGTACAAGTATATAAAAATTTGTTACTATAATTATAGTGAATTTCTTGAGTTGCTTAAAGTAGATTTATAAGAGCGATGAAAAAGCGAATATAAAAACACCTTCCAGAAGAAGGTGTTTTTATATTTTCTGTTGATTGCTGAAAAACTACAGACTATGAGATAATGTCTTAGATCTCAGTTGAGTAGCTGGTGTCTGCTTTTTGTGTTAATTAACACTGGCATTCATTAAAATAATTATTTTAAAGAACAATTACACCATGTTTAGCTCAGAATGGTTCACATGATGAATGTTATTTATGATCACTCGAAAAAAGGAAACAGTTTTATGGAAATCTCTATCTATATTTAGACTGTATTGATAATTTATAATAATATTAGCTTTTTGCATATTTGGCCAATTTAAATGCTATCATTCTATAAAATTATAATATGTAAATATAATTGAAAGCAATTCTTTAAAGAAGCAGGATCGACGACATAATTTGAAATAAAAAAGCGTGTTGTTGCAAGACGCTAATTTTGCAGAGATTAAAGGACATTATTAATTATGGGTGGTCGTACGTAGATTAGTATAAACAATTACCGATACATATAAACCATAGTTATGGAAACCCTACCCGCTCAATAACAGTACTATGAGTATAATTGAATATAAGAATTGAAATAATTATAATTATCTCATGCAGCTAATTAATTTTGCTCATTACACAGTTATGTGTTTTATGAAGAATTTATCTTAAATATCATAACTTGTACCGTTAAACGGAGGCGCTCTGATAGTTATGGCTTCATAATATGCTAAATATGGTAAATAAATGTTTAGAGATAAGTGCTGCCGAAATGATGAACTTATCAATAAATACTGAAGCCCGTTATTATTGAACTAGAGTTGTAGGCGATACGTCCCACATGACTAGGCGTTTGTGGGCTAGCGAAATTCAAACCTACGATTTGTCCCGGTTTGTTTGACGAGTAAATTACGATGTTTATACATAGAAATAAGGTGTTAGTGTGATGTTGTTCGCTCTTGCTAGACGCCGACGTGTGTTGTGGCCAGTCACGCCGGCCGCGCCCCATCCGTCAATGTCAAGAGCCTCCTGTCCAATGTTCTCACGTGAGCGCTACGAGGAAATGTTTTTATCACCATTACGTAAAGAAGCCATTACTAAAGACGCCCGTACCCTCCCCGTGTTAGCGATGTTTTCAAGTAGTTTAATCTCGGGCTGTAAATTCGTATAGATAACGGCAGCTGAACTGGGAACACGCTTGCACACGGTTCGTGCCTTTATCGTCATTTATTCACTTGTAACACAAATGTATTGCACATTCCTCTGTAACTAAGCATTTATTTTTATTTTCGCCACATTTAATCCTATCTGATTTAAACGGATTAAACCAAGTCTACCGATTGCTTAGCCCAGTCGTGTTATAGTGTACTGAACTTACACATTGGAAGCGAAGATAAGCCCTTTATTATAAAAGCTTTACAAAAGACGTAAGTATCCATACTAATCCAAAAAAATTGTCGATTGTGATGGAAATGGCACAGATATTTTTTTAAGTTAATTCGGTTGTTTCAATCACTTTTCTATTACATTACCACTGTTTTTTTTATATATTTTCATGTTCCTACGCATAGAAATCAAACCAGAGAACAAGATGAGACTTGAAGCAATCTTCTTGTTTAACGGTCACACCTTATTTCTATTATAAAAGAGGACTATGTTTGTATTCCTCGGAAATGTGCATCGAACATTGTTAAAGTACACGATGGACTCTTATCTCCGAGGTATCATCGACATTATTCCTTTGAGTTTCCGCTTGAAAATTGTTCAATAAGTTTTCCAGCATGAAATAATTCGCACTGTATGAAAACACGGAGAGCGCATTTCAAACAATAGAGAAATAAATTATCTCTATTTCTGCCAAGATCTTATTGCAATACTACGTGGTTTAAGTGATTTCCTTATAGTTTCCAATATATTGTTCTCTCTTGGATGGATGGATAACATTGTGGAATAGAAGTTTAACAAATAATTCAATGTAGCGATAAAACTACTTTTTATGTTTATTGTATTACTTAAGCCTCTTGTTTCCAAATTTAGATTGCAGAAGCAAAATTGCAACCAAAAAAACTGCTGCAATACTGTTATTTTTCATCATATTCAACCGTGAAACTCCGTTCAGGATTCCAGCTAACGAATTAACTACGGATACAACAGTATCGACGTCTTTTTCGACAATTATCAACGCATTATTCTTTGACGCAATTCTTTTTGCGATCTAATCATTGTGTAACTATTTGATGTTGCCAGCCAAAGTAACGAAACTATATTTTAGGCTCAGTTTAGATTAGTTGAAGTAATAAGTCACTTGTCTTCTTCGTTGCATATTTTGTTTCTTACCAAGTGAGTTATAAAGTCCCAGAATATGTTATAACCTACAAATCCATATATGCATTTTTTTTCTACTTATAATATAATTAAAATAATAGACACAGTAACCGCCTTCGTCCAGATTAACTGTACTGCTACTGACATGCATCGCCTCATACCCTAGCCGCAACGGGAAATATCTGCGACCACATGAACGGCGCATCACCGCGGTTTCCGGTATACTATAGACTAAAGCAACAAAGAAAAAGATATTTAATAAAAATTCGTCTCAACTTACTCCCAAGTCAAAACTGAGATGTCAGGTTCACGTAACTTTCATGTTCATTAAGAATTCTGTTCGAAGAATTCTTTTTGTGTCATTTCTATTGGCGATACCCACCGTGTCGGTTGCCAAGCGAACTGTTAATAGAATCTTTTATTTTACACTAATGTAAGCCACTTCAGCTCTTGTCTTCAATTCTGCTATGCCTTTATATTTCTAAGTGAATGTTGAACTGACAAAGATGGCTTTGTACATGATATTAATATTTATAAGCAAGCCCATTTTCCACACCCATGGGCCATGGATCCGCACGTTACTTAAGGCCTAATTAGACGAACGTATATGCGAATTTGTCAGACGGGAAATCACAATGACACATTTTACGTGTGATTAAACTATATTAATATGCTGGTAGTTTATCATTTTATATTATATAACGATAAATCCTTGGAAGATAGTAACCCTACTTTCTCTTAACTTGTTTCTTGAGGCCACTCCAAGAAAGTAAAACCCCGCTATGTTAGCGCTCGATGGCCCGTTCCATGTCCTGTTGACATACAAATTGACATGGTAACTTACTCTAAGATCCTCTTTCATCTTGACCTCTTTATTTCCAGTTTGTTTAAGAGTTTATAAGACAGCAAACATTTAATATTGGCAACAGTATGTGTCGCTACCAGAAACTACATTTGAGAAGTCTTACAACACGTATACAAAGTAGTATAAAATCTTTGTTTTACGCAAAATGTTGAGTTGTCGAATCTAATTTCTAACCTTAAAGAAGTGTTAAATTAAGTACTCAGCAGAGATCTCGAGTCTAATGTAATGCGGTCGTGACTCGAAGTTTGCTATCGATCGAACGGAGTAAGATATATGTTCACAATATTCAATAAAATCTGCTGACACGTAGTTTCTATGACTCGTACAAGCCTGGCACACTTTCGGGAGGTTCCGTTGAATGAGACCACGGCGGCGACATCACGTTTCCCGTGTTCGGAATAGTTTATAGGAGTCATGATGTGACCTCAACATTGTAGTTTACGATTGTCTCGTCATCGGTCGGACCACTGACATTTCAATAGGCAAGGTGAGGCTGGGTCGCGGCGTGAGGCAGGGCACGATGCGCTAAGCCACATGGCAGCAGCGTCGACAGTGTCACCCAAGCGAATGGCATTTGCGTTCTTACTTTTCATTGATTCCTTATTACACGTCACGTCATACCTTACGGGCTGTAATAATACGTTACATGAAACCCGCATTGCTTTATCCACCTTCGACCCTACGATACGAATGGGCATGAATGATTTATCAACGACAATGACAAATGTCGACATGCTGTTTCTCGGTTAGCAAGTATGGGCAAACAATTAACAATATTGAAGTCATGCCAATGTTCGGTTGCATTTCTCGAATTGCCTCCGGAAGCTTATCGACGCCGGTGTTGACTTTAATTTGCATCTAGTATTTTCTAGTAGTAAGTGCTCACGATTTAACGCTGGTTTTAATGCATTATTCAGAAGGGTTTTCATTAGGCTGTCGCTATCGGTGCGGGGGATCGCGATTAAAATATACGGATGGCATGACGTCTGTTCTATTGGGTGTGCTAAATCAGCACGCGACGACATATCGCTGAACCTAAAATTTGTGTCTCTAATGTTTCACACTATCTAGCTAGATAGTGTGAAACATTAGAGAAAAAAAGTTCCTAGCGTACATATTCTCTCCTCAGTGGCTTTTAACAATTCTTAATTTGTACATTGAAATTTACAAACTATAATGACGAGAAATTCAATGTCATTAATATGGAGATTATTAAATGAGAAACAATATCCGAAGCGTGTCTTGTAATAAACGACATATTATTTGAACATTCAAAACGTAGACGCAAATACATCTGTTTATACATGATTATGGCTATTTTCTGGAATGATTTGCCAGTGTATGCCAACACATGTCGAGGGCTCCACATTATAAGCATACCTATAAATATAGGTTTTCATTTAAAGTTTGATAACAACCTGGCAGTTTAAAAGAAACTGACGCTATTCGGTCAGATTGCGAGGACAGGTTTATCAACCCCACACGAGCGACCTCGCGGATGCGGTTTACTTTCTATACACACATAATGAGTGCACTGCACATCCCGTTCTCATTAGTCAGCCCGTGGTACTCGTGTACATATTTTAAATTAGCTGCCACTAAACCCCTTGTAGTGAGCATATTTATTAGATGTCTAATTAAGTGTAACAGTTCCGTAACTTCCAACTAATTATATTTTAGACGTGTACTAATTAATTTTAGTTATTAACAGCGCGAAAAATTTCATTGACTAGTTATTTTAGACACTCTAAATGAAATAATCATTCATATTTTTAAATAGGTTAACCAACATTCAGATTCATTGCGAAGGTTATAGCTCATTCTAGAAGCATATCTTAGGAAATCCAATCAAAATGGACTTCCAGAACATTCAAAATTTGCGAGTCATTTATATTTTTATATACAACTAAATGTAAGTCGAGTTTATCTTTTAAATTCTCTAAACCTGTCTAGTTTAAGAAATATTAAATTTACATTATAATATACCAGGTTGCATTTATATTTATCTGGCATATTGCCCCCGGGTTTCCCAAGTTTCTTATGTTATTTAAAGTAATAAAGTATAAAACTTTATTTCTTGCATTCTCGGGGTGAGAGAGTATTCATAATAGGTCCCGTGATTTTTAAATTTATTCCTCACAAACATACAAAAATACAAGTATTTTCTCGTTATAGAGTAGTAAATTAGTACAGATATGATGAAAATAATACAATGTAACCGATAAAAATGTGTAAAAAGAATATGGACAAAGATGTGAACAACACAAGTGCCCCTATTCGATCACCACCCCCTATTGCAATGTTATAAATTGACTTCGGCGGTGTGGAGGCGTATGTTTTACTATAAAATGCTTCCAGTATATACTAGACATAGACCGTCTATTGATGAAATAATGTCGATTCGCCTATGGGTCTACTCCGTTATAGAGGCAGCACACGCATGTTCCTATCTCGATGTGAAGCGACAATTACAATGTTATAAATTGACTTCGGCGGTGTGGAGGCGTATGTTTTATTATAAAATGCTTCCAGTATATACTAGACATAGGCCGTCTATTGATGAAATAATGTCGATTCGCCGATGGGTCTACTCCGTTAAAGAGGCAGCACACCCATGTTCCTATCTCGATGTGAAGCGACAATTACAATGTTATAAATTGACTTCGGCGGTGTGGAGGCGTATGTTTTATTATAAAATGCTTCCAGTATATACTAGACATAGACCGTCTATTGATGAAATAATGTCGATTCGCCTATGGGTCTACTCCGTTATAGAGGCAACACACGCATGTTCCTATCTCGATGTGAAGCGACAATTACAATGTTATAAATTGACTTCGGCGGTGTGGAGGCGTATGTTTTATTATAAAATGCTTCCAGTATATACTAGACATAGACCGTCTATTGATGAAATAATGTCGATTCGCCTATGGGTCTACTCCGTTATAGAGGCGGCACACGCATGTTCCTATCTCGATGTGAAGCGACAATTACAATGTTATAAACAAACGCACGCCACCAAATAACCATTGAGCCTCGCCTATTGACCGTTCTATGGATATTAAAATTGTTTATCCAGTATTCACGTTGTAAATATCTGCATGTGATGATTCAGTGAGGACCGTATTTTTACTAATATACTTTTAAAATGGTAATTTTGCTTGTTTTCTATTAACTGCTGAATGGTTCTTTTTCATGTTTTTGAGGATGAAATTTTGATAGCCACTAAATCTTTCATGTCAGTATGTCATTCATCGATAAAAACTTGTTGAGCACAGAAGTCGGCGGTTTTGAGATGTAAGTAAGTTGAGATGATTGTAATAAATTTTTATACCGGAGGGCATACAAAACTTATATATATATGATACTCATATTGCATTGAAATTCAGATTACATACTACTGTTTGTATGGTGCCTTTTATTGATAAGTCGGACTTATGTTGGGTACTTTTAACTTCCCGTGATTTTTGTACAAATAGTGTGTGTGTCAATTTATTGATCATCCTCTCTGCATAATTTATAGGTCGATGACCTTTGGCTCATCGACCATACATGGCAGCTACTAAACAGTCGAGGCTGCCATTTTTATGACGCATCGCCGTTTTCTGCACTGGGTTATGAATTTTTATTTGCATATTTTTTCATATTTATTATCTTCTCCGTTTACTAAGTTATATTTTTAAACTTACCCTTTAGTTTTACGCCAGTACTAATACAAAAATATACTCATTCGTTGCGCATGCGTCTGTGGGATCTGGATGTAGACTGGATGGAAGTCGACAACCCCTTTAAAGTTTTACTAATCAAATAATTTGTTCTCAACAAAATACACTAAGATATCCTAATATTATAAATAACGCAGCTGCGGTATTAGATATTAATCGGTTCTACTAAACAATACTATATAAACCTCAAAAAATACGTGTTAACAGATATATTAAGAGTAAATCACGTAGTGAAAACCTTACGCGTAAAACACTTACGGATTAAGTTGCACTGATCCTAAGCGAGTCTCATGTAAACAATGACATTACTAACCGGGTTAACTTTGAATGGCAAATGTGCATGGAGTTTCGCCGTGGAAAAATATGCCATTGATGCAAGCGGCGTTCGTGCGCCACATAACGGTCACTGCGGGCTGAATAAGTAGTTTAACGTAGTCGTACGTAGAATCATAATGTTCGGTTTAGAATCGACACGCAATTCTCTCACTGTTTCACAGACACAATGTAGTGCCACTTTCTACTATTACCATTTAAGGTCCATCCACTTAAAATACTTGCTACATAAAATCCTGTTGACAATGAAGTGATAACGTTCTAAAGATCCGTTGCTTCAAGTAGAAGAGGTTTGAAGTTTATGACTATTCACCAGTAGCCAAGTCCCACTAATAGAACATAAGTTACGAATTATCGTAGCTAAACTTAAAATGAAATATAAATAAACGTACAATACCTTAATTGAAGTTTTCGTGCCGATTTTGTAAAGATTTACTTAAAAGTGACGTTACTGTGCAACACAAAATACGCGCAGTATTTGTTTCAAAAAAATAATCACTGGAATAAATATTTAGGCCGGACCTTTATCACAAATTTAAAAATAATTTATGTAGCTGTTAATATGATATTTAAATTGTGATTAAAAATAAATTCTACATTAAAACTCAACTTATTGTTAAGTAATTAGATAATTAAATAAATTGGTTTCACATGTATTATTACTCAATTTTAAAGTATTGTTCATTATAATTGTTTCAGACACTTTGTCTTTTTTTTTGTACTGTGTGTTCTGAATTCTACTCAGAAACGAGCCTGGCGACTGAGTAGGGCATTTATTCCTATTCCAATCATGTATTGCCAAGTTTTCCAAGCTCTTTTTACAACTCTCCAAAGTTGTATTGCAATAAATATACAACACGTTAGACTGATGCGTGGAATCATGGAAGCATAAAACGGACGGAAATCTTGAATATTACAGATGGAGTAATAAATCTTGACCAATTCATTATGTTTGTAACACTAACAACGCATTCTGCAGTGTACTTAACATTTTTTTTAACATTAGTTCAATTGTCTTCCATTGAACCGTTGTAACCGTTCAATGTTTTCGGGCTTCGCCTTGTCCTACGATTAGAATAAATATTTTCTTTTTGGTAATATTTATTTGACTATTTTCTCCATGATAGTATTTTACTGAAACTAAATTTGTATACGTACAGTACAGTCTTAAATACTAAATTGTAACTAAAAGCGAAACAATAGAATAAAATTCAAGCCTAATATCATCTAATATAATCTGGAACAGACATAAGAATTTACTTTAAAAAAATGGATATATTAGTATTTTTCTGGCATATATCTATAGAACTGTTAACGTACATTCACCAATCGCTTCTAATTGAATTTACTAAAAAGCCGTAAATAATTCCCTTTTTATAAAGCAATCGCATAAAATGGCATCAATCACATCTCTCCACGATCTCCAACAGAATGTCTTTATCTGTCAGCGGCGTGATGATTGATTGTGCTCTGTTATAAAGCCAATTACTGTCGAACAGGTGTCGATTTTGAATTCGAGACAACATAATACACCGCTAACGAGATGTCCGCTACGCTGCAATTCGTTCTTTGTTTACGTTACTATCCTATTCGTTCACGGAGGCCTATCGAAACACGAAAGCAATAAAGCTTAAAGCCAACTCACGACTTCGCAATGGCCATTCTTTATCGCCTCCGTTGAATACGGTACAATCTTTAATGTATTTTAATAACTTCCAACCGCGCCTATCAAAACCTTCCATGCAAATTCCTATTAAGTGCCGTTACATTTGTCTATACCAACAAATTTACCGTCAAAATAAAAGGCTCATAATCGATCGGGAAATCCGATAGTGCCTCGGGCTTCATAGAACAGTTCTAGATGTACAGTGTACAACATATTGTAAATTGCAACCACGTTAAAGGAAGTATTTACAGGAAATGCGTATCTGCCCGGTCCTTTTTACTATGCATGACACTAAAAAAATGCGAATGTGCCTCCGGCTTAAGGAAGGTGCCCTTTCTGGTTCTGGAGCCGAGGAGCGTATTCCAATAGAGGATATGCGAGTTTCGCTGCACTCACGATACTATCTAGCGTTGATTTGAAGTTCCCTTTCAGAATATGTCATGTGCTTTCTCCGCTGTGGCTCCATGAGACACATTATACTCTTCCTTTCTAAGGTGCTAGTTTTGACAGTGAAAACACCTAACAATAGGCAGATGAAACTAATTTATGAACAATAATACTCATCTTGGTAATACAATTTGGAAAGTTTAGATGGAAGGTTATGCCTACTAAAAATAATCCAGTAGATTTGGCTGAATTTGACTCGAATAAAGTCTATATAGCACACATAGGCAATTTTATCCCTAAAATAAACGACTCCTGTGGAGTAATTTTTGTTGTTTTTCACACCGTTAGTGTCGCGGGAAAAACTAGTAAGTTTATTAATCTTGATAAATTACACCATTTCTATTCTGTTCTTGTTTTCGACTATGCAATGGCCAAAACTTTACTAGTTTCATAATCAAATATATATTATTTCGTTAGTCATAATAAGACGATATAAATTATTATACAGCCCTCGTGTAACATTTATACAATGGAAATTGTTATGAATGATGCAAGGGACATGGCACCTCATACTAAATAGTAAAATTCTTTACTAATCAGTAAACATAAAAGTAGTAAACTTTAAAATGCGTTGCTGTTAAACTGTAACACAATATTGCTGAATTCCCAAGAATACTATATACATAGTTTGTTTCAGAAATATATAAGAAAAGAAAAAGCTATTTCTTTTGATTCGTAGCTCTATACATTTAGGACACAGTTAAATACCACCGAACCAAAGTATTACAAAATAAGACTAACAATTCTCTCACGTCCGCATCGAGACCAAGCTAGGCGACGACAGTCTCGACAAAAAGATAGTTGGAAATCTAATAGAGTTTGTGGCAAGCCGACTATTTTTGTTGTTTTGTGTTTTTTAACCGATGCTGAAGACAGCCATGTAACGTTTGCGAACAAAGTTGAACGGCAACCGTACATTACAGTAATAACCCTGTACCGCCCTTCTGTCATTATTGTTGCACTCTCCTGTGGTACCTAAGGGGTTCTTTTTTACTCTCCGAGATAATGTTCACTATCTCATTTTATGTGTTTAACCAATGACTGGGGTCGGGACAGTAAATTCAGCATGATGACAGGTTTGGAAGCGTAAATCACGATTGTTTGTTTAAAAATGAACACTCCTAGAAAGTGAATGATACCAAGTGTAGGGTGCATAATGCTATTACTGGATCGTTCCTTAATTATGAAGTCCTAATGACTGCCTGCGCCACAAATACACTCGCAATGTGTTATTTACGAGTGATAGAGAGACGTCATAAAAGGATGTCTTGAAGGATGCCGCGATTACCGAAGGTACAGATTCTACGATTGCTCTTTTATGATTACACCTTAGATGGACCTTTTTATCATCGACACGGACTTTCGTTTCAAACTCAGTAATAACTAATTCACGTTTGTATGATTGTAGGAAAATTTTCCGATCTGATACAGCGTCATTATCCACTCTTAGTCTTTTTATTTCTAAGAATACCTCACTGGTCACGGATCAAAAAGCACGGTGAAATAATTACTCTATTGTTAAGTTGCAAGTCGTAAGCACTAGCTGTATATCATCTTTGATTAGATCGTAGATATGTGTGATTAATGTTTTTAAAATTGTAATTTACTTTCTTAAAAACAAGTTAATTTAGATAACTGAATCAGAAAATCGTTGATAACAGTAGATTAACATAAAAACCGTGTAATTCATCACCGGTGTAGTTATGGCATTCGTTCGTCCTTGTCATTTCCGTAAACGTTTGGCGGGAAATGAAGTTTGTGATTCAGTACATTAGCTGAAATGTTACATAATAGTTGACGGGAACGTGCCGGCTACGTTGGCATGTCCGCAGTTGCGAACGTGTTGAGCCGGCATTAGCTTGCATGTGAATTGCATCGTGTAATTACGACACTCGCCTGCTGTCTGGTATCGATGAACTGCGATTGCTAGACAAGTCCACTATCGAAGCATCGACCTGTTATGCACGTGCTGTGAACGTGTCATTGGATCGACGCCATAATGAAGGATGTGTACACTGATTTAACATGGTATCAGGGCTCAGGACCATGTTATATGGTCCAACCATTATTAAGACTGGTGGTAAAATTCAATTTATAGATAGTTAATTATAATGTTTTTTTTTTTTTGTAGAATAGGTGTTCAAACGAGAATTCGGAACCTTCTTACGACCACCGACGCCCATAAACATTCATATAAATACAACGCCGATGAGTTGACCTCCCCCCCCCCCATTGAGCCACCGGCTACTCGTAAACCGCACGAAACGCGACACTGAACATGTCACTTTACGGCGCTACTATGTGAGCGAGAGGAACCTCCCTGGTTGTGCCGGCCCAATTCCGTTGCGTAGGAGGATGTAGTGTCATGCACTAAGCATGGCACTACCCCCTTCTATAAAATATGGCACTACCTCTTCCTAAAATCGAAAAATGTCGAATCATAAAAATGAGATATGTTTTTATTCAAAATGGAGTTGAAAAAGTTCGACGACGTCAGTTAAATCCACTACCGATTCAACCCCTGCCTTGACCTGAGAAGAACCAGCACATTTAAATATTCAAAAAAAACATGTGCACAAAATGTAGGGATAGAACGTTATACTTTCTTGTACGGACGCCAATATTAAAAGTCACATTTTACATTTATATAGTTCTCTAGAAAGCACATTATATTGGTGAAACTCTTATATACTTATATACTAGGCCCGATCAAAGGGTCCATGTAAACCCCTGCCCTGCGTAGAGACTTCCCCCAACGGACAATAACAATGCTATAGATTTTTAGAAGAGATTACTATTTTCCCTAAAATGATTTCAATACATTGATTAAATTATTGAGGCCCGCTAATATTTTCTCAATAAACCTACGATCGTACACCAGTTAAGTTCGTTTACTTTGCTCCCCGTATCATAGCAGAAATCGTAAAATCTTCCCACATAATTGGCATGTGGGTGCGGCGCTGGCGTTATCCTGATCACTGCCCACCAACGAATAGGTGACGCCCGATTAGATATCACAGCCTCCGGCGACCTACCCTCATCCGACACACTTATTTGCCCAATTATTTTCATGATTATCACATAACGTGACCACAATCGATTAAAACTTCATTTCAAACAGTTAATGTTTTAAGTTTCATTTAGCAAAGATAGGGAATGATACTTTTAACACTCAAACTCTCGTTTATTTCTCAAATATCTTTGTCTATGCGCAGAGCTAAAGGTATGTGACGTGTTCATGATTAGGGAAGAGCTGTCTTCACAACCAAGGAATATAAATTTATATTGATAGTAAAAATACTATCGGTAGACAACTGATAATGTATATATCACATTAAAATATCGATTTAATGATTGCGTTAATTATAAAATTTAAATATTGTTATGGATATCAATTCATTCGACATGAAATAATAAAATTTATTGTGTTTATTTCATTGACATCAACGGTTATTTGTGTGTTGTCCCATCGTCATGTCGCATGATTGTAACTGTAAGATAAACATCTGTAATCCCCGGCCCTGATGGCCCCGTGGATTGGGCTTGCCCTTCGCGACAATAGGCGAAGGTAGCTCTCATTAGCGATAAGGAATGGCGCACCTCGTTATGTTACGATAGACCGCGGATCCTCCATTGATTGCGTATTGTTACTGGTAGTCGGTGACCGTATCTCCTTGATAGCATCTAAGTAATATCTCCAAGTGTTTCTTATCTCCTAGTGTTATTAAAGACGAGACTAAATTAATCGGAAGTTTCGATGATTCGTCCGCACGTTTTTGCCGCCGGGGTAAATATAGATAGGCATCGCAAACGATCGGTAATTTGATTTAAGATTTAGTATTCGTAATAACCAGTTGTGTAATTGTTTATATTTGACATCCCCGTTTTACAAAGGCGGTAAATTCATCATTGTTTATAATTGTAAAGTATTGGCCGACTGGATTAATTGATGGCCTTTAAAGTTGCGGCTTTGCGTGCTTCAACAACAAGCATAATACGGAATATATTTTTACAACGTCAGCATTGTTAGGTATCCTTATCTTTATCTATATCGCAGCTTTATTTTGAATAAGAACTATTTTAAATAGCATAAAATTGCAGAGCTTTCTTATTTCTTCACGGTGACGATGATAGGGAAGGAACGACTGTCTGTATCATTTGTCTGCAGAGCGACATCTCTGTAATTTTGTTTGCAACCGACCACACAAACCACGCTAGATAATTAAAGGAGACTTATAATTCACTTTCTAGTTAGAAGTTACAAAGAATGCCTTCGAGGCGTTCTCAATGGCTTGTGGCACTACAATATGATACTTAATATTCTACGATTTGTCCTGCAAGCGATATAATCATAAATATATTGGTAATTGCAATAATAATAAATTAATCAATAAACAAATTTGTCGGAGTAAAACTACCTTGAATATAAGTCAGTAAAGCGTTTCACATTTAAATGCAGCAGTAAAATAAGTTATAAATGTGCATTGCTTAATAAGAGACTATTTGTGTTGGTTTGAGATAAAATAGTACGTGGTAGTGTGTTAATAGGAAGTGGTTTTTGTGCAAGCAAATCGCTACTTAATTTGCATTGCATCTATGTAAAGCCGAAGACTCGTTACTGCGATCGCAGTCGCCTCGACACACGCTACTGCTACAAATCGTCACGACCGACCTGTTAGAATGTTTATTTATTTATTCCACAGCTAATAAATCCTCCGGTTTGTACTTGGTACCATTCTTAAGATTATGCACCAAGTCACTTTGCCACGTTAAGTATCTAAGTCGTGTTATTTGAGACGTAAATAATTTAGTGCCGCTGTCCGTCTGTACAATTACATCACTATTTCCTGACTATAAATATAATTTCCATTAGCAGTTTTTCACAAGAAATATAACAATGTTGTTATATTAACAAGTACTGTTAGGTCACGGTAGAGTATAAGATATAGAGATACGTATGTATTACTAGAAATACGTATTCAAATGTGTTATTTATTTATGGCGTCTAAAGAAAATGCCTTGCGGTGTGAAATAGCGGCATGAGCTGCAAATGACATTCCTCATTCATACCGCCGAATGGATGTGGAGTCCTCGACTTATTTGGGTCGCTTGTGCATAGTATTAGTTATTGAGCGTAAACTTTATAGCTCTAGAACTTTACCGCAAGTAATCATAGATAGTCATAAGAAGCAGCAACTAATTTAGGAATCGTGCGTTTCGACCTGCGGTCACGCGCGCTTGCCGCAACCGAATTCCGCCACAGAACGTGCCTTAATATTACGCCGGTGGTACAGTATTAGCCGAAATATCGAAATAAAGGTCAATGGTCATATTATCTTCACCACAATGTCACGAATCACATCATGATAGTTTTTTTTTGAGCGAAACCAGCATATGTGCGTTAAAACTTAGGAATATGTATTATTCATTGCATTAGGTCATGCATCAAAAGTTGGTGTCTGTCAATTAGTGAATAAAACATGGAATGTTGCAGATTTTTTAGAATATAGATACTTTTAATGCCAACCATGAAAATATATTTTTCGTCAAAATATAAAGATTGTCATTATTAACCTAGCGGATGACGTAAAGTATATCTCGTACGTACATTATGGGTGCAACAATAAATGTAGTGACATCACTTTCGTTTAAACCATTTTAATTTATCACTGCTCTTTCCCATCTACATCTCCGGAAATATTGCTAGTACGAATGTTTCCCATCTTAAGATCAATTACTTACTGATTTCAATCATCTCGTTATAAACGAGTTGCGATAAAAACACATAAGTCTAATGAGATTTCACTAATCTCTGTTTCTTGGCATTCGCATATAAATCATATTCGTATGTCAAACGTATAAAAAGTGCCAATGATCATCACCCACGATAGTGGAGGCATTTTAGTTCTTACATTAACGTACACAAGTCGTGTTGTAATTACTGAAACGTCATTTGCAGTTATCGCCACTGTTATTAGAAAATAATTATCTATTCAAAGGGTATTAATCGTTTAATTTGTACATTCATGACCAATATTATTTACTCAAGAATGTTGAATTATATGTACAGAAAACCGACGTGTAATTATTTTGTGGAAACCTCATTGCTCTTGTTCGTATATAGCTATTGCAATACATACAATTTCAGGCGAATCTGGAACATCTCCTAGTGGTTTGAATAACTTTAGTAATAGCAATCCTCGTATATTTGATGAATCTGGATCAAGAATTTGCGATTTAGATTAAGCAGTCGGCTGTGTGAGGAAAGCAAATTGGATGTGATTTCAACGTGACCTCGTTCTATCGAGGTAAATTCAAACTATCTAAAGAACAACTAATAATCTGTAATGTTACATGAAAAACATAAAATTTTGCAAATTTAATATTAATATTTTAGCGTTTAAAAATATTTGAAATAATCTTACTAATATAAATGTGACAGCTTCCACAAGTGTTTCTTACTCTTTCACGTAAAAATATAGCTTAAATTTCATATAGCTTATAGCTAAAATTACTTCTAGCCAGAAAAAATGATCGGTTTTCTTAGGATAAAATTTACGTGAGTGAAACCTCTGGACACACCTAATCAGTGAAACATCTGCATCGATAGATATCAATAAGCTACGGCAGCATGTTTGCCCCCTTACATTCTTTAAAAAATATTCGAGATAAGAATGAAACCCTGCTTGCGAGTCATCATCGTACGAACTCAGATGAATGGACCTTTTCCCTGTCTCCAAAGACTCCTGGCAATTGTTACATTGTACTTTATTACTATTGTAGCACAACTGTATTGTAACAGAAATAGAATCTACTATGTAGAGAACGTCACAAGTGTTTGGAGACTAGTAACGCCTACTATATCGTTTTATGTTCTTATTGTAGCATTCTATACATCTACATTCTACAGGCTATTTTTTTTTTCAACATTAATTTATCATTGTGCTCGAGCAGACTAGTTAACTTATCGATACCAGATTGAGCTCATCTTATTTATTATAAAATATAATAAATAAGAAGAAGTTGCCTCTACAAGCAGTTCACCCTTACAATGTTTATAATTTAACTGTTAACAGTGAAGTGCATTATCTACTGCTGTCTGCTCATACATTTTTTCTTAATTCATTTCTCGCGTGTACTTTACATTACCCAGGGTGTAATGACACCGTACTGATATGAATGGATCATTAGCAAGCTCATCAAGTTTCACTTGGTGTGCAATAAGTTTTCGCAGAGAATGCGATCACGGCCGCATTCATCAGGCCACTTTGTGATCGACGAGCATCCAAGTTGCATAATGCTAAGTCGTGGGAGCCGGTGTGCAGATAGGCCGCTATGCGACGCACGCCACCGATACCGTTCCATTACTGATTTTATTAGACGATTCGCGTGTATCGCCCGTAATCAATTTGAGTGCGTTGCGGTCACTGTAACTCGCTCCACTTACACCGTAAAACGCTTTAAAGCCGCATTTAAAGCCTCTATTTAGGCTGACGCGCCGCGCTGGATTTACGACATAATTCAAATGCAAATATCACGGGCCCGTCATACACGGTGCTATTTAGAAATACAACAATGGGTCACTGATTTGCGAAGCTTATGCTACGCCGAATACATCGTAACTAAATTTGAAATGTTTGAATAAGGATCGGGCTTAAAATATAATTTACTGTTATTTTTTATTTATGATAACATATGGCGTTTCGTTCTCTCTGTCTACCCCATTAAGGAATGGGGATGGCGTGAAGATTCTTTATTGTTTTCTTCTTTTTAACCCAACTGCGTCAGAAGGATAATATTTTCGAGCGTATGTAGATAGATATGTCTGTATTTAGATTTCTATCTTGTCTGCTACTACCTGAAGAACGGCATCATGGATTTGAGCGCACAAGGTGTCATTAGATTCCTCTTGATAACGCGAGTCACATTGGATATATTAAAATACAATTCAAGTGCTCGGGTATTTCTTGTTCAGGTTAATGTTAGCTTATTACATATCCTTCCCACCATGGTTCAAGCCTTTTCGTGGCGATGGGGCTTAGTAGCCTGGGGTGAACCCAGGCGAAGCCAATTGAACCGAGGGGGATATTTGCAGCCCTCTTATAAGAAAAGGGGACCTAAGTGCAACAGGAGATGACGCTTTTGCGCACGGGGCAAGGGGCGAGGATGGGAACCTCACCCCATTGCACTGTCCCAAAGTCGGTGGGGTTGTCCTGTAGTGCTGGGCAACCCCATCTGTGGAGGTGTAATTGGTCCCTTAGGGGGCTGACTAGCTGCCGAGGTGTCCTGATGATTGTTGTTCCGGGACACCTCACCAAGGGCGGGATTGATGGCACTCGCGGTGGTTTTTGTGGGTATTCGGCACTATCATGTGCCGCGAGTCCCACACACCAACGGACCACACCAAGGGCCGGTGAAAGCGCGTAGATGCGTTTCCCCGCGCCAACAGCAAAACTTCATAATATACAGCCTATAGTCTTCTCGATAAATGGACTATTCAACACAAAAAGTATATTCCAATTCGTACAATTTCGGCCCGTAGTTCCTGAGGTCAGCATGTTCATACAAACCTATAACTCATATACATACTCCATACTCTTCAGCTATGTATTATGGATATATATTCTAATTCCAAGGCATGAATGAATTTTAAAGTGCAACAGAATTTGGTGAATTGTGAAATCGCTTCACGTTCACGCATAACTGTGTGAAGGGATCCTTCCGCCCACGCTGATTGAACTGTTTCGCGAGTCGTTGCTAATACGTTTCAAAACATTGTCATGTTTATCTGAATCCCTTAGACTAAAAAGAACAAGTTCGCTAACTGATTTATTAGCGACAATGTATGTCACCTGCTGGGTACTGTTACATGGGCATGGTGACTAAAATCGATGACTCATACGCACACCCAGGTGAATATTAAAACATCCTATTTTACTTTAATTTTTGGCGTGTCTCGTTTTTTTGTGGCAATACCGAATTAGGAGTGTCGACTTATGCGGCTAGCCTCGATATTATTTTAAACGAGTCTGTCCGATATTATGTTATCCGTGTTTTCTCGGATTGTGTGTAAATTTTATTTGGTGTGAATTGGCTAAAATATTTACATACTTTCTCTTTTGGCTTTCTCATTAAATATTTCTTGAATACACATGGATGAACCGATTACAATGCAATTTTTTTTTATAAAACTGAGTCTGTTTGACGGGAAACATAAGGAAGATGTCAATTATTAATTGCCTTGCGTTGTATTACATATCAATTTAATTTCCAATTAGCTATGTATTATGCAAATTTAATATTGATGGTCACAATAAATACAATAGAAAACACATGCACAAACTGAACAGTCCAAAAAGGAGGATATCTTTTCTTAAATTTAAATAAGTTCAAGAATTTTTTAATCTAATTTACGCTCGAGAATCAAAATGCTTAACATTTGATTTTGACGTAGCCAATTTATATTTCAAATTACAAATGTCGGTGGCAGTCACTTGTCATATTGTGAGTAGCATGCTCGTTCTACAATTAGGTTTAATCAGAGAGAAATTTAAAATGGGTTGTTAAAATTCTTGTAGCGTCTGGAAGTCTTGTCTGTTGGTAAATAACCCGAAACTTGAGGTCGATGTACTTTACTAACCATTAGGAAATACACGGGGCGATCTATCGGATTCAGTGTTACAAGGTTTTTTTTGTGGCTTCTTTATAAATCTAATTTTGATTTATGTGCGCTTCCTAATACGTTTTAATTTCAAGTTTGTCACGTCATCATTCATTTCTATTTACTGTTTTAGACTACCTAAAGCAAGGTTTTTGAAGTGGGTACAGTGGACACCCAAGTTTGTAGCAGCTCCGCAATATTTTTAATTTAAGTTAATATGTGATTGCAATAAGCAAGCAAGAAACCTTAAGAAACATTACTCTAACGTACGGTAAACTAGTCTTGACGGTAGTAATGTTACCGATTTTCAAATGTCGTTATTTCAGCTCTATCAGTTGTCGTTGTTTCGGAGTTAAAAGTATTATGCTAACTATAACTCGTAGGTGCACGTCGTTCTTTGATAGCTATGCATTTAAACTTCTGTACTACTTACTCATTTACCTATCTGGGGACTGATTTGATAATAAAGAATAATAATTTGTATCGATCGTTCGATCAGATGAATAAACCAAAATAATAAATAAATAAAACTTTACTGCACACACCAATCATGTAAAATGTCTAATCCAATTATGTCATAGGCGTGGATGTGTACGTTTTTTTACTAGCTATGATACGGCACAATTTAGGTATGATAAGTATGAAACAGGTAAATTATTGAATGTGAACTCTGCACCTGCCTGTAACATAACTCTGTTTGAAATTCCCGAGACAGCGTTGTATGAAGTGCAAACACTTGGCCACTGTCTGGCGATGCGGATTACATACAATAAACAGTACAATGTATGCAATACATTTTGCTTTAAAGAAGCCTGTGCAATAAGAAAGGTGATATTTTCGTGTATGATGGCTACATTCATGGGGAAGGTTTAAGGCTATATACCAGAACGCTACCACTAATAGGGCCAGGGTTACGCAGGTGAAAAACCCGGGGCGATGCTTGTGACCGTATAGTAGTAACCTTAATCATGTTTTCGTACTTACTACAGAATAACACCCTCTAAATTAGTGTCAGTGCGTTAAGTGATCCTAACAACATTTCTAGAAATTTGTCACGAATGATATAAAATTATTTTGCTTTTAAATATTAATCCGTTGAATCGCTATAAACTTTAGATTGTAAAACTTTAAATACTTGGCACCCGCAGTGTAACGCAAACGCTGTTAGAACTAACAAAAACTCAAAAACCTGCATTCTTTTACTAACAAACCGAAATAAATATTCACACACAATCCATTGTGTTTCGTGTGTGTAACATCTGTTAACATCGAGCGGTCGAAAATTTCTTGAGAATAGCATTCGATTCGGGGTCGTTAACCTCGGCGCGTAATTAAAATCCTTCATGGAATGGCCTGATGTACTCCTGACATGTGTGCGACTAGCTTTAAACACTACTATATAAATAGCGGCTACTTTGTACAACCGATGGGACACACGGCTGTTCCCTTGATTAAGTACTTGACTTTAAGTGATACAATTATATGTCAGTCATAGAAAGGTTGTTAATTAACTTATGGCTAAGTGAAATTTCACAAGGTTTTTTTAAATAAAAAGTAGTTGCCACGCTGCTTTGCCACCGAATTGGACCAAAATGATAGGAGAGGTACCTCTCACGTGATACCAAAGTAACACAGCGGTCGCGTTTCGTATCTTTGCTGAGTTTCCAAGAGGCGGAGAGAAACAACGCAACACAGTTGCATTAAGCGGATGTCTATGGGCGTCGGCAGTCGTAAAAGCCTCCTATAAAAATAGAAAAGGGTAATCTGTGCGAGAATTACATTAATATATGTACCAGTCCTTTTCTCGTAATATATATTCAGAGATACATTAAAAGGATTCCAAAGAAGTATCCCTTTAAAATGGCTTACCTTTACAAAATTGTAACTTATTACATGAGCACACATTTATAATAAATATTTTATTTAAAATCATATGAATCTATTAAATGATTTAAAATAAAAAAAATACTTCATGTGTAATTCTACAATATACAAGATTGTATACATTGTTGTCGATGTGATTGTAAAAAAATTTATAGAAGATCTGAAATATTTAAAATCTTTTTATTGAGTCGTGGCGAAAGTTAACAAATATCGATAAGCTAATAAGAAGCGACAATGACTATTCGCGGTTTTATTTTTATCTGTAAGCCTGTGGGATGCCACCTGCACCGGCGAATACCATACGCATTCACTAGCTATCGACAAATCATTACTAACTAGTAGCGATTAAACTGATCACGGTAATTTTTTAAAATTAATTTAAGATGGCGTTTTTATTTTACAGTAAATAAATCGCCTCGTATTTAGAACGTTAATATAAATTATATTCTCGTCCATTTATTACACTGAAATATAAATAAAGGGAAGTTAAGATTACACTTTATCGAGAATTATGACACAAGAAAACTGGACGGAAGCAGGAAACCATCGTACTAACTGTTACAGGTTGATTTACACACTTTTATGGACATAGCGAATGGATTCGATTATATAATTATTAAAACTACTGATGTGAGTCATCTAATGCGTTCTGCATTAAATATTTCGTATAGCGACGCGTCGCCGCGTCATGTGTCGCCACAATAAATAAAAATATGAGACGTGATTATTTAACTATTCCTAATTTAAAGGTTTATATATTTATTTTAGACATTAATATATATTGTATATAGCAATTATTAAAAATCGCCTTCTTCTGAGACAAGAACAGAATATTCTTTATTCTTTAATTTTTCACGTGTGATTTCACACGTGCCACCGCTACAGATTTCTATTCTATCCATTATCATTATTGGCGATATATAAATGGCACAGTGTTGCCTTGTGCTCGATAGCCCTATGAGTAGCGTGTCACCGTTGCGTGTTGCGCTTACCAGCGCATCTCCATTCTCACGTGACCCTCTTAATTATAATCTACGCTAATAAAGGGGTTAGTCGAACCCGTTGGCTGTTCTTACTTACACAGTATAGTATTCAGAAATTATTGCAAATATAAAATTGGAATTTCCGCGTTGCTTATTGATTTAAATTTCTATTGCTTTTTTCCAATAAGCCTCGGTTATCTAAAAAGTAAGCATTAAAATAAATGAAATTCTATCCAGTAAATTTTGCATAATTATTATTAAAAATCTGTACTATTATTGCTAGGTCGTCAAATGTTATATTCATTAGATATATAAACCCTGTTTTCCTATATTGAGAGGTCAAGACCTTTAAGAGGAGGCTAATAAAGCTTACATCAATATATTTCAATCATAGTAATTGTACACTGGCATATAAAATCGTTTACCTAATATAAGTGTCATTGCAGATGTCAAACCTGTGACCCTCGTGGAAAGTTCCATAATTAACCCCTCTGCGCGGCGGTTGAGATATTTAAGTATATAACAATTCCTCATTTCCCTATCGCATTCCTCAACACATAACATTCTCAAAGTTATTCTCAAAGCAATTAATAGTAACGGTAGCTGTTTTTGCCTCCACGTTTGTTTCATTATCAGCTTCTCATTTTATGACATAATCGGCTATAATTACTGTCCATGCAACTGTAAACGCGTGTAAATTTTAAATAAATTAGATAATAATAGACTTTAGTCGTCCATAAAATATTATATTTCATGTAAAATGAATAACAATCTAGGATTATAATAGTCTTATAACATTGTATTGTTATATATTTACCTGCGCTAATTTCGTAACAGATTAAACGGTAATTGCTTTCAAATGTTTTATAACAAACATATAGTATTATATAGGCATAGGCAGTTCTCGATGGACCGTATAGCTCACTAACTATAATATAGACTAATATAAAACATTTTAAGATCGCTGCTAAGCATCACGGAGTCGCCTTAAACGTACAGAACTTTACTATACTTACATTTATGTATAACTGTATCAAGATGTTTTGAACAAGAAATTTATCCGACGTTAAAATAGCTCATACATGAACTTATAAATCATGTACTTGGACTTGTCTAATTCTCTCTCATAAAATACGCTCGCAAACGGAAACGAATAGACATGGACCGATTTATTTCCACCACATTCCTTCTCTGTGTCTCAATTTACTACGGCAGACTTATCTAAACTCGTACTAATGCTGACCCCTCACCTCGGTCGTGCATTTTACATCGCTTATGCTCTATGACCAATTGTTTACTACTTACAATTGCTCTACATGCATTGTAGAGCTGTTGTATGTGTGCAGAGTATTTTCTTTTGTATGTATTTACTCTCAGGACCAGGTTATATATATATCATAACACTTATTATTATTAAAATGCACAAGTAATATTTTAGTTATTAATAATAAAAAATGTACAAGGACAATATTTGCACTAAACGTAGAAATTTAAATACAAAAGTTATTAATATCGAATATTTTAATATAAATAACTTAAAATTTAAGTAAAAATGTATGACATCATGCTTTAACTTAGAATTATTAACTAACGACTAGAGTACCCCATCCTAAAATATTTTCTACTTCTATATATTTAATGTGCCCACTATTAATCGATTCATTATCCTTTGTAGCTATGACCATGTAAAAAAATGTAGCGTTGTCCATTTTATAACATCACTAATAAAAAACTTTTAAATGTGGAGGCGGTATTTTTGTCATGTGAATCATAGAGAATATATTTAATGGAAAATAACATTATTTTTAATATGTAAAACATAAGCTTTCTCTATGACCATATTTGTAGATATCTAAGTAATAATTTTAGATGCAATTGGGCCTATCCATATATTTTTAAATTACACAAAATGTTCTTTTTGTGATAAAAACTATGTAGTATAAGTTGCTTATTTTATTTTTGTTTTAAGGTGTTTAACAATTATATTAAATAGAAAAAGTAAGAAATAAATTTATCTAAAATGTATTTTTTTATATAAATGTATACCTAAATGATAACATTTTATATTATTCTTCTAAGTTTATTTTATGCGTCACTATGCAAAACACTTCGCTACGAAACGCATCGTACGCGTTGAAATCTTTTCTTAGGTATACACCGCCATGTATGCGGCATTAGAATTTATAAGATTTCCAACTTATCAAGGAATTTATCGATATAATAAATTATCAAGAAATATTATACATTTGTAATTGTAATATTTTATTAGCCAAAGATTACTTTGACAATTTCATTGCTTATCAAGTTTTTTAGATTGCAAAATAGCAATATTTTTTATCATTCTAATAAAACAAGCTTTTCTTAAAATTGTATTGGTGTATAGAATACTGCGCCAAAGAAATTTATTACATTTTTCCTTTTTATTTGTTAATAATTGCAAGAAAACATCGAATTTGAAATACATATACTACTATTTTTATCCAACTAGTTATTTCTTATTTTCATGTAAACCCCATTTCATTTTGATTTTCATGAACGTAACTATAAATCATGGTTGGACCTTATATTAATTTATGAGAGATAAATTAATATAAGGTTTTACATTATAGAAATAGTCGTTGAAAGGAGTTTCCTGGAAGGGAATCAACCGAAGCGAGTCTAAATATAGCGCATCACTTATAGCTTTATGTGCAGCGAAGCCTATCGGTCTCATACGCGGTCGAAGACAAGTGCATAAGATGCGCAAAAACCTTCATATTGCGAAGCCACAATAACGGGACGCAACATAACATAAGGTCGTTACATTTCTTCATTTTGATGTCTATATACTTATTCTTAACAGACCCTGGGAAACAGCACAAATGGCGTCGATTTTAATCGCCGTTACAGTAAAAATGAGCGTTTTAACTCGACGTGTCTGAATCATGGTGGGAACATCGCTATGACGTATTATAATGATTACATTAAAACATAATTTAATGACATTGAATAATAAATATTTTGTACCTTTAAGTTAAAAAAAGATGTCCTGAACCATTACAATTGGTATAGTTCACAGCTATTACTCTGAATTATATAGATGTTAGATTAGTTGGTTTCAACGCGATGTACGTTCCAGGAGATAAGGTTTTAATTATTTTATACTGCAGCAGGAGTGAGGTCCTTAACCAGGCACCGCAACTATAAAATATTTATAGACCTGTTATTGAACAGGACACACTGGCCACACGAATGCTTCGTGTAATGTGCGCGCAATGTTTACACGTCCAATGTTTACCCTTAAACAACATTGACTATTTTTATTATAATTTATTACATACCTGTCTTGTAGGAACTGTTAGGAAAAAATGTAAAGTCTTGTCTGCACGTGATTGCTGTAACAAATTGAACACCCAGTTTATGAACAACACTGGTCGTATATCACAGGCTGGACACAGTCCTCGTAAAGGCGCGCGCACTGAGCTGGTCGCGAGCCTAGTATCGCGGCCACACTCGACAAGACACTGAACTTGCCGGAGTGCGCCCCAACGGTTATAACATAACACGTCTGACGTAACCTTAACCTTGCAAGAAGAAGAGGAACGAGCCGCCGAAGGACGGAGAGAGAGAGCGATAAATCCGAGAGAAAGGGAAAGATGTCGATGGTTGGACGCAGCGCTCGTAGCGAGACGTGGTGGACTGGCTCTACATCTCTACACCTGCTACTCCGCTTTTTCACGGACTTTTTTTTTCATTCGCAATTGAGATAAATGAAGTTTCAATTAAATATATTTATGTTATCTTCGACAGCACGCGGAAGCATTATAGCGCGGATTGGACGTTGTCACATGGAATTTGCATCCATACAAATGTCAATTAAAACGCAAAAGCGATGCACAGATGTGTGTCAAACGTCGGGGTTTTTGTCAAAGTATTTATCTTCAATAAGGAATTGGTCATGCACATGCATGACACCGACTTTCTAAGGTCACAAGGACACGTTATTAGCAATACTGTGGCTATTCTAAACAATTTCACTGAACTTTTATGTAGGACATATTGATAAATAGAAATTTACGGAGGAAATTAGATACCGAGAAGCTCGATAAAAGTAGAGTTTAATATATTCGCTAATCATGCGCTTATCTATTAATGAAATAAATAATGCTTTTAAATTTATGAAGAAGTTCGACACATTCAAGAAGGATGTCCCATGTCAATGTTTAGTAGATTTTATTGTTTTCTCATATCTGCGTCTTTTTATACTACAGGGGGCAAACGAGAAATGGGCAATATGTGAACTCTCGACTCCCATAGGCCATATTACAGTCGTCATGCGTATGCTTAACATTGTTCCTGCCATGGGCCACCAGCTGGTCACGAAACAACTCAAAACGCGACAGCGTGATGTCAATTTACAGAGGCGGCATGTGAGTGGGAGATTCACGTCGTGTTGGCCCAACGCTGCACTGCTGCATGGCACTACTAGAATTCCTCTTGTCAGCCCGAGTGCAAATGACAGAATATTGAATTTCTTAGCGGTCATTGACAAACACGTATAGCACAGCAATACCACTGCTTTTTACAGTGAATGTACGTGGTCTGCGACGAGTGTATGCTTAACAAACCGAACGCGCTGTTCACAACACTAATTACTGCAATATACAAATAACTCGGTGTATGTAGAGATGTAGAGTATAAAAAGAGACAGTCGTGTACGCACTTATCGTGGCCCTCACTCATTACTCCATCGCATTATTACGTCGCTTTTTCAAAGAACAGGCGGCGAACGCTTTAATTTAAATCAAATAATAACTCTTATCACTTAATGACCGGTGCACACTTTCCTTTTAAAGCATTTAAGAACGTTTGTAGATAGACAAGTTTGATTGTAAAATTGCAGTAACATTTATTACAGTGTTTGTGACATTGCTCAGTATGCTGTGATATGGGTTCTATTATATGTATTTCTCCACTTGTCCGCCTCGTGGTGTAGAGGGAAGCATGTTCAAGCATAGTCGTGAGGTCCTGGGTTCAAGGTCGTCGGAACCCAGATTTATTGGGATTTTAAAATTTTTAGTAACAGTCCGGAGTCAGAAAGATGGCGGTGTTACACTCCCGTGCCTCGAAGATCATGTTAAGCCGTCCGTCCTGCGATCCAGACTTCCTTACGGCCGTGGGTGTCTGCTGTCTTATTGAGATAGGAGTAATAGGGATCAGAGAGTGCAGTTGTACCGCGCACACACGTGTATACTATGATATGTCCCGCACAGTTGACTTGTCTCTGTAGATATATGGATCTCTTAGATATGGCCGCCGTGGCCGATATTTGACTTGGACGACATTATTATTTCTCCACTACACACAGAAGATCTCCTTTCAATTCCATTCTAGGATGTTTATTTAATAATAATAATAATATGATACAATAGCCTAGCCATATTATGTTCCTATACCAAATGGTATCAGGATCGGCTACCTTATTAAGGTTAATTGATGAGGGCACCAATTATTTACACAGAGCAACTGTCATCTGTTCTCAACTGAAGGGACACCAGGCCCAATCCTAGATTAGGTCGATTTCGAATACACGAATCGCGGTTTCCACGCGATGTTTTCCTTCACCATGAGCTTCCTAACCTCGCCCCCTTGCCCCGTGCGCAAAAGCCCCGCCACTTTTTCTGTTTTGTCCCCTCTTCTTATAAGAGGGGTATAAAAAGCGGAACATCCTCCTGCTCTTTAATCCCCTTTTCTTATAGGAGGAGTACTAAGAGCCGCCACCTCCTCGGTTCAATTGGCTTCGCCCAGGTTGTCTCGGTTCACCCCAGCCCAGGCTTCTGAGACCCACTGCCATGACAAGGCTTGACCCATGGTGGGGAGGTGCGCGTACCTTTTTTTTTTTTTTGGATCGGGGATACGCATTTACGCGCCTTCAGTGGACCCCACGGTCCAGTGGTGTGTGGGGCTGGCGGCACATCATAGGGCTGAATATCCACAAAAACCACCGCTAGTGCCATCAGTGCCGCCTTTGGTGAGATTCCCCGGAACAGCAAATCATCAGGGCACCTCGACGGCTAGTCAGCCCCCTAAAAGACCGACGCCACCTCCACAGATGGGGTTGCCACGCACTGCAGGACAACCCCACCAACTTTGGGACAGTGCAATGGGGCGAGGTTTCCATCCTCGCCCTTTGCCCCGTGCGTAATAGCGTCGCCTCATTGTTTTTTTTTTTTGCTCTTTTGTCCCCTCCACAACCTGTCTAGAGGGGTACAAAGAGTATACACCTCCTCGGTGCAATTAGCGTCGCCGAAGGTGTCCCAGGTCACTGCAGGCTACTGAGCCCCACCGCCACGACATGGCTGGAACCATGGGGGGAGAGGTGCGTGTACATATTATAGTGTTTGTTACGCTCATATTTCTATTGTCAAGTAAGTAAATGGACTATCAACAAGTGTTACACACGTAAGTAAATTGAACAAAGGGAGAATCCGTCTCCGTGCAATAGTCAGTTCAGTGGTTGCCAGTAGCAGGGAATGTATTAAACACATAGAATCTGATGATGATGGTGCTTATAACATGATAATCTTTTTGATGATGATGACTCAAAAGATTAAGAGGGATAGTGCATAACACAATATAACACTACAAATAATTCAACATATAATGTATATCATACATTATAATTTAAAAAATATATCTGTAAGAAACAGCGCCTTCAAAGATTTGTGAAATATTATTCAAATTATATACAGATTAATGACGATGTACCAACGCTCAATCATAGCACTTTTATTGGCACTAGCACTTGTTACTTTAAATAGATAGCAGGTCGATGCATCACACAATTAATAATTTATCATATAACTTCAATATGAATACAGGTATATCTTACGTCTTCGTGTGATCTAACTGTACACAATATACATTACCTTCATATGTTATTCAAAATTTACAAATTATAATGATACTGTATGAACCATTGCTCGATTATATTACTTCTCTTCTTCTTAAAACAGATAGCAGGACGATACAACAGACAATAAATAATTTACATTATACACTATAATATAACGTCAATGTTAATAATACAGATATGCCTCCCCATGTAATCCAGACACTACTGTATACATTACACCGCCTGATTACAAGGTGAATGAAAATATTGTTTTAGATACTGAAAACAGAACGTGTTGCTGATATTACTTGCAATAACAAGTTTAACGTTCGCGTTCGATTGTTTCCCGCATTTATTTATTACTGCTTTTAACTTACAGATATAAAATTTATCTTATTGCCTTTGCTCATTTTTATAATTGCTCAATTTTCAGTGTTTTGATATAGTGCTTTATTATGTCGCGGGGCTATGATGATATTTTACTATCGAAACCTGGTTGACCTAAGGCAGCGTGGTGAGAGGGTGTATATGTGGGACGTCCAAAATGATAAAATTACCCGAAGATTCATGATTACTTCAGCTAGTACGGTAAATGAAGTAACTATTCTTTATTTAATTTAGTTTTGAAATGTTATGCTCGGTTTTTGATATATTTTTTTATTATAATATTTACTTATCCGCTTTGATGTTCCAATCATTGTTTTGTTATTTGTGGGCAATTTAATAACAGACATAATAACTAAATGAAAATCTTATTAATCGGCCCAGAACTTCACTTCACACACCCGACTTTCTTGTTTTGCTAAATGTATAAGAGGTGCTATGTAAGCGGAATTGGGCCGACACGACCCAGGAGGTACATCCCGCTCAAATGACACCGCTGTGCTGTGCGTTCGTTATTGACTAACCGCCGGACTGTTGGAAGGGAAGAGAAATCAGGAAAGGATAGCAAAGGCCCCTGCACAACAAAATGTGTATGGATGTGGGTATTTGACACAAACTTTCGATTTCTCGTATGCTTGCTTATACAAAAGAAATAGATCATATTTATATAGATCAACACTTGATTATCATTCAATAGCGTATTGAGCACGTCTCAATTAGACAGCGCTCGGTGATAATGACTAAGCGAGTTTATGTGGGGAACAAACATAAAAGTAAAAACGCATTTTGTAGAAATCTCCAGTATTTCTGAGAATAATGAAAGCTCTCAATTTGCGGTTGACGCTTTGTGTGAACAACTTTTTTTAATGCCATAAGTAAAAACGTACACCGCAAATTTTGACGTGCGTCGAACCTCATGATTTTGATGCAGGACTTTGACACGGTTTTGGACCTCTATGAGGTTAATCGACAAAGAACTTTCATTTTCTAACCCTTGTGGGGTCATGTAAGCAGGAAATTTTACATAAAGGAGCTCACATTTCGGAATAGGACCTTTGACACAGTTTTTAACACTCTTGAGGTCAAGAGATGTAAAAAAATGAAATTAAAAATCTCAAACGAATACAGGACTTTTGACACAGTTTGTAGCCTTTATTAATCGATGAGAGACTTTTGGCATGCATGTAATCTTGAAGAGATCAAATAAAGGAACATTTAAAATTGTGTTTGCCTTAAAGCGACTTATTTGTTCAATGACCTGTGAACTTTTACGTCGAAAGGGTAGTGATCTGTAGAATATACATATAGCGAAACTTTTGTGTAAGAGTTGTACAACATATAGTATGCAAATAGTAAATGATACGAGATATACTTAATGAGATTTAAGAGAAAATATATATAAAAAAATCATGAGGGAATTTCGAATTTCAGTCAAACCGAAGCGATCGCACTTATTGTAATTGCATCGTACAAAAAGTGCTAAATGAAATTTTTGCACTAAAGTCTAAGCCTGAAACTGCTGACTCATTAAAGGAGTTGTTGAGCGTTACTAACTTTAAAAACAGGGTCACTCCACAAATGTCGTCTACGACGGTTATCTCTATTTATAATCTGTATTTATGTGTCCATCCGCCCCGGCTTCGCCCGTGACTCACAGAAGGAAAAGTATTACTTATATTAGTACTATATACACTAACGCCTTTCTCGAGAATAGCTCTATCTATTGGTGAAAACCACATGACCCGTTCAGTAACTTTTGGAGTCTTTGTTTTATAACAAGTAAAGATTATAATCCACTCTCTTTTTCATTTCGCGGGAAATGTATTTACGCAGTATCATCCCACCCAGTATATATCCCACATATAAATACAGATTATAAATAGAGAATACCGCCGTAGCCGATATTTGGAGAGTGACCCTACTGTCATCTTAACCATCAACAAGTTTTAAGACGTCTTAAATCTAAAAAGTATTCATTTTATGTATCATCATTATCATCCTGTTGTCGTTGGCTGCTGGACATAGAACTACCCCGTACCACATCATTGGAACACGCTCAGTGGCGAAGTATACCATGGTACAACGTCCGTTACATGGTCATACCTCGCCACTGAGCTCAATCTCCAAGTCTTACCCTCCTCAATATTGTTATTTTAATATTTTTCATTCAGAAGTCTTAAACAGTTCATAACGGGCCGATAGTAATTTTGTTTTCGTAGACATACTATAAAAACGGGCATTCTTCACTGTAGCAGACAAGGATTTTTTAATTATACATCAAATAGCCAATACGTTTTTTGTTTAAATTCGTCAATCACTTGCCAGCGAAATTTTTAAAAGGTGCCAGGTGTGTGAAGCAACAGATTTTAACGGATAGCAATTGTAGAGGTGTTTTGTTTTTCAAAAAAGGGTCCAGCTCACTACTGAGAAACCTGCGAGTGGCAGATGTGTCACTACCGAAAACTATACCAGATATTATATACTATAGAAGATACTTTGCTCTAGGAATGCTGAATTTATTTCCAACACGTCTTGTTTTCTTTCCTATTTCCTTCTCATTAATCGAATTGCGTATCTTAAAACAGATCAAACTTTTCGCTGGTTGCTTTCGATGATATTTTAAACAGCAGCTGTCGATCCTGGAGACGCAACAGTAGTAGTGCTGTGCTAAGCCGAAAAAATATCCCCGCTAGCTCTAGCTCGATTCCGTTGCATAAAACGTTACCCTAAACTTTAATCTAGCTTACAGTGGACACGGCGTAAAATATTTTTTTGTGAAATAATGTCTTGCAACATTGTACCCGTGTTGGACCAGCACGACCGTTGTGTCTCTCGCTCACTATATCACTCTAAAGTGACAGCTATGCTGTGGCTGTGCGGTTTGAGAGTTTTTCCAGACGGGCTGGAAGAAAGGAGAGGATTTTTTTATAGTATGGGGAGAGAAACGAGCAACCCACGCCCGTAAAATCAGCATCATTATTCCGATGCGTTGCCCTCCTTTTCACCTCCCTGTCCCTCCAATGGACCATCGGCCACTCAGAAACCGCACGAAACGCGACACCATACGTGTCACTTATTATCTAGCGAGAGTTTCCTCCCCGGTCGTGCCGGCCCAATTCCGTTGCATAGAAGGATGTAGTGTCATGCACCATGCATGGCATAACCTCTTCCTGTGAAGCATGGCACTACTTATTACAAAGTGGTAGCAGTTGGGCAACAATGAATGGTAACATTTATGCATTATGCGGCTATCTATGGACATCTGTAGTCAATAAAAAGACTTCACTGCTCGTTCGCTCCCTTGTAATATAAAAAAAGAAGTAAAGGAGCGGAAGCGGATGCGCCGATGCACGCATAATGCAGCCTTAACGTATAAATGTCTAAACGCCCGTACAGGCCATTAACGACTTGTGAGACGCGCTAGGTACTATGGAAATTCGCATCATGTTCTTTTTTTGTTGTCCTTTTATCGTATATTCACATGATATGGTCGTCGTGCGCTTTGTATGTGTTCGAGTTTAATGATGACGATAGTGAAACTTAAAGGCTAAAAAACTGTATGCTGTAGATTCTAAATGATGGAAAATGTTTTAAGTTCTTTTAAATTTAATGATTGTTTGACAAACGCGTGAAACAAAGCTAAATATTGACAAATAATTGGCTAAGACCTAATATGATCAAAAAATTGGTTTAGTTTAGACCTCACATGAGGGGGAGAGCCCAGAGGAGAAAAGGATGCCATCGTATCTGCATGACAATAATGTCGATGTCCATAGCCGTCGGTAATTGTCAAAGGCTCCGTTAGATAGTTCCGTCAAATAGTTCGTTTTCCCCAGTACTTTTATAATATTTTAAGCAACGATGAGGTACACAGTAACACCAGTGTACCTACCTACGAATGCCAAACATTAAAAAAACTATTTAATCGAAGATATGCTTCCGTTTGGAACGTCAATCTGGAGCAGGATGTTAAGAAAACCCCTAAAGCAACCTGATCTATCAGTCAGACTCTCATGGTTTTGTTAGGCTGCCTAGTATTTATGATATCTTTCATAACGCCTCAAACTTGTTACATAAAATATGAACTGCATTAGTAGTATGGGATACTTGTTACATTACATTGTAGTGATAGAGTACATTACTTTGTAAGTGATAAAAAAATTAAACTTGTTTTCACACGCAACGCTGAGACTCCTGCGGAAAGCAGTGATTTAGATTTAGCGTCTTATATTATGTAGTTTATATGTATATTCTATGACAAGAGTAAGGTGAATCCGTGAGGTCATCCAGTCTATGACCTAGCCTTCTGCACATTACTTATATTTTCTTCCACTGCCGCATGGTCTATTGGTAATGAGCATTATTAACCACAGACCGGGTCGATCCAAAACGTGATTTTTCAATTTGTCGCCAGCCCGGAGGTTGGTGATGTTACACCCTCGTACCCCGGAGAAAACGTTAGGCTGTCGCGCTCTCTCCAGTCGGATCCTATCGGAGTATGGGAACGAGAGAATAGAGCGTGCTCCTTTGTTGGCGCAAACACTATAGTGTGTCCTGAGCAATCGGTTAATTCCTACAGAGATGAGCACCGGGACTAAAATGGCCTAGGTAGGAAGACACAATTATAAAATGGCCTAGGTAGGAAGACACAATTATAAAATGGCCTAGGTAGGAAGACACAATTATAAAATGGCCTAGGTAGGAAGACACAATTAAAAAATGGCCTACGTAGGAAGACACAATTATATTTTCTTGAGTTTTAAAATTTTAGCTAAATTATGTCAAGTAGGGAAGTCATGATGCCCTGGCATTATAGTCACAATCATATCTGTGGTCTGGACGAATTCGAATTTCCTACTTCTTTTTTGAATCGGGTGTCCAGCTCAAAATGAGCCCATAAATATGGATATAATATCAACTATATCTAAATGTTAAATTTATCTCACTTAGATAATTTGAACACTTAGATACGAGCTGGGTTCGTAAAGTGACACCTACGATGTCGCATTTCGTGCGGTCTGTGTCTAGCCGGTGGCGTAATTATTCTGATGTTCATGGGCGTCGATAGTCGTTGAAAGGCTCCGAATTCTCGTATGTTCCCCTAAACTAGATAAAAATTTGCCTTAAATTATTTTCTATGGAGTAAATGCTGAAAAGCAAAACTTTATGACACTTATAGGGAAGTCCGACTAATAATAGTTGAGCAGAAAACCGTAACGTTTAATTGAAAATATGGCACACCGTAATTGTAGCAATAGATCCTCGGTTACGGTAACGTATATTTTTCTCGTATTAACATCCGCGCATATGACTTCCCTGATGAAGCTTAGATTCACACGCTCCGTTCTAATCAACGTCGGTATATTTTTTCACCATCCTATGAACCGGGAAGCGTGATTGCGAGTCCCCTGGAACGAGTCGTGTACTTTTCGTTCGTTGGATATTAATTTTTGCCCGTGCATACAATCAACGTAAGTGATTTGTTTTTTACTGTTACTTCTCAATGTATATTATATCGATAGATTAGAGAGACCGTGGGTTTAAGGCACTTCAGTAAAGCTCAGCATTGTATCCCATTGATACCATAGTTTTAAAAAGCGACAGGCTTGGATCACAGCAGTCATATCCTGAACAAATATTTCAGATAGATTATACGCCGTGGAATTCGCGGAGCATAGCTACTTATATAAAATTTTAAGTACCAGAAACGATAAGGCATTGTCTGTGAATAACAGCGGACAAATTGCACACTAGACCGTCCTCGAGAATGGCTCTATTCAAGGGTGAAAACAGCATGAAAATCCGTTCAGCATATTTTGTGAAATTCGATCGCATACAAACGGACAGCTTATGAATCTTTGTTTTTTGATATGTATAGATAGTTTATAATATGATATTTTATTAAAATCAATAAGAGGCGGTACTATGCTACATTGCAGCGAAATGGGCCGGCACGGCCGGGGCGGTACCTCCCGCTCACATGACACGGGCGTAAAGTGACGCCTGCGGTGTCGCGTTTCGTGTGGTTTGTTAATAGACAGTGGCTTACTGGGGGAGAAGAGGAAAAGAGGACATACGCATAGGCAAAGTAATTATGTGCATATCCATGGTCGCAGGTAGTCGTAAAAAGACTCTGATTGTTCATTTACCCCGCTATTGGATATATAATCGCATATACAATCTATGGTGTTCATGTTGATGATATATCGTAGTTGAAAAGTCTAAAAATTCTTGGATAGAACGAATTTCTCTGAAATTATACTAGTGCGGATTGATAACTGGCCGAAACGACGAACTTAAAAAAAAGATAGTCAAATAAAATTTATTACATTACATTCTATCGTCTTTTCGAAAATAGAATGCCAAATTTGAATTTATTAGAACTAATAGAATTCATGTGAGGGGTCCGAGAACTTTCTCTGCCATAAATTTTCTCAACAATGGAAAGGAACGAAATTCGTGCGGTAATACATTTTTATGTTTTAAAATCGAAACAGCAACCCAGATTAAATTCAAGCTAGACAATGTTTTACGTAATAATACTCCTGCATTGAGTACAATTCACACCAGGGTAACTGATTTTAAACGTGGTAGACAAAGCTGCGAAGACGCCAACAGGTCTGGCTTTCCAAGTGAATTCACGAATCCGGGCATGATCAAAAAGATTCAAAGAATAGTTTTGAATGATCGGCGTTTAGAGTTGCGGCTGATAGCAGATATGGCATTTCCTCTGAACGCGTTCTCAACTTTTTACACCAACATTTGCGAATGCAAAAGGTTTGCGCGCGATGGGTGTGCCGTTTGCTCACTGTTACCAAAAGCAACGTCAAGTGGACGATTCGTCGGAGTGTTTGGCGCTATTTAAGCGTGACACTAACGAGTTTTTGCGGCGTTATGTGACAGTAGATAGAACATTGATACACCACCATACTCCTGAAACAAAAGAACAATCTACGCAGTAGACTGAGAGCGGAAAACCTGCGCCCAAGAAAGCAAAAACGTTTTTGTCGACCGGCAAAGCGATAGCGATGCTCGAGGGATTATTTCAGTGGATTATTTGCAAAAAGGAAAAGCAATAAATGGTGAGCATTATGCAAGTCCGCTGCAAAAATTTTGTGAAGTTCCAAAAGAAACGGCCTCCTTTAGCCAAAAAGAAAGTTTTATTCCACCACGACAACCACCTTAGCATTCGTCAAGGGTTGCAGTTTCAAACTCCATGAGCAGTGGTTCTGATATTTACTGCAACCCCTCTATTCTCCAGATCTGGCCCCGTGCGACTTTCACTTATTCCCGGATCTCAAGAAATGCTTAGGTGGCCGACGATTTTCATAAAATGATGAAGTCACTCTCGTCTTGATGAGTATTTTGAGGGGTTTGAGAAAACATTTTATCAGACTGTTGTAACGGCATGAGAAAAGCGCAGAATCAGAAGGAAACTACGTTGAAAAATAAGATTGTTTTAAATAGATTATTAAAGTCTTTCTGTGTCGTTGCGGATACTTCTCAAGCACCCCTCGTATACAATTAATCTTTATGAATAAAAATTAGACCCACAAATGCTGGACACCCAAAAATGATTGTAGCGAACTATTTTATTTTTGCGGTCATTGCGTTGTTTAAAATAATGATGGTAGAAAAGCTTTTTACAAACGAGCTTTTATTTCATTTTCCTAAAGAGGGGTAAATAAACTTGAAAAAAATTTGAGTTATTAATTAATTATTTTGAGATTATTTTTGCATAGAATTAAGCTAACTATTATATCATTGACTAAACGGTGTAGTCAGATTAATATATAATGTAGTCAGATTAATATATAATATAATGGCTGTGTATAAGCTAGACTTAGCTTTACAAATAATTATAAATAATTCATAATCTCATAAAAACAAAAATTAATGAGTTTCTCTTTTGAGTCAAGTAAAGGCTTTACTCAAAAATATACTAAGTGTGGTTGTAGGTGGTTACGTGGCTTATGTAACAGTAACGTTCGTAATCATCAACAACATATTCTAATTTATGACAGGACAACACCCGTCATGCTAGTTGTTTATACAATGAAATATTTTTATAGTGTCTTGATGTTTCTTGTATTCATTAGTTCAATGTGCTCTAATTGTGCCTCACTACCTATAGATATTTTTGTAATAAACGTCAGGAAAAAAGATCTTTTGAATATTTATACTAAAAGTGACAAACAATGGTAAATTGTTCTGATATTACGTGTACTACCAATGTAATTTCGCGGTTTCGCTGGCGCTACATATGTATGTTTGCTTTTCTTTATTTCTTTATTAATGCTTATAAAGAGGTAAAATTTATGACTTTGTTTGTAGGAAATAATCTTTGCAAATTTTGGTCTAGTCATGAAAATTATTTTACTACACCATATAGGAATGAATATGTGTAGCATATGTCACTTATTAATTTCATTGTCAACGGTTCCATGCGGATTTTCCCGCATAAAATCTATCCAAAGAGAGTCGTTTATTTTTTTTATTTTTTTGGGAATAGACTCTTGACAAAGTGAGCACGAGTCGGGCAGTCTTCTATATTTTTAAACTATTCAAAATATTATTTACTTAACAAACGTCTTTCGGTTATATTTTTGAAATATCAGGTAGGATATTTACACGGGAATAATATCCATATAACCATTAATCTGATAACACGTAAGAATGAAGGGTACATGCGGATGCATCGGATAATGTTCATGACAGATGTCATGAAGTGGCCACTAATAATCTAATAATATGACATGTAACATCTTAATTTACATTCGATCTTATAAAAACCTCTAATTAAGTCTATTTCTGTAACTAATAGGTTTGTTTACGAGTATAATTACATTTTTTACACATGCCAGCATGTTAAACGTTGGATCGCATGAATTCGTGAACCCATCAATCTCTCTCGACCCCAGGAGCCTCGTAATTGCTTGTTTATTCACGATTAATTGATATTCGGTACTGAATTAGAAATTTATTTCTTTATAATTTCAAAGTATCAGTTACCTTTATTAGTTTTTGTGGACATTATTGTTTGGCTCAGGCCATCGACCTTGTCAGTTGTTTTTGATGGATAGTACAAGAGCCCGGCTACATGTGAATCTTATCTGATTTGGTAATATAAATTGCAAATGAATTTGCTTTGTTTTCTTTTTTTGTGGAGTATCCACACCTGCTTCGGTTCAGTTGTATTCAATGTTAAACTAAAAATTAAAAAAAAAAAGAGATATTTTTTGTAAAACTTCCGTCTATGTGAATCGACACCACCTCTCGCTGACATAGAACCAGTGCAGCGTTAATTGCTATGACATCCGGTCAAGTGCGCCTGCGACCTGCGTCCATAATCATTATTCAGCATCAGGTGACCCGACTATGGCCCCTCATGATAAATCATCAAAGATATAATATTATACATAATAATAATATATGGGGACTTATCACACCACAATAGCTAGACCTGTGTTAAGTACCGTAAGGACTTGTAATACAATAACAAAGGTAATAGATTTAATTTTTTTTATAAATTAAAGATTTTATGGAAACTATGTGTTAGTATTCGTCTTAATGCAGTAAGTTGTCTATTGTGTGTCATGGAATTAATGTTTTGTATCGTGATTTTTAGAAGTGCTTATTTCAAATTAAGACTTTAAAGAGTAAGGAAGTGCCGACAATCTATTATATTAGAAATATATTAGAAAAAGGGGTAATTGGGTTTACTGTTATTCCATGTTTATTAGTTTTTAATTGATACGGATTAGATGATAAATTGTATCGTCTATATAATATATTCATATTTTTATTAAAAGTTTTTGTTAATATATAAATTTCAAGTAACAAAGTTATTAGAAGATGTTTGGAACGTCAACAAAACACGGAGTGAATGAATTTCTATTCATCTCATTCTCTGGCAGAATACCTTATCGGAAGTTTCACTGCTACTGTGACTGGAATACACACACACATACAATTTGAACTCCCAAACTCAAACCAAGTAGTTAGTTAACTCACTACAATTCTGCCAGCGCTGTCCAACGAAATTGGACAGCGCTGGCAGAATTGTAGTGAGTTAACTACAATTCTGCCAGCGCTGTCCAATTTCGTAAATTCGTATAATGCATTGATGGACCGTATCGTGCACGATACACGAATAAAAGCTTACTATATTTGTATATAGTATTACATGGTAATATTAAAGTTCGCATGTACAATTAGACCATTAAAATGACGGCCCACAACTATAAGCCGAACGTAGAGGCCATCCCAGAGATGGTACAGCTGACACATGTAGGGTACATCACTATCGACGAGTGAGCTAGTAATTTTATAGTATAGGGGGCAAACGTGCAATAGCAGCCTTTTGAGACTGCTGCCGACGCCCATAGACAACCGCATTATTTTCGTGCAGATGCGTTGCCCTCCTTTCCTTTTTCCTCTCCAATGGGCCGCCGGCTATTCTTAAACTGCACGAATATATCTGTCACTTTACGCCCAATTCGGCTGCAAAGTGGCATGACACTACCTTTTAGTAAATAGTGAGTGGTACTCCTTAGATCTGGGTTCAGACAGTTTCAACCATCGCTGCTACTGAGGTAAACGTGTAGTCGAAGCCATTGACTGACTACCGACGCGCAACGTTCACAATGTAAAAAATTGAAGTATCACTGTTCTATGAAATGGTTGTATTTATAGAACAGAACCGTATTGGCTTGTGTGTCAACGGTCTTCTTGTGTTTAACCATACGCAACATTTGAACTAGTGTGTCTGGGTTAGACGCGTGTGGTGAGTGTTGGGCTGTTTTGGCGCGTATTATCGTGCCTGATCCGGATGAAGGGCTGCAACTAAAGGGCTCATCCACACGACTTGCTTGGCGAAATAAACAAAATTTTATAGTTCTGCCAGCCTTTATTCGACAATATCGCAATTTTTTTTAATAAACACAAAATTGTCCAGTAGTTAATTTATTATGTAACTAGCGATCCACCCGATGTCGTCTGTGAATAATACATGCTACTTTAACAAATTATACCCACACTAAAACATTCCTCAGGAATAGGTCTATCAATTGATGAAAACCAAATGAAAATTCGTTCAGTAGACTTGAGATAATCGGTCACATACAGACTGACAGTTTTTGTGAACTTTGTTTCATAATACGAATAGGGTTAACAAAATTCAGCAGCCTCGACGAAAGTGGACCATTGATGTGAAGAAGCCGCTAGCGGTACTGTGCTTCGGGTAGGACGCTTGTTCAAGCCTTGTCGTGGCGGTGGGGCTCAGTAGGCTGCTTGTGGACCGAGACACCTTTTTTTTTTGGTGACGAAGGGGAATGCATTTTGCGCATGATACCTGGGAGTCCGGGTAGATCCGGTAGACCTAAGTTGGACTTGGCCATTGGGTAGCAATACCAACTAAACCCCTACGGGAGCCTTCAACCGCTATAATTGGAGGGTCCCGGATAAGCAGGCAACAGGACCCCTCCAGCGACAGACTGGCCAGACTTCATCTCCTCGGGGACTGTCCGGCTACTCTATGACAGTCCCCAAGATACCGTGTCTTTGATGAAGTGGACCGGGTTTCCATCCCGACCCGATACGGAACACTGGGGCACTACTGAAGGCGCTGCAGATAGCGCCTCCACCCCCATTCGTCGTCGGCGGGGGGAGGCCGCGTAGGCAGCCTCCTCTCTCACCCGCGGACCGAGACACGTAGGGTAGCCAATGAAAGCGAGGCGGCTGCTCTTTGTACGCTTCCAATAAGAGAAGGGGGACTAAAGACCAGGGGGAGGATGCTCTGTTTGTACCCTTCTTATAATAAAAGGGCACTAAAGAGCAAGTGGAGGAGGCGGTTTTGCGCACGGGCAAGGGGCGAGGATGGTACGGTTCCCATTCTATTTCACTGTCCTAAAGTTGGCGGAGTTGTGTGATGGTGGGGTACAACTCCTCTGTGTAGGTGGTGTTGGTCTCTTAGGGGGTTGGCTGGCTGTAGAAATGCCCTGATGATTGGCAGTTGCGGGGCACCACAGCAATGTGGGCACTGACGGCGTTCGCGGTGGTCTTAGGGGCTGTTTGGCAAAATAATGTGCCGAGAGTCCCACACGCAACTGGACCCCATCCAGGGCCGGTGATAAGGTGTAAATTTCCCCGCGTTAACAAAACAATGTGGGATGCTTGTATTCATTGTTATATCACCACATGTATTATAACAATGAATATAATTCAGAAGGAACAAATAAATTTAAATCTGTAACATATATTTATCATAAATGTTAATTTATTATATTTAAAATATATCACAATATAATAAATAGTGTATGCTAATATATTGGAATGTACTTTTATCATAAATTAACATTTATGTTAAAAGTATATCACCCATAAGTACTATAAGTATATGTTTAGTGTAATTGCGTTACTGAACACACAACGGACCCGTGTAAATATGCAAAGTATCCGCATTTACGTCACTTTTACGATGATTGATGTCTGACGGAGCTTAGTGAATAACCAAATATATTCTTTTTCCTTTACGGTATATTACACGTAGTTCTCAGTCGCAATTTTTAACGAATATTACGAATTTCCCGATATAAGAGCGTTCAAGGATTGTACAGTCTTCAGCTTCCTTATATAATTAGCCGCGCTTCGCAGCTTCACTCGCTTAACATAATAACATACCACATTATAAACTTCTATTTCAACAAATCCTTCCTTAATGCTCACTGGTATCCTGAAAGGAGACTAGTATATCTCAAGTTTGTGGGGCAGTAGTTTCGTCTTTATTTATATAGAATAGGGGCAAAAGAGTATACGGAGCCTTTTTACGACTGACGAGACCCATGAACATCCACATAATTACTATGCCGATGGTGGAATGTGCTATGGTCTGTGCGTTGTCTGTCAGCCAGTCAATCTGTCACTCGGTAACGGAAGAGGTTTACACATACATAAATTGTTAGCAAAGAAAGTGGTGCACTCTAGTCGATTTGTGCCGGCACGGCCGGAGTGCCGTGAGGGTGTCGCGTTTCGTTCACTTTGCGAGTCCTTCTTGAGAGTTGGGGGAAGGGATTAACGCGTCTGCATAAGTGCTTAAGAATGTGGGCTGTAGCCAATACACATAGACTGTTCTCTTACACTTAACTATGAAAGATGAAAGAAAAAAAAAACAAATATTTATAAGGCTTTGCTGGGCTTTGATTACGCTTCAGGATGTTTCTGACGAATTTACCGGATCAGATTTTTGAAGGCTTGAGGCAAATTTTTAAACAAAGAGTAATTCCTGCTCTTCCTATATCCCTCTCTCTGCGATCATATCAAAGGATTGTAATGGTTGCCGCTGTTGATCCTGGCGACACAGGAGCAGCTGCGGTCGAAACAAGTGGTGAGTTAAGTTAGTAAAAGTTAAGTAAAAATTACTATGCAAGTACTTTTTAGGAGGTCACTATAATTTATCAGTTACTAACTGACCCGATAGACGTTATCCTGTCATAAGAAATTTGCTGTCATTTTTTATGGCATAAGGGGGTAAACGAGAAATCAGCCTTTTGATGACTACCGACACCCATGGACATTCGCATGTTACACAAGTGCGAAGCCCTCCTATAATCCCCCAATGGGCCACTGAAACGCGACACCGACGCTGTCACTTTACGCCGGTATCAAGTGAGCGAGAGGTACCTCTTCGCTCGTGCCGGCGAAATTCCATAGCATTTGAGGATGTAGTGTCTTCAAAAAATTTCAAAACATATTTGTTTTTATGAGTTTGTTCCGAGGAATTGTTCTGCTTAATACCAGGAGCAGAATTCCATCTTTGGACACGATAGAATTTTATTTTGTATGTAAAGTTCTAAAAAAGAGATCCAAAGGTAATCTCTTTGAGCATTGAATTCAGTTTCAATTAAGTCGTAAGTCTTTTTGTTTAAACAATCTTGGAAGACGCAAAAACACGATCGTCGGTCGCGGCTGTACGGCGAGACGAATTCAGGAGCTTAACAAATATTTTTAAGTCGTATTTACTTAACGCTCTATGTACCGCTTTGTTCACCGTACCGTTAAATGATATAATAAAGATTCAAGTGTTAAACACACAATGATAGATCATTTTAAGATTAAACATTGCTGTTGGAGGTCTGGTTCCATAGTTCTATAGCGATGATATTAAATAGAAAGACACAGGATTGGTTATAGTACTCCCATTCTGATGGAATGGCAACCCAACACTACCGCAGAGAAATCAGGTGCAGGACTTTAACATGCTCTTCGAGGCACGGGAGTGTAACATCACCTACTTTCTGATTCCGGACGGATAAGTAATTGAAAAATCCCAATAGGCAATATGAGGGACTCCCGGTCCCTCTGACCATGACAATAATAGGTTAATTAGCTATTAATAACGCTCTGATATCGCAATGCATCCTGCCAATCTGCGGGAGAGAGAGAGAGAGAGAGGGACTCTTCCTTTCAACCCCAAACTTAGTCTCGTCGCGAAGAAAAGCCGGCGCATTTCGCGGCTTCTCTTCGTGTGAGTTCGAGTCCGAAAAATATTGGTAACTCTTTTTTATTGAGCATGTTTACTACTAGGCTAAGGGGTAGTTGTTGAGGTGTACGTATTAAAGACAACATGACGCGATATGTGTTATGTATTTTTTTATTGCATACGACAGCCAAGAAGCAGTGAGACAAGCATCTACCGAGAAACATCCGCACACACACAAAATTGGAACATCTCATGTTATAATTACATACACTGTTTTCAAACCGTTTACAGGAACACATCCGCATGGTTTATCAAGAGGCGGTGTACGTAATCCAGTGGTGATAAAATTAATAATCACTTACCACGTCTGCCGCGTGTCCCACAGAGGACGCACGTATACAATTTTTCACGACAAAGACTATGCTAATAACCGTAGAGTACAAAGGAAAAGAAAAGTAGGCGAAATTTTTTGTGCCTGTTGTTGCCGGCCGATGTCTAGACTATCCTTTATTTATGAAGTAATGTGCTTATTTTGTATGCAAACATTTTTGTTTATCACACATGTTTGAATTATTTATGAGAGACAGTTTGTGGTATGTATTGATACATTCTTCTTACTGGAAGATAGGTATAGTCACAATATTATAAATCACAAATTCATTTTCAAACAATTTTAATGCGGAACCATACAACGTGAATTGTAATAGATTTGATATGTCAGCTATACGGGCTGAGATCGCGCGGAGAACACCGCACGGAGGAGTAGCGGATGCCCGGTTTAGGTAGCCATATAGTGAGAATCAAAGACAACTAGGTACTTTTAGATACGATTGTTTACGTGATTGTTTCCGTAGTCGGAATTCGAATCGAGTACAGAATATGATGTGATGTCATTGTCCAGTGTCTTATAGACACCTTGTATATTTCGTCTATTTCATTTAACTAGGTGCATTTTTGACATAAATGTTAAAATTAGCCAGATTTTTTTTGTGGATTTCGTTATTTTTCTAAGTGCGGCCATAGATACGGTTACAATAAAAAATATTACATTTGAACTTGGAATCTGTAATTTTTATATGATTGTCCATCGTGTTTTCTCATTTTGGCGACTATATACATATATATGTATAATATCTTGCGATAGTAAAATAGAGTGGGGTGGGAAAGAAAGAGAACAGAATCGCTGTGATTGCATTACGCAAAGTAGGTATTAAGCCTAATTAAATTTTTAAAACTCTCCACACACTTGGTATTAGTGAAATGTTTGTGTACGGGGCTATCAATAAGTACCATGAGACTTCCTCTATTTGTGACATAGAAAGATCTGGCCGTCCACGTTCTGTCCGTACAAAAAGGTCAAAGCATTAATGGAAGGGATTCGAAAAGAACCCGCCCGGATGCAAAAGATTTTATCTCGGAAAATGAAGATAGCACCTAGAAACATGTCGCATATTTTAAGAGATGACTTAAAACTTTCATCCCATAAAAGACGCACTGGTCATTTCTTAACTGATAACTTAAAGATGAATAGGGTGGTAGAATCAGTGGTAGAACAACAAATGATTTGTTACGCAAGGGGAGGTTATAGAAAAGTTTTGTTTACGGATGAGATTTTTCTCATTTTATCAAATAAAACCGTATCTATTAATTATTCAAAGCTCTAAGGAAGCTTCCTAATTAGTCGACAGAGTGCAACGTGCGAATCACCCGACTTCAGTGATGGTTTGGTGGGTGTTAGCTATAAAGGGGTGACTGAGCCATATTTTTGTGAATAGCTTATCAATACTTCGACACAAGCGTATCAAGATACCATTCTTGAGAAGTTAGGAAAGCCCCTTAATAACACCATGTTCAATAACCAAGTATGGTCCTCCCAGCAAGGCTTGTTTGGAAGCGAACGTCTCGGACTCCATCAGAGGTGAAGACTGGCCGTCGTCGAGTCCCGATCTTAATCCGATGGAGTATGGTTTATGGCCAGTTTTAGAAAGTACAGCTTACACTAAAAGCCATGATAATTTGGAGCACTTAAAACAATCCATACGATTGGCAGTGAAGATTTTCCGCATGGATAGAGTGCGTGCTTTTATTGATAACTGGCCTCTAGGATTAAGGCACTGTATTGCAGCCAATTGTTGTATATTTGCGAGTTAAAATATCACACTGTAAAATATATGTTATTTGCAATTACTTTTTTTAATTTGTTACAATATTTATGGCGAGACTAGGTACATTCACAGTTGTCCACACAGACAGTATGCCCATTATGTAGCTGATTCATTAACTAAGCGCCTACTTTAATATCGTCGTTATACTTGTGAAATATTGGTGGACAAAGAAGTTAGTATCCTTTTAGAAGCTTATATCATTTAACAAAATATTCTTAATTATATACATTATGCAAGTTATAATGACGAATAAATGTAATTCACTCTGGCATTCGTTTCTCGGGAGTGCAAATTACAGTTTACTTAAAACTATAAGTAATGTCCACTTAAATATGAACGTTGTTTTTTATAACACTTGTGATAATAAAAGTGATTCGACTATGTTATAAATTGACTTTTGAAGTCATAGAACGTCCAAAATGGATTATGCCCGTACACATTGTACATACGCTTTCAGTCCGTATTGAATACATGATAAGTTATTTGTGTTATTGTTTGTATTGGCTGTCCAATCACTTTGTTTGATCTTTACACCTTCGAGCTTGTGTTATTTTTCTATGGGATAGGATTCATCAATATCTTTCTTTGATATTTGGTGCGTAGTTTTGAAGTTATATTTCTTTTGGCGTGTAGATAAATATGATGAGCAAATTTTTAAGATGGGTCCGCCTGTACACTGTCACAAAAAAACCGATACACTGAGGTCAGCTATAGCCAACATTTCAGTTTTCCTATTGTTACACCAAAGAAATATAACTTCTAACGCGTGTACATAAACATCAGAAATACACACAATTTTTTCTGTAGAAAGGTTTAACGGGAGGGCGGCGCGTACCGATGTGAGCGGTGCCAACACTTCATTACTAAACTAATATGCACATATAGACCTTGTATGGTATGTTCATACTATGTGAATATAGAATCAGTATACTAGATTTATAAGGTTAGACGCTAATATATAATTTTTATGGTATAGGGGCAAACGAGAATTCGGAACCTTTTCACGACTTTCGACGCCCAAGAACATACGCATAATTACTATGCCTGTGCGTTACTCTCCTTTCCACCTACCCCAATGGACCACCGGCTACTCAAAAACCATACGAAACGCGACACCAAAGATGTAATTTTACGGCGGTATCATGTGAACGGGAAGTACCTCCTCAACAATGTGCTATATTTATATAATAATAAGTCTATTTGCGAATCCATTTTAGCAATACTGTCGCTTAAAAAGTGTTACTTATATAATGTATATTAGAGTATTTTTTGGATTTTTCTGTTTTCGCTATCTCTTTTTGTAGATAATCTTTCTTTATCAATCATCGTAACATCATCTTGTGGAATTGTTGTCTATGGAAAGAGTTTATCTTTTTTGAGTTACATTCATTCATCAATATTCCTGACACGGCATTGATTTCCTTCAAAACAAAGGAAATCTAAAACAATATATCCTGTTGAAAGTTGTTTGACTCATCATCGTGTTTGAGAATACATACCAATTTTACTTTTTCTTCATCTGTCGTGGCGACATTCGCGTCACGATCGGGGCCGCGCGTGCTAACTGACTGGACGGACGTAAACACACACACGCACACACACACACTCAACACGCCGCGGCTGATAAAATACGTATCAACCTTGTAATGCATCACTAGATACAGTGTAAATAGAAAGAGAGAACATATGAGAATATGCCAGTTGATACGCGTGTCTTGCTATCTTTATACGTAGCAGGCCTTCACGTATTTCGATGTTCTCTTCACGTATCGCGATGAGATACATAATTGTATATATTTCCATGCGCACAGATGCGATTCAGTAAAAGGTAAATGAACGACTAGGGTAATTTCTTTTTGACTGCTCTAGGCTGACGGTGAAGTGACCAGTGCAGTTTCATCGGTTACTATAGGACACGCTGGGCGACGGTCTAGGTGAGATTGTGGTCGATAGAGGACACACCTCCTTTCCCGCGGATAGGAAGAATGCATCCTGGTAGTGAATGTGATGACTGGAGGAACCGTTCCCCCCTCCTCATCCACCACGGGCAAGTGGTACGACTCGCGCACCGTCGTCGTGGTTAACCTAAATGGTACGACGCAACGGTTTGATTGGAGCTCGTTGCTAAATCGCAAGAGGTACTGGACCCACCAGGATAATCACTGGCTCACGTGATAAAGCTGGGTTTTCTTTTGAGTTTCCGATGATTTTGGAGGACATCTGGCTAAAAATTACATGAGCTTAGGTGGTTCTCAAGCCCGGGCTGCTCGTTTATACCCTTATACTTCTAGTAGGTAAAAAGGAATTATACTTTGTACGCAGATATACGGTTCTGGATTGGAGGGCGCGTTTATCAAAACAAAGTGTTGGTCCACAGTTCACCAGTTGGGAAGACGATCACGACGGCCCGGGATGGCTGCGAGTAGCGGGAGACCGGTCATCTTGTCGTTCATTGCGTGAGGCCGGTGTCCAGCAGTAGACCTACAAGGGCTGATGATGATGATGATGACGCAGATATTGGTTTTATTCCGAACGTCGGTCTATACTAACTCAGTTCGAACGCGCTAGAAAATCAACCATAATCTATTGATAATTATATAAATCCTACCTTCTTACATAAAATAAAAGGGAATTATGGCCCTGGTCAGGAAGATGCTTTTTAATTTTACGAGCTATGATGTACGACTGCGGTGCCGTTAAAGCGTTTTAACGGCCATGGCTTTTAGATGAATATTGAGACGGCGGATGTTGGCCATCGCCGTTCAGCTCATACGATTAATTAGTACCTTTTGCACAGAATGCTTTCTCATTAATTTAGTACACAGGCGACAGAGAAAAGCGCGCGGAATTTCAAGACTTTTTAATTGAAGTAATGATGCCACATTCAGCATTCTTAAATCGCTAAGTGGGTAAACCATTTGATAGTAAGTATAGATAGTAAACCGTACTATAGTACGAGCTGGATCTTTCGCATACACGAAACGCTAGTACAATTACAATCAGATTTTATACAATCGAAATCGCTAGGAGATTTTTTCCTTTGGCTTGTTCATTTTTTTATTTTCCTCAAAGACGCGATGGGAAAATATTTACTTTTGAATGCCATCGTTAAAACTGTATAAATTTCGCAGCATGGGAACGAAAGTTGATGGCCAGTTGACGTACATTAACATCTGCACAGTTAGATGATATATATAGTGCTGCTAGCAACCAACTTTCTGAATCAGATACATCTTCATAGATTCAAGATAATGTCGTCTAATCGGATAAACTTAGAATTTTAGAGTTCTTTTAAACACTTTGATCTGGCTGGCACTTAACTATGGCTTCGTAAATAACAGTAACGTCGGATTTTTTTAATCTTCAAAAAGAAGGAGGCAAACAAGCAAGCAGCAAGCTTCATGACACTACATCCTCCTATGCAACGGAATTGGGCAGGCACGACCGGGGAGGTACCTCCCGCTCACTTGATACTGCCGTAACGTGATACTTACGGTATCGCGTTTCATACGGGCAACGCATGGGCATAATTATGCTGATGACCATGGGCGTCGGTAGTCCTTGAAAGACTCCGATTTCTTGTTTGTCCCCCTATACTATAAAAAAAACGGGAAGTCGGAGCCTTCTGGTGACTACCCATAGATATTCACATTATTATCATGCGTTGCTCTACCTTGGGCCTTTTTACCCCTCCAATCTCTCTCTTATTCTTATCCTAAAATGGGCTACTGGGAACATACAACCTGCACGAATTGCGTCAGCATAGCTGTCGTTTTGCTGAAGGTAGTCTGAGGTACCTCCCCATTCATGCCTTCCATTCAATTCGGCTATAATAAATGTATTCATGATTAAATATATGTAAACCCGGAATCCATTAAGTAGTTTTATTGTAACACAGAAAGTTGAGCCATTACGAACGATATTAAGAGAACTAAGTTATTGTAATGAGTAAGCATACGCGTAAACAGAAATGCGTAACAGTAAACGCGTAACGCGTAAGCAGAAACGCGTAAGTAAGAATACACGTAAACAGAACAGAACGTTCATCATAATATAGAGAAACGCACATACAACAAATAGCGTAAATAATTCTACTCTATCTTCCATTGTGCTGATGCCAAATTAAAAACACAGCGGTAGTGCGGCCAACGGTGGAATGTTTATATCTATTACACAAAAGCTGTTAAAATGTGTCCCAGTATGTGGCTCAGTGTTATCTGCGTCTGCGCATACGGCACGTGCGACGTGCTTTTAAATTACAATAACGTATGCATACCGGACTTGAAAAGGGCTGAAACGGGACACGCATATATGTACTTTATTTCTTAACCTAAGACGTTATTGTGTACATTGGGGCTAAATCCAAATATACGTGTAATGCTCATTAAAGGTTTGATACAAAATATGCAAGCTTATCTTTTTAATTGCAAAGGTAAGTGACCACTAACGCCCATAGACATCCGCATCACCAGAGGTCTCGTAGACGCGTTGCGGGCATTTTAGAGATAAGTAAACTCTTTAATTCGGCATGTAGCCGTCGGATTGAGAGTTTCGGTGTATGTGTTGCTGTAAAAGCCCGAATACTGGTTAATGTTAGATTATCATTGCTCTTCACATTTTTTTGCCCTCTTTGTTGGTTTTATTTCAGCTAAACACTTTGCGTACTTGCACTTGGCTCGGGTAGCGGGAGGTTGCAGATGGACTTACAAGTACGATGCGATGCACCGTTCACGTTATGGCGTCTTTTACCACAAAGGAACGGTAATAAACCATTCCTTTGTGCCAAATTCTTAGACCGGCCTAATTCAATTTCAATGCCGCATGATACTTTTTCTGAAAACCAGCCCACTCGAGTTAAATTTTCTTCACTTGTGCACCATGGAGATGTTTTAATAGTATGAAGGGGTGGAAGAATGATCAATCGAAGCTCTTGGACTACTGCTTGCCGACACCAATAGACATCCGCATTTTCTCCTCCCTTTAACTGTCCTTTATTAATGAGCAATGTTTAAAAGTCAGAGTTGAAAAATAATCTTTGTGAAGGATAGATAAATAAAAGAAAAGTTTTATAAAAGGTCATGCTCCGATGGTTCGGACATGTAGAAAGAACGATGGATGTAAAGTTAACCAAAACAGATATATAATGCGAATGTGGAGGGATGTAGGCACCGGGGAAAACCCAGACTAACATACCACGATCAAATTGGTCGGGTACTGTCCGAAGGTAGTGTTCGGAGTCTTCGCAACCGGCGTGTTTGTATGAAGAGAGTTATGAAAGTGGAGGAGGCAAGGCTGGTATGTAAGGATCGTGACATGTGGCGCTCCGTCCTCTCTGCCTACCCCGTTAGGGACGTGGCGTGATATTATATTGTTGTTGTTGTTGTGAATGATGCATAAATTCATAAAGACGTTTACAGGTTCATTGTAACATGACGCTAAGACCTATACACTGCGGCAAACCGAGGGGCGCTTCGTATTCGTATTACTTTTTGCAAATAATTTCATTGAGACAGTTGTAATTATAGTATATAATACACAAGTATTGCGCATAATGCACTACGCGATACAATATATTTTATCATTTACTCTTTATTGCATTGTAAACTGTCGGGTAAACTCCTTGAGACTAGTTCTAAGCGCATCTTTACGATAACTGCACATCCTTACAGTGTGCCGTAAATTTTTATGCATATGTATCGTGCGATCGATATGTGTGTGTTAGATATAGATGAAAGGCTTGCCGAAGAACACAAAGGGTTGGATAGCCATACACTTGCCTGTAAGACAGTTTACGCCTATAGCCAAACCTGAATATCTATACTAATATAATGCTGAAGAGTTTAGTTTCTTTGTTTGAACGCGCTAATCTCAGGACAGGGTTCGAATCAAAAAAAATTTTTAAGGCTACAGGCTATATACACTATGACGCTACGACTAACAGGGCCGGAGTTAGCAGGTGAAAACTAGTTTTTTTATAAATGTGTAATAGAAGCTTTTCACGTCTAAAAGTGATTACAGATCGTCATAGTTGTAAATGAGCAAATACGTACCTTTAATAGGATTAGCGGGAAAACGGGAGCGACCAGAGAACATAGCCTTTCCATGACTGCCGATGCCTATAGACATCCGCATAATTGTTGTGGGCGAGAGGTACCCCTCCGGTCGTGGCAGCCGAATTTAACTGCAATGCAGCGTGATACTTCTTCTAGGCACCTGCCCACTTGAGTTGCGTTTTCTTCAATTGTTATTTTTATATTACTTTAATGAGCTGTATATAACAAAAAAAATTAATAACTGATACATTTTACTCAATTACTTTGGTTCTTACTTAATCATTTTGCACGTATTTAATTTAAGCACTCACATATCATTCCAATTTCACATTTAGGCATGTTCATTTGAACTTGACATTGTAATCGTGTACCGATTAATGATTATCTGACTGCGGCGGAAGGAGAGTAATGTTATTCGAGCGTAGTTACGTATGTATGTATATAGACTGCAAGTAGAGGTGGTGTCTTGCTGCATTGCAACCAAATTGTGGACACGACTGGGCAGGTACCTCTCGTTCGCATGACACGGCCGTAAAGTCGTAGCTAAGTGCTCGTGTCTCCTGCGGGTTTTGAGTAGTCATTTTGTGTTTTTGGCTTCATCCCATGCCCCAATGGGTGGGCACATTGGAGATTGGGATGAAGGAGGGCAGAGCATCTACATTTGGCGTCGGTAGTCACCGAATAGCTCCGGTATCTCGTTTGTCCTCCTGTACTATAAGGAAAAGACTTCTTGTTATTACTTATGTTGATAATACGAGCTACACAAGGTACTCTCATACCAACACTAAACATATATTTAAATACTCTTGTTTCTGTTTTCAGGTAAGTTCACGGTGTCCAAATTAAATTAATCAACACGTAAGTCAAGAAGCCAGAGGTGTCTGCAATTGAGAGGTGATTGGATATCTCGGCGTTAATTGAGACACTGGTTTTACTTAATCATAATAATTAAATCTGAATAGTGTACGTAACTATTCAGATAAGTAAAACGAGTTCCATTGTTCAAAGGTTTTAAAAATTGCGTTTTGAAATATATATATATGCGTTT
>JAFELO010000046.1:223439-242632 GCA_017140195.1 Eumaeus atala | reverse complement strand
AATGATTGAGCGCCAGTTTCATTTGTATTGTATAATGTACTGTAAATGTGAAGAGCTTTATTGTGTTTGTTTGAGCGCGCTAATTTCAGAAACTACTACGCTAGTAAGTATAAGAGGCAAACGAGAAGTCGTGATTATTCTGAGGACCATCCACGTCCATCCATCGGAACATCTATACTAAACATGTTCCTTTTCATTAAAAAAAATTGGGGAATGTTATAATTAAAATATTAAATTATTATTATTATTTCTAAATAACAGGAAGTGCGGGCCCGAATTGAAAAATTGTTTTTGTGTTGCATAGTCCATTTATCGAGGAAGGTTATAAAAAATCATTACGACGATAAGACCGAAGTTAACTCGGATGCTAGTTTTGACATAAAATGCAATAAATTTCCCTAGTAACCACGGTAAAGATGTTGGAAAAATTTACTTCACACACATTATTCGCTAAAATTTGAAAGGGTTTTTTCTTATTACCGTAAGTCTCTAGGCGAGATCCGACTAATTAACATTACTCGTATTTTACTTGCGGTTCAGGTTTGTAAATCAGAGGTCGCTTTCGTTGCAACACACGTAATCTTTATATTTTACCAGTTTACTCAGTCTAGTCCTAAGGTTTCCATACTCGGAAGTTCCGGTATGTACGTTATCGTTGGCCCATTGTAAGTGAGGAGGCGTGGCCGAAGCGTCCGCAATTATATACATATTTATGAAGATCGGTAATTATCGAAATGCTCTGACTATTCGTTTTTCAAATGAAGGTGTAGATCCTATTTTTTTATAATAGTACGAGGGTGGATCTAAAAGTTCTAAGCCCGACCAAGAAAATGAAAGAAAAGTGGATCTAAATTTATTTTTATTTTTAGACATGGTCTCCATCTAGTTCAACACACTTCTTCCACCTGACCTGCAACTTTTTTATCCCCTCGAAAAAAGATTCCGGAAGGTCGGCGAAATAATCGTTTACTGCGACTATCACCTCATCTTTGGTCGAAAATTTCGAGCCGCCCAAATGTTTTCTTAAATTTGGAAATAAATGATAATCCGAGGGCGCTAAATTCGGCGAATAAGGTGGGTGGAGCAGCAATTCGTAGCCACAATCATGGATTACAGACATTGTTTCAACCGAAGTGTGAACACGTGCATTGTCTTGATGAAACAAAACTTTCTTACGCAACATTCCCGGTCTTTTTTCTTTTATTTCTTCCCGGAGTTTCCGTAAAAAGTTACAATAATAATTAGAATTTATAGTTAGACCTTTCGGTAAATAATCTACGAAAATAATGCCCTTCGCATCCCAAAAAACAAGCCTTGACTACGACTAACAAGTCGACAAAACGACCTTAGCCTTTTTCGGTGTAGGAAAGTCTGATCTTTTCCACTGTTTGGATTGTTGCTTTGATTCAGAAGTATGGTGGTGAACCCAGCTGTCATCCATGGTAACAAATCTAGACAAAAAGTCCTCGGGATCAATCTCAAAAAGTTCCAAAAAGTCTCGCGAAATTGTGTGTCGGACTCGTTTTTGTTCAACTGAAAGCAACCTCGGGACCCAGCGAGCAGAAACCTTATGGAACCCCAACTCTTACGTTATTATGTGTTGCACCCGGCCATAACTAATGTTTGTTATCTCAGCTATCTTACCAATGGTCAAACGTCGGTCCCCAGTACGAGATCACAAATTTTATCGATGTTTTCTTTCATGATAGAGGATGTAGGCCTTCCACACCTAGGATCATCTTTAATGCTCTCACGACCGCGCTTAAACTCAGCTTCCCACTTCTTGACACTGGAATACGATAGAGCAGACTTCCCCAAAGTGCTCACCATATCTTGATGGATGTCTTTTGGTGATAGGCCTTTTTTATTGAGGTACTTAATGACTGCACGGTGTTCAATTTTCTCCATTATTGAAAATTGCGTCAGATTGCTTCAAACAAATAATCACAGAAAATTTATATTGTGCAGTATCGGAATGAAACTGCGCACAATAAATCAATATGACACATACTAACAAATGATGGCAGATTTAAAAAGATGCCATAGCTATGTAGGTTAGGCCACGAACGAAACCTTTGATCTTTCATAATAATTGACAAGAATTATGTTAATAGATGACGGTTTCTTCGTACGAATCTACTTACCTGTAATTCAATTTTGTTCTAAGTGTTGCCCTAAATTTGTCCGAAAGAAGATATCATCGAAAAGGTGGCGTGACCAACCCTTCGAAGCGGCAAAATTGAATATTGAAATCAATTAATCTATCAATTTTTAATAATCATGAAAATTTAATACTTATAGTTACAAAAGTAGTAGCTCGAACTTTGTGACATGTCAAATTGTAACGTGATTCATCGATATCACGATATATCGAATATTGATGTCAAAGTATCTATAACATCAACAAGGTAAATACGATTTTATCTTCGTAATCTACATAAACATAATTAAATGTCGCATATCCAATTAATAAATAATTAACAGCACAAGATGTGTAAGATTGACTGAGATAAAGTGATTCAAATCGTGAGAGCTTTTGAGTAGCGGATACCCGCGTCATATGCGTCGATGATATTTTACTACGGCGATATCGACAAGTACATGTAAAGGGCCCCCATACACGGAGCGTTTTGTTGACGACCTGTGATTTAGATCGATCTAATTCTGATATGATAAAACAGTTATGTCTGAAAATCATAGTAGAGATTGAATCGGAAGAAAGAATAATTAAATCATTATGTAATAATTATTATTATTATTATACGATGCCCATTCTTCGTTTCCGCCGTGCCACTTACTTACATGTTTTTTTTTTTGACAAGATCTAATTAGCTTCACCTGCACTTATTTATCTTCGATTGTAACAAAGTCTTTTATCTGAATTATTACCATCTTTTATATTCATATGATTAAAATATTTATTTATTATTAATATGATTATATCGTTTCTGTTTGAATAGATGGGATAGTAAAAAAAATTCGCTTGTTAGGAAAATAAGCACGTCTGGGTTATAACTGTTGTTATAGTTTTAATTTCTCTCGGCCGGCGTGTCTGTCGGATGGAAAGTCCGTTTAAAACTTTTACGGTGACAATAGGAGCTGCGTTGACACTAATCTGTGGGCACTTGACATCAACGTAAAAGAAAGCGTGGCGTTAAACAGACTAGATAGTATCTTGGATTGTGATTTTTTGTTCGTAAACAGAAACATAATGGACCTTGTTGGTATCGAATGTAAGGGCCAAGTTCCCTTGAGAAACCGATTGTCATTAGCGTTTAGAGAGACACTCGGGAGAACTGATGGAAGATGGGCCACTTTTAGCAATAGGTGCCGGCACGTCCGGGAGGAACCTCTCGCTCACATGATAGCTGCGTAAAGTGACATCGTGGTTTTTGAGCAGCCTGTGGCCCATTTGGGTGGTAAGGAAAGGAGACCATCGGCTGTGATTATGTGGATTTTCATGGAAGTCGGTAGTCGGCAAATGGCTCTAATTTCTCGTTTACCCCTATATACTAAAAAAATATACTTGAGTTGAGACAGATACCGAAAATACGAGATGAAAATAATAGGAATAATCCTAGATCCACTATCCAGTAAGCTGTTGGAATCACGAGTTTTTTTTCGCTCGTTTATTTTCCTAATGGCATCTGCATTACCTACCAATCGAAGTAAACGATGTCTGGTACTGATAACATTAAAGAAATAACACGGCAAAAAAAACGGCAATACAAATTTAATTGTAATCATAACATCTGCGCATCTAACGTTACCACCGCTAAAACAAATGTAATGGGAATAAATTGTGAGGCGGTAGAATATGGCAAAGCGACAGGATACAGGATACCCGTTATCACAATAAGACGCTGTGAGTACATCGACCATTAATTACTTACCCCTCAAATTAAACGAACAAGTATCTAAAGATATTCCCAGCGCATAGTCACGTAGGACACAAATGTAGTAACAAAAAAAGCATGTAAAAATAGAATTGCGGTCACTTTATGATCTGAGTCACCTACATGTTAAAAATACACAACATGCAGTCAGATAGTATCGTTTATTATGAATTGGACGACGGCTTAATAGTCTTGTAAATAGGGCCGCTTGGGGTAGGTTTGACCTGTTTATAATTATGATAATCATGTCCAGGTAAGTGCTAAAGGTATTAAAGTACGCGCTATCGCTAGGAGCGTACACTTATTTTATACTTAAGTGTTATGTTCTCCTTCTGTATCTTGTGAAAAAATATTTTCACTATGTTGGTAAACTATTTTATAACATCATATTGAAATTAGCCGGGCTTAGCATGTAATTTGTGTAATTTTAAACTTTGTTACCCGAAGTTATGTTAAATACATACACACCCATACATCATCAAGCCAGTTCAGGTAGACAGAGGGAACGGAGCGCCACATGTCGCGATCTCTTTATCCCTTTTTTTTTTTTGGTGACGAAGGGGAATGCATTTACGTATGTTATCTGGGCGCCCGGGTAGACTCCCAGACTAAACTACTACGGGAGCCTGCAGCCGCTATTAGTGGAGGGTCCCGGATCTGCAGGCAACAGGATGAAATAGCGAAATCTGTCTATCCCTGCAATGCCCTCTTAATTACGTTAAAATTATATATGTAGTAGTATTATTTACAGATACAATTGTATGATGGAATTTGAAGCCGTACCGTGCGTGGAGGTTCAGTTTTCTAATATATGCACCAGACGTCTCTTAAAAGAAACTAGAAATATTGACACAATGTTACTTTTAATATCTTTTATGAATCAAATTGCGAATTTCCTTAAACTATTACAGTATACCTGTAGGCCACGAGTGAAGCAATATTTATAAAAAGGCTTAACACTAAGAATGTAATTCTATGAGACCCTCTGGCTAAGTTGCTCAAATGAAAGGGAGGGAGTTATTTTGTGTATCGAACTGATTTGAAACTTGATTGTGGGCGGGCATGGCAGCCCCACGCGGCTCTTGTATTCCATTTATACTCCGCCATTATTAATTTCTTTATTGAATTACTTTCCATCTTAACACATTGCAGGTGCTTTGTTGTTTCCAATCAAAACATACCTACGCCTGCAATAGGCCACCCCTCGCGCTTTAAAACCTGATTCAGTAATTAATGATCTATTTTATTTTGATAAACATTGCAACGTGGACGGTCAACGAAGTAGTTAATGTTAGATAAATAATAGATAGTAACACTGCCACAGTTCATTTTAATCATAGCGGCACGATTGAGGTTGTTTCGACTGTTCCCCCTTTGCGTTGCGAAAAAGCAGTTTTCAAATTTTTATTAGTCGCGTGAGGAAATACATTTACTACACGATCACATATCTATAGACCTCGCTGGGATGTCAAGCCCCCATTCACAACGCCCCATTCAAACCCCACGCTCACCTCGTTACGCCAGTACTTCAGCACACTGTGCCGAAGCGCCGACGTGACGTCATGGACATCAGGTGTTGTGACCTATTTATATATACATACTGGCCTTGGACGTGGGTCGGATCCGTTGGTTGTAAGGAACTCAGGTAGCTGCCGATTACCTACAGGAGCCCCGCGGCCCGATCAGTGTAGGGCCCCGGATTTGTCACACGCAGGGTACCTTCTATTGCTAACGGGATCCAAAAAATAAGCGTTTTTGAGGCATCCTGACCATTCACTAACGAAACGTGGTGACAACAGTCTTTGTCGTAACTCATCAACTCGTCATTATTTGAAGGATTCCAGAAGCTCGTCATCCACAAATGGGGAAATCTCTCATTACTCTAGTTGCAATGTAACAGCGTAGACCCAGACTATATTAGATAGGTCGTATAGAACCTGATTGTTAAAAAGAGGTAGCTGTACAGATAAAATGATTTCAATATATTCATATTATATAAATGACTCTATTATGAGCGTATTTTTAATATCATAATGTAAGCGTAGTGTTAATACTTTAATTAAAATAGTAGATGTCGCGACAACATGACACCAGACCTGAACGGAGCTTGTCTCGTATGGATTATTATTGTGTCAACACTTATCGTAAAACCCTGTATATAATTGTTGTGATACAAGTCAACTTCTAGCAATAGCTAATTCGTGGTCAGCTCAGTTTTACGATAAACACAGCAAAATTAGATTCGTGCTGAATTTGGAGAGGGTTCCGTGATACCATTGCCCTAATCTGAACCGCGATAAAATCCGTTAAACTAGTTTTATTGTTAAGAAAATTATAAACCATTTCTTTCGTTTTCTATTGAACTAACATCACCCCGCGGTTTCACCCGAGTAACTCCGGTCTTATTAGTCTTAGCGTCATGGTATATAGCTTAAAGCATAACATTCCTAAATAAATGGAATATTCAACACAACAAAAATTAACAGACCAGTCAAACTTTGCAACTTTGCTTGTCTGTTGAAGCCCAGCCTTCCTTTCAACAACATATAAGCATTTTTTTTAACTGCACATTTTATGATAAAGAGATAAATTTCAACGACATATAACTTTTCATTAGAAAGATAAATAACAAATTATTATTATTTTATTAATACAGACAGTTTTAGTATTTTGCTTACTTATTTCTAATTTCTCTTTTATTTTTTAACTCCAATGTACCGATGTTGCCAACGGACGATTATAAAAAATAATTTGCATATAAAATGTAATAAATTGACTTATGATTGTGATAAGATTATTTTTATGCGTCTTTAAGTAGTGGGCTTGTTTTTGCTCGTATTATTAAGTACATCGTATAAAATATATCATAATAACAAGATGTTAATTTCACACAAATTTACCAATTTTGTATTACGAATGTAGATGTTATTGTAAATGAATCGGTTAAATGTGTTTCGGATACACACGGTATTTTTTTAAGATTGTGGTTATCTACAAAATATAACACATTCAAATGGACTTTCAGAGAAAGCGCTTAATGTGTGTACTACTTGCCGAATTTTTGCTAAATTTAGCAACGTAACGTTTGAAAATAAGCGTTTCTCTGTTTATTTCTCTTACCCTTGTTATAAATTATATAAATTGGTATTTAATATCGTATTAAATTTAATATAATAACAATCGTATTAATTTAAATAAACTATTTTAGATAGAAGTTTTATATCATTTCAAGAATTTGATGTCCGGTTTGGTAATCGTGCATGTTGCGCCAAGATTCGCGGTTTTGGGTCAGGTCATGGACGTTTATCTATGTAGCATATGTATATGTATCATAAAAATCTTAAACATATACACAGTCGTAACATATGTAAAAAAATGTTTCCGTTGCCTGTAATGAAAGTAATAATACACGCTATATTTTGTACTTATGAGGTGTGGATGTACTAGCAAACTGCCTACCTCTTCGGGGATAGTAGGCGTGAAGGTACTTTCTAGTTTTGGGAAGATAAAGTATTGATGGGCCATTAACACGACTTCATGGAGATTTTTGCGTAGTTATCAGTTCAGACTTGTGATTGACCATCTTTGCGTTGCTCAGATGTGGCTTATAGTCAACAATAATGTGATTAAATATATTCACAAAAAGATTATGTGTATTTTCAACTAGGTTTATTTCTTTGTTATCTTGTCGATTTTCAAAACGATAATATTCTACACACATCTAATCTACATACAAATGATTGAGCTACCTTATTCGTAATTAATGTATATGTAGTTTATTTATACACTAGATAGAGACACTAGGTAAATATACATCGATTATTATTTTGTGCCAGGGACATTAATGCCAAGCAACGTATTGAGCAGAAGTCAATTTATGGTGAAAGTAACATAAAAAACATAGACATTACAAAATTATCACGTTGAGAACCACACACGATCCATTATGTGCAGTGCAAAAGTAAATTAAAACTCCACTGTTTGAATTTAAAGTATTTCTTAAAGGTATAGTTTTAAAACCAGTATCATGATGATGAAGATTTAAATGATTGATTGACTGACCTCGTGCTAGATTATTTTGTTCACTTTTATTGTTCCGATGTACGTTGCGATCAATCTTTGAATTTAAAATCGGGTCTTGCAAGCTTTATATGACAGATCTAGTACGTTCGTAATCGTAAATCAATATATTTCCAATCAGCACATGAAGTGCTGATTGGAAATATATTGATTTATTTTAGGTCCTTTTTTATTTAATAAAAAGCAAAGGAATCAGTTCACCTGGTAGTACAAACTACCTGTACATTCATACAGCAAAGGACGTGCAGCTGCGGTTGAAGGCCATACGGCCGGGTTACTCGCCCAGGTCAAAACAACCAAGCCGTATCAACAAAGTAACAACGTCAGTGTCGCGTTTCGAAGATGTTTATGGGTGTTGGTAGACGTCAAAAGGCTTTGACTCCTCATTTGCCCCACTATAATATAAATAGTAAGAAAACTATACCCACCAGGTACCTTTATCTTAATTTTCTATATTTTTTAGGTCATCGTTACCGACCACTGCTAATGTAAGTCCTTGCCACTTAACGCTAATGAAAATATGTTAGATTACTTCCCCGATTTTTCCAACCCTCTACTGCAGCGGAAAAATCTCACTTCTTCTATAAGTCACTGCGGATATGACATCATCAGGTCGTGGATGACCATGAAGTCTCAAAAATGCTCAGGAGCCTAAACAGCCGAAAATATGGCACTCGATGACATTAAAAACTTATGTATGGAATACCTAAATAAAACTTATGTATATCCTGTACATTCACTGCGTAGGCTGATTTATGCCCGAGTGAATGTGGGACGATAGGTGCAGCTTACACATCGGTTATGGACTCATTTTGAAGACCTCCAGTAGGTGTCGTTATAATTTTTCGTGCATGGAGCTAATGATGTTGATTTCCAAGACGATATCACGTCTAAAAGATTTTAAGGCGTCTAGTGGGTTTCTGCCCATGTTAAAATCCATATGAAATACTTAAGGAATGTGTTTGTACTGAAGTATAATGCTATAGGCAGGTTTTGAACCTCCCCACCATGGTTCAAGACTTGTCGTGACGGAGCGACTCAGTAGCCTGGGGTGAAGATGGGAACCTCACCCCATTGCACTGTCCCAAAGTTGGTGGGGTTATCCTGTGGTGCGGCACAACCCCATTTGCGGAAGTGGCGTTGTTCTCTTAGAGGTGTGACTAGCCGTCGAGGTGCCCTGATGATTTGTTGTTCCGGAGTACCACACCAAAGGCGGCACTGATGGCAACTCGCGGTGGTTTTTTGTGAGTATTCGGCGCTACAATGTGCCGCGAGCCCCACACAACACTGGACCCCAACCACCTGAAGCCGCGTAAATGCGCTTCCCCGCTTTAACAAGAACAAAGGCAGATTTTGAACCTACTACCATCTAATATGAGCTGAAATATAAACCAAAAGACGAAATGTATAAACAATATCGTCACTAAATTATATAATCCAATATTAACAGATAGATCAGTCAGTGGACGCTACACCTTGACGTTTATTGAATAGTAAATACCTCGTGGACACGTTTTAGTTTCACAGTGGACTGGACAGGCGACCACCTCCGACGGGTGTCATTGGCACGCCAGAACCGTTACTCAATCTCGCGTCCGCCAAATTAATTTGCCAATAAGAATCCGTACAACATTCAATATCAACTGATCGTATTAATGAGATGCTTGTATTTCTAGCGCCGGCCCCGTTATGTGATCGATAAAAAATTCTAAAACCTGAGCACTTAGAGTGTATGTAAAATAAGTAATGTCCCAGTTTGGTCTTAAGGTCATATATACAGGTATATGATCTTAAGAAGTGTGACCAAAAGAGACTAAACGATAATTATTAATAACTAAGTTATACTTCTTTTTATTTCAGTTCAAAATTAATACTATTCTTATATAACACTAAAGCATTACTCAATGCTGCTTAATTTGTATTCATAAAAATCCATTAGATGAAAGTTTTATGACAATCCCTTTTTAATAAGTGTAGCTTCCGAAACATTAGACCAGATTATTAAGAACATATCTGCGAAAAGGATAAATGAGTAGAGAATGTCAATTCATAAGAAATGTTTGAGTGTGTAAAAGAAAGTCGGAGTGCACATAAATATTCTATACCTCCTACGATCCCTAACTCGTTTGAGAAACGTGATGAGAAGTGCATTTGTCCTTTGAGGAAGCTCATTTCCATATTTGGATGGCAACGGGCGGTTGTAAAGGGATAATTAAAAATAATTGTCGGGATACATTCTGTTCAGTACGTTCCTGTGGACAAATTAAAAATGTATTACTTACTTGTTTCTAAAATAAGATATTAAATGGCAATGAACTTTCCTAACTACAATTACGAAGAACTGGACTTGTTCATAGTGCATATATCGACTTACATAACATTATTAATCAATATAATTTGTTAAGATATTTAGGTTAATGCTGACTCGCCTTGTTGATTCAAATCATAAAATACCATTACTCTAACTTTATTGTTTAAGTTACATGACACAAAGTATGTTGATATTATACGTAAGTGTTTTGACTTTTTTTTTTTATTGTAACTATTTTTAAATTCTGAATGTTTTTTTCTTCTTTTCTTCTGACAAAAGGGGCAAACGATCGAGTGGTTTGAGACTACCCGCAGCCCATATACATTTGCAAAACTTGACAGTCACTCTCTCTCAATCCGTACGCGCCTTGCAGACGCGTTGCGGGCCTTTAAGGAATAGGTTTGCTCTTTTCTGAAGATACGACTTTTAGGTAAGTCGTATCGGATCGGAAATACTGAGTGCGGCAGCTGGTTCCACAGTGTGGTTGTACGCGGTAAAAAAAAATGCGATTAGACTGCAGTGTTGTGGATTTACGGACATTAAGGTGGTGGGCGTGGTCCTGTCGCAATGTCTGAGGATGGAATTCTGCTGCTGTTATCAAGCCGCACAATTCTTCAGGGCACTCACCTTAGAAAGTACTGTAAAAGTCTACGAAGAGATGTCGGTTCACTACAAAGTGAACCGCCATGGCTTCGTAGGACCAAAGAATCGAGCTGTCCAGAAATAAATTGGCCGTCAACGATTCTAGTCGCTCTACGTTGTATACGGTCCAATGAAACGAGCTGATTTTGCGGGACCGCTGTCCACAGGTGTGTACAGTACTCTATATGCGGTCGGACCTTAAACCGTAAAGTTGCAGCCGATGGGCTGCATTGAAGTAAAGGCTTCGCCCTTTTGTGTACTCCCAGCTTCTTTGAGGCTATCTTAGATTTCGTTTCCAAATGTCCGCTGAACTAAATGTTACACACGGTATGTATTCCGATACTAGATGAGGTGGATAGGTAGGTGTTTCAAAAACGAGGAGATATGCCGAAGGGTGGCTTTTAGCGGTAAACGTGCAAACTTTTGTTTTATGAGGGTTAAATTGGACTAAATTTAGTCGCCCCCACTTGAACAACAAATCCTTGACTTCAAACACAACGTTATGTCGATACTCGGTAACATGTTCCCGGGAAATCTTGGCGCGGCCAGTGTACAGGGCATCCCCAGTGCTATCATCTCCGTAACAATCACGGCCACTAGTTTGCATAGGACTAGCGTAGGAGGCAGAACACAGCCTTGGGATACACCAGCGCTTGACAATTTTCAGGGCGGTGCATGTGCCCTCAACCACGACCTTGATGCTACGATTTGCCAAGAAGCTAGTGATCCAATCGCATAATATTCTGGTTAGTCCATATGAAAAAAACCAGACTAACCGCCAATCCCCCTTGGTTTCAATTGCAGCCGCCCATCTGTGCCTTACGTATATTAGAAGATCACTTATGAGGGTTAAATTGGACTAAATTTAGTCGGCCCCACTTGAATAAAAATCCCTGACTTCAAACACAACGTTATGTCGAGACTCGGTGAAGTGTTCCCGGGAAATCTTGGCGCGGCCAGTGTACAGGGCATCCCCAGTGCTATCATCTCCGTAACAATGACGGCCCCTAGTTTGCAGCACTTTATTGATGTGCAGAAGAAACAGCGTAGGAGGCAGAACACAGCCTTGGGGTACACCAGCGCATAACAATTTTAAGGGCGGTGCATGCGCCCTCAACCACGACCTTGATGCTATGATTTGCCAACAACCTAGTGATCCAATCGCATAATATCCTGGTTAGTTCGTATGAAAAAAAACCAGACTAACCGCCAATCCCCCTTGGTTTCAATTGCAGCCGCCCATCGGTGCATTACGTATATTAGAAGATCACCAACCAACCAAGCTGAACGTCCGCGGCGGGCCGTACTCATTTGATGATCTTCTAAGTATCGCGAGAACTGGTAGTTAAGAGTGGATTCCATAGTTTTGGTAAACAAGGGTTATCGCAATAAGTTGGTAGTTGAATGGGTCGGAGCGGTCACCTTTTTTTTAGGGATCGAGTGCACTAAATATGTCTTTCAAGATCTGGGGACTACGCCAACAGTATAAAAGAATCGGAAAAGGCAAGTAAACACCGGAGCCAAATTCGGAGTACATTCCCGCAGCACAATCGGAGCGTTGCCATCGGGCCCTCTCGACTTATGAATTTCCTGCGAAAGAAGTGCATTACACACAGCTCTCTGTCGGAACGCGGGATAGTTGGCGGCGGACCTCCCTGATCATCCGAAAAGGAGCTTGACGCAAAAAGAGAGCCCAGAAGTTCTCTTTTGCGGCATGGACCAGCAATTCATCACTCCTGTGCAAAGAACGGAGGGATGGCTTAGCAAAATTCCCTACGACAGCCTTAGTGAGGGACCAGAATGCACGAGTTTCCTATACAGTGGTTTTCCAACCCAGTGTGTACGATTCATTAGACACACCAACACAGGATTTTCTTAGTACAGACACTAAGTCTCTTACAAAGGTTATTGAATCTCAAAGTGTTAAGTATATATGTATCATGTAGCTTTTATAAATTTTATCTTCCTTCCTTCCTTCGTCCACCTATTCTCAACCACTGTTGGTTATAGGTCACCTCATTATATTTCCATTTCTGATGATAGGTTGCTTCTCTCATCCACGGACGGCCTATAGCTTTAGCAAGATCATCCTATCCCGTAGTAAGATGGTCTATCTTACTATAGAACAGTGCTATGGTCCTTTAATTGATCCTAAATATAATAATTATTATATTGAGATCAAGATGTATATTTAATTCAATCGAATCGGGTTGGCTGCGCATGGATCAGCCCATATGCACTTGTCGTAATTCGTCTCTGGTCTTCGGTAGTCTAGTCGGGTGATCCCATTTCTGTCACAAAATGGAATATAAAATAATGTTCCTACCTCAACTATAAAGACGCAATTTATGTCTTTGTGCTCGTTAATCTACACGGGTGGCAAAGACCACACGCTGTTAGACGACGTGTAATTTGCATGCTTTGATTTGGTGCAAAAAGCTTCCCATTCATGTAACGAGATTTGCGCGAATGAATGTTTAATCTGCTGAGTGGCGCCGCACTTTTACTTATCCATTGCTGTCTGTTTGTTATTTGTATCGTGTACTGTGTTGCGTATCTCAACCGTTACGCGTAACTGTTGATTGTATTGTTAATAAATAATATTAAGAACAGATTACGAGTAATTGGAACACATGAGGCATTGCAGTAAAAAATACATATCTGACCGACTTCCAAATAGGAATAGCTGGTCATTTTATTCGTATGTTTTTGTGCATGTTGTAATTTACTATAGTGTACGCTAATCGAAAATATAGAAGTTAACTTTGGGTAATGAGCTTACTTTATTGCTGCTCACTACACTCTTGTTGCTGCTGTGGATTGATTATGGTTATATAGACCTTGCGGTGTGTGGGCAATATCCGTTGAAACTCCGCGAATGTCACGCCCTCCAATAGCAAAATACTCTGGATCTGTACTGCACTGCTTTCCACACTTCTAAACATACTTTCTTCATTCTAAAATGAACGATATTGGGCTACTGAAATCTACATTTTACAATTTTTTATATAATCACTGCTCCATGAGGCAGTTCGAGAAACTGCACACTGCACACTGCCTCTGGCCCATTGGGATTAAGTAGGACAAGGCGTATACATAACCATTAATCGCGCGTATGGAAATGGAAATGACTCCGAATACTTAATCTTCTTATTGTTTTACTGATGTTGAGAGACAAGGATGTTAATACAACCTGATACCGGTCAATAGAATATAAATACATCGCATATATTTTTATTACTATGATAATTTATATGATATAGTTTTAGCACCGAGATGTTATTACATTGAACAGGTTCCAATTGACATTTGATAAGGATTATTGCTCCGATAAGCTATTTGTTCAACGCCAATGAACTGTCATAGACATTGTGCAAAAAATAAGCTGCGATTTGTTGACAAAGTTTGTACCGCGTATTTTATTTTACAGAGATTATTATGTTAATACGACAGCCAATGCCCTGGCCAAGCGCCACGTATAAATCATTTGTACCAACTGTAATGTTACAATCCATCATAAGTTATCCACCCCGAGGTCAATATCTTTTAGTTAATGTAACTAGAACACACCACTAAAGATCCTTCATGGCTGAGAAATAGAACTTGTTTTTATATCAGTAAATATTGTATATAGATGTGGCTATTCTTGTATATTACTACTAATTATCCTGTTAAGGATACAAATCCTATTAAGGATGTAAATCCTTAATGGCTCAAAAATAGAACGGGTTTTAAATCAGAGAATAAAATGTCATATATAGACGTGGCTATTCTTATATATACCTAATTTCATATTGCCCTATACCTGACAGATCCAAGCCATCATCAACAATGACGGCTAATGACACCCGAGGTACTTTTAACCAGCAATCGGCAATTAGGGCGGCTGGGATTTGACTTACCCCGCAGAACTCAACTCAGGTCCGGTGGAAGCTCATAAAAGATTATCAATAAAAAACATTCCTATATATTACAAACTCACTAAGCTTTTCAATTCTAGGCAAGCTTTTCGTGTAGCAAAACTAAATTTTACTCCGTAACGGTTAGCACATAACGATGTATACTTCGTTACTCTACTGAATTTTGTTTATTTTTGAAACGATAATATAGGATAAAATTTCACTTGACACTGAACCAAATGAATATAATCTTTAAAGAAAAATGAACTAAATTTTGAAAATAAAATAAGTATAACAACTCGTATTAATAAACTTCCGCTAATTTATTCAATTTCCGCTGAATAACTGAATCTCAACTTGCACTCGAAAACAAACCTTCATTGGGATAACATTTTTAACTGTGTGTCCAATTAAAGGCGAACTATATTAATTTATTAATCAAGATTGTGCATACGATGGACCGGTTCGTAGAGCCTACGTGAGTCAACTGTACTTGCTACTGGCATTTTATTTTGTCACCATTACTAATGACACTAAGTTGAGCATAAAACCTTGAAACTTTTTTCAAATTTATCTTCATTTGTTAGACTTGCCTTTTTTTGACAACAGCTTTCGAGAATCGCATTTGAACGTCCTCAGAGTTGCGGAGCTAGAGTTTTCTCTTCGAATATTTAACCTCATGTTTTCTTCACCTACACATTGGACACCGCAAGTCTTACTACACTACAAGATACAGTTGTAAGACGCTGGAATTCCTGTGTGAATACCAAGCTTGTACTAGAATCCGGAGAATACCAGTGTAGAAATAGCAAATAAATGTCTAAGAAATAACAAAAAAAAACGAATTCAATTTGTTTGACATAAGTATTGCTGTTAGTGTTGCAGAATGCTGTATTTATTAAATTGGCAACTGATATATTTAAATTGATTTGAATTCCAAAACTTGATGTTTTTCTAGAATTCCATACCATAAAAAGGAAGACGGAACTCTTATATGATCACTTTGCTGTCTGTCTGTTTAACTTTATTTTAGCAAACTCACTTTATAATATATGAGTGAAGATTACTATGCGTGCCAGATCCAATTGCTAAGCAGAAATTGCCTTACCGCTTACAAATCATGAATAGCATTTTTTTAGATAAATAAATGCATAATTTGCTTCACTATTTAGAAGTTCTATTGTAAAGGTAAGTTCGCACGCTCCAGGTCTACTAAAATTTGATCCTCTGATAAGTTTCCTGTTTCGCCCCTACCTATAACATCTACCTTTCGTATTTCAAGATGTCGTTATAATTTATATTCTTTTTTATCTTTAAGTTAGTTCGGGGGGTTTTCAACAACAAGGACATCTCAACCTCATCGTGTCTTCTTCCATGGACACGTGACCACTTAATATTAACACTATAATATACTATAGTGTAAGAACGATAATTCCTGCTGAACGGCTAGAAGCAATCTACATGGTTTTCGTGCAACGTCGGTTTTGACGGTTTTGGAACAGCCCTACATCAAAGAGGTACACTTTAAATTCGTTTAGCAGTGACTACCGTTATGTACGTACTGTGTCAGGAATGTAGATTATTTCTGACACATTCCATCAGCCAATTTTGATTCATATTCACAATTCATTTATAGTTAATAAGTCATCACGTCCTAAAATATGGTTATAATAGGTAATCGTTCGTGTGCCAGCAAACAGGTACTTGTGCATACTTGTGATCTTTTAGGGAAACATTGACGTGTGTTGATCCGCGTCTCGCCCTCTCAAGCAAATTTTAAAACTTAATGTAGTATGCTCGCCACAAATATGTTATCCCGACTTTACAATTTTTTGGTAATAATTTTGTTTCTCTGCGCTGCACGATGGGCTATGATGTTTATAATATCTACAAGCTCATCGAAATCCTACGAGATGGGTCGACGATATTTGTAAAGTAACAGATTAGTATGATATACGCACGTATTAAATTATACTTATACGTTAAAAATGATATGAAATTCCCATTATAAGAATAAATAAGTTTTTATCCGATTCAATGTGAATAAATGATATGACTGTTACGCTATTAGTACAGTGTTGCGTCTGTAAAAATTGTTTTATTTTTTAAGGTAAGCTAACGAGCAAAGCCTGAGCAATATTTATGTCACCATAGTCCAGGACACCTGCAGCTAAAAGAATTGTTATTGGCTTAAAGAACACGAAAATAACCGGGACTCGATTCTTATCTTTTATTTACTTTCGATAATATTCTTTTACTACTACCCTTTTTACCTTTTTTATGTACTCGAAATAGAAATCATCGTGCTTGTTTTTCCTAACAATCTTTTTATGGATTGCCTCTGTCTTTTCTGCCTTGATATTGCTGGGAAGCAAACAAAACTTTAACAACTTTTTTTCTATGTTGGTAATTTTCAGTCTCTAACGTCATCCCTGTGGGTAGCTTCCTTTTTTATTGTATACTTATTAACTAGCCATTGCGAAGTAAGTACCTTAAGACTCGTTACAGACATCTATCTACTGGACAATATGTTCAGTGCTATTTTTTATTTTTTTTATAATATACCCGTATAATATTCTACTATGAATAATATAATATATTGACAAGCGTCTATGGTCTAGCTGGGCGCTATATCCCGCTGGTGTAAAATGCTAATCTTATCCAGTGGGTTGCCATCCGAGCTGGTCTGTCGTCAAACAGCAATAGCCAACAGTACCCAGACTCGTCCAGCTGTTCAGTCTTAAAAGTTAGCCTGCATAAGGACATTCAAATAAAAATGATTATGTATTGTGAATAAATACGTCGTTCCGTTGATGATATGCAATTCCATCCTAAACTCATTTGACGTTGTTTAGAAGAGACTCGTGTCTTACACACATTTGTACTAATTATGCGGTTCCACGAAAATCAAATTAAAAATAATACGTCTATTGTTTGTCTACATGTATGAAAAGCTTCGTGACTGTAGTTGTGTTCGATCGGGCCGATTTTAACAGAGAAAGGGTGCCGTTCTCGTGATTAAAGTAAGCGCGCCTTGCATATTAACAGGCTTTATGTTCGCTCAGGGTTTATGCAAGTGAGCTATATTTTAAATATGCCTTGTAACATTTTTTACTAAGAAACGTCAAATTGTGTTTTAAATATAAAATTTATACAATATGTTACGCTATATAAAGTTGGGTCTGCGATTTTATCCGCGTAAAGTGTATACCAACCTAACCATGATTTTTTTTCGGGATGAAAAGTGACGTTTGTGTTATTTTGTTGTGACAGTTTTCAACCAAAGTCGTTCAGTAGTTTTTGCGTGAACGAATAACAAGCATAGGTAGAAACTTTCGTATTAATAATATTAGTTCAATATTTTCAATATTAATTGTTTTACTATTCCTGAAAATATAAAATTTTCCGCCTGATATACTTACATCTCATATAGATCGATAGATAGAGCGTTGGGATTATACAGATGTGTATGAGCGCCGGTAATTATTAAAAGACACCTTAAGACGTTAATAACGGTGTTTGTAAATTTCAAACGGATAAAGTCGCAGGCTAAGGCTATTCAGTACAATAATCCTATTCCAGTTCAAAAAGGTGATAATGTGGACGAGGCCGCGAGAACGAACAGCTGGTAGCAGTAATAATGATATATACGAAGCAGTAGCCAGCTTGTCCTCGTTAAATTACACCGGCCCATGTGTCGGACCCCTCACAGATATTAGAGTTATAGACCTCAGCGCCTAGACCGACCCGGCGCCTTGAGCAGACGTGGCTTACATGTCACAGGGCTCAAGGATTATTATTACACTGTATAAATTATTCTTACTTCCACTTTGGATCAGTATTTTATTAAAACAACAATTATAGCGAACGCTTACAGACAGTAGTAGCTGTAACGTGATCTTACCGCCGCGCTGGAAGATTTAGTAAGAGATAGTGACGTGCTGCACTGCAACTCTCGCACATATTACATCAGCGTAAAGTGATAGCTATGGTTTGGCGTCTCCAGCGGTTTGTGAGTATCCAGTAACGGAGGGGAGAGGGGAACTAGAACAACAAATCTGCATATCAATTATATGGATGCCTATGGGTGGCGGTAGTCCTTATATTAAGTCGATTGCGGACGATATCATTTTACAATCCAATAAAAGTTATTGGAGTAAGAGAGACAAAGTTTGACGCTATCTCGGTCTCAGGCTCCGCCCAATCGGAACATGACTCGGATCGTCACTATGGTGTCATGTTTCGCATGCCAGCAGCTAGCGTCATCGATTTACAAGACGTTACTACGTCAGAAAGATCCCTTTAAGTGTAAGGTCCACTAGAGTGTTGCATATCATTGAAATTGTATGGCGGCCAAATTTAGTT
>JAFELO010000046.1:173836-223090 GCA_017140195.1 Eumaeus atala | reverse complement strand
GAATGCGTACTCGCGTGAGTCAAGCATGACATTCTTGTAGATAAATTTAATGCGGCCAGAAAATATTGCAATAGCAAGGGTTGAAAAGAAAATGTTTTGCTTTTTATTAAGACAAAGCAGAGTTAACCTGTACACTTATTCGATTATAGATAAATACTGACTGAGAATTGCATTACGAATCGAGCGTAAAGCCACAACGTTTTTGTCGCGTTTTCTGCGGTTCGTGAGTAGCCGGTGGCCCATTGGGGAATGATAGGAGGGCTACGCATTTGCGTAACAATCGTGTGAATGTCCTTGGGCGTCGGCAGTCATCAAAAGGCTCCGATTGCTCTTTTAACCCCTTATGCTATAAAAAAAACCCCTTATGCTACATCATTTCATATATTTTTATATGAAATGCTACATCATTTAATACAACTACCTTACATGATAACACCACAGACAGACAGACAGACAGATGAACATGATGAAATTTTAAGGATTACATTTTTTCTCATTTGGCTACCGGAACCCAAAAAACCCGGTAGCTACGAGTAGTATGACAACTTGTAAAAGTTTACAAACTTACATTTGCTTTGCAGATTGTAATGATGGTCTTTGTGCTATGTGTAGTGTACAGACTATATGAAAGGAATAAATGTTAATATGAATATGTATGTATGTATGTATGTATGTATGTATGTATGTATGAATGTATGTATGTATATGTATATGTACGTTATTATATAATCTGTCGTCTCGAACTACGCATAGACCGTGGGCCGGTAATAGTGCTTGAGCGAGTGATACTCTAGAAGAAGCGGGCGCCGGTGTAAGACGGGTTGCGTAGTCACCGAGCCGACATTACCTAGCTATACATAACATTATCATTACGGTCGTGTATAATATTTACACTTGTGTATATAACAGTAAGCGTATATTACACTATACGAACTATAAATTACGTGCCAAGTTTCAAAGTTATATTTTTTTGTTTATTGGTACTGTGAGCACCTCCTGATAAAGTCCATGATTCTACCCTGAAATACTTATTTATTCTTTTTAGACGGATAACTAAGTGATCCATAAAGGTTCCGTATATTTGTTTTACGTTACGGCACCCTGTGAAGTAATTATTTCTTAAACGTTTTTAATTCCTTCTTATCATTAGTTAAATTGCATCGGGTCGTAAAATTAATTACCATTCACATTACTGTTAATCAACGCGGGGAAAAAAACTATTTGCATTGTATTTGCGAGATAAAGGCGCCGCCATTTTTTTACACATTGTTCGCGTAAGTGTCATTGCGTGTTTTGTTGTATTAAATGCTCATCCTTTATCTGATCGTCCATTATGGAATTTGAGTGGCATTGGACGTTGGTTTTATAAAAATCATTAATTAAAACTCGTTCTTGAGTACATAATTCCCAAGCTAGATATGTTTCCATGCTGAAAACTTTGTTGAATTTTGTTAGGCATTTGCAAACAATGCTAGTCTACAAATTCCTCACTTTTTTATTGCATGGTGCATTCTTGAAATAGTTGTAATGAATGATAAACTGCATTCGTGTATCACTGTATAGTATCTGTGAAGGGACTGATAATGATATGAGGTCAAATAATATGACACTTGAACAATTAGTTTATTATATATATAAGAAAATTGGAACTTCATGAAAATTGAACAGATCTGCCATCTGTTCAATTTTCATGAAGTTCCAATTTTCTTCATGCCTAACACATCAAGTGGCGTATGAAACTTTAGAGTTTTAAATGATTACTATAGAAATATGTTATATAACTTATTGTTTAATAGTTCTAAATCTACATTCTCTCTCTCCAAATATCATACTCCTTCTGGCGCAGTCGGGTAATACAGAAGAATAGTATAGTAATATAGAATGAACATTAATAAATAAATAACAATAGTTAATTAATTAAATAGTAATGTAGAAATCGTTACAAGTCGTAAAATAACATTTTTTTACATCTGAGTCTTGGGCACAGGCGTCCCGTCACACATTTGGCCTCCAGACTTTGAACACACACCCGAAGCAGATGAGAATATTTTATTTATGATATGTTTATTGAAGCATTTGATTTGTCTACATTTATAATTATGGGTTTTGAGTCACTATTTTCGTTATAGTAAATCGTAACAGTACTTAATATCTTTACGTATATTCAAAATATTAAATAGGCGTGAACCTATAATTATAATGATTCTGGGATGTAATTTGCTGATATTATAAAAATAATATAATGAAACAATAAGTCTATGAATATTTTAGCAATAAATTTCGATACGATAACTATAAAATACTTTTAGGGCGAGTTTCTACAAAAAGTTGAATCGTGTGAGCTTCATACCTTACATTCGTTATGATGGATCGTATCTTTACCGCTACACGACATTATGATTTGAAAAATATAAACACTTTAAATTATTACATGCTAAAGTTAGCTTTGCCGTTAGAAAGTTATGTGGGTGTAATGTTTGTGTTCAGCTCGTGTTTGGAATGTGTTATAGAACTTAAGGAACAAATATCCTAAAATTTGTTTTGTTTTTTTTTTTTTAGAAATATTGATGTTGGATCATAGACAAGTCTCTACACCGGATTCCTTACAGTCTGGCAGTGTGAACCGAGGTCCATACATTACGTTCCGTCAAACTTTCATTGATCTCTTCATACAAACACGCCAGTTGCGAAGGTATGATCATGGTACAAGTTCTCCCTAATAAATCCTTCCACATTCGCATTGTACATCTGGTTTGTTAACTTTTTATCAACGAAGCATACCAGTTCTCATTTTTGCACAAACACTTTCAAAATCTACCTCCATATCACTTCAATAGCTTGAACCCTAAATCATAAGTAATTACACATTCTATGACATTGATTTGTATAAAACAGGTAGCAGATACGTTATTTTTTTAACTTAATAGAAATGGTAAATAGGTGTGCTTTTTTTAAATTATTCCAGCATATATAATATAGCCATTCAAAATAAATTCGAGGAAAGAACACTTATATATATTTAAGGATGTATCCATGCATTTATCATTGTATATGTCAACCGCTGATTGGCGCAGACGTGACAAGTCCTTCTAACTGGTGGAAAGACGACGAGGGGTAACGACACGCAGGCGGCCTTGCGAGACGTCCTTGTCCAGGAACCGTGTGTTGCCTCTCTTTTTACAACCGACAAGGCCGTTCTACTGTCTCTCTCTGTTAAATATTTTCTACACTGCCGCCCCATACTGATTCCCCTCATGATAAATCGTTCGGAACGACAGCCCTCGCACATCCCAACCTTACGCTCGGCGGGACCAGTTTACTCACACTTGTTTTAATTCTTATTCGTTGGATTGGAGTTACCCCATATATTCTTGATAATGTAACGTTCTATTTTCGTCCTTGCTTTATATTAAACGCGTTTTTATGCATTTTTTGTCTATATTTGTACTCGCATGTCATATATGATAAGACGTTTTATTGACATTGTTGAAATATTTAATTAAATCTATAGTTAAAGTATTCAATGCAATTTACAGGTTTTGTGGTCTTAACAATTCGTGATCGATGAATATTTAGTAGGGCGGGCGACGCAAAACCGAGAACGTGTGGCCGCCTAATGAGGCAGCTCCTATGGATACAAGCATCTCCTACAAATCTCCTAAATAAAATTCTATTGTGTACGGATTTATGTGTATACATATTAAAAACGGTTAGTTAGCATTTCCTCCTAGTCATACACCATGGTTCTTTTTGTATAATATAGGAGGGCTACCGACGCCTATCGACATCCGCATTATTGTTGTCATGCGTATGCGATGCTCTCATTCCCTCCTCCCTCCAATGCTTGCTCTAAAGTGATCGAAACATCGGGATTATTAAATCTAAATAAACCGCGATATTGCTTAACAAAAAATGTACTATAATGAACGGACGCTACTTAACTCTCGCAGCATATAGATGAAATAACTTGCATATAATAAAATACCGGTTGAATGAGATACAAAACAGAACGAAATGGGACCGGTATGGTGCATGCAGCGCGACTAGTAGAACTATTGACATTATTTTTTACGAGTTATTTGCACTCATCCTACAAGCATGTAGGTTAGTTGGTGAGTCTGCGGCGAGTCTATTTACGGCGGGGCTCTGTGCTTCGGCCGCGGGTGCTGATTACTGGCGCCTCGCTGAATAATGAAACGATGTAGGCTAATCAATGCGTGGCCTTCAACAACCTTTGATACCCTAGTAGATAAAGTGTTTAGTCTAATTGATGTTATAATTTAGTGATCAGTGATAAGTGTGTATGTAGTAGGTAGTGTAGTAATTAGTGTATTATTGTTTAATATATTAATAAAGAATTATTTTTTTCTTCAGTTGGGAGCGATCGAACCAACCCATTTAGTCTACCACAGGTAAAGCTGACCGGGACTGCTGGCGAAAGATCCGAAAAAAGACTGACTTTATTATTATTAAGAAAATAATTAAGTATGTTTTCTTAACAATTATAATTAATAAGAATGTAAGTTTGTCTAAAAGCGTATTTGGCTTCCGCCTGTAGTCGCCGGTTCCTTTGGCCTTCTTTAGTAAAAACAGAAAATGCAGAAATATCATTAAGTACTATGAATAGGTTAGTTTGTTCAAACAAAAATAAAAGAGTCACAACACACCTGCAAAACATTGGTGATGCAAATTCCTGTGGGCGTTGGTCACATATCACCAGATGGACCGCCTGCTCGTTTGTTCTCCCTCCAATAAAAAGGAGAAAAATATTTAAGAACCACTCTGCAAAACAAGCTCTGTAATTAAAAAAATCTGCATCTAAATCGGACTATCTGACACACACACAGAAGACACATTTATAGCACGATATGTCGAGGGCTAAAAATAAACCAAAATTGTTTTCGTCATTTATTTTACACTGCGTTGGTGTTATGTTCATGATATAACTTTAAACATCATACCGTAATACTGTATAATTTGTAATGCAAAGTTAAAAGTAAGGTGTGCATAAAAATATTTTATCAGGGTACAGTTTAATATGAACGGTCATCGCGTTATAGTTAGCCGCATATTACGATCATGCTTCATGTAAGAGAATGTTAATTGATTCTTTATAAAAATTCATCACCACACTACTCGTAAACCATCCACCACCGGCGACAGGGCGCCGCATAATTTATGTCGCACCAAAAGAAATGCCTGACACAATTTTGCCACATTTTTTCACTAACCGTCAACCCGTATTTAGTTACGACTTACGGCCGACATGGATCGATACGTGGTGGAGAGATAGTCTAATATAATAAATATATCCGTTTATTTAAATACATTCGAACGGAGCTCATGCGGAACTAGCGTCACCTCTTTCTTTTCCTGCGCGTAATTCCAGTCCTATTAATCGTAGCGTCATGGTTTTATAGCCTTCCTCGATAAATGGGCTATTCGACACAAAAATATTCTTCAATTTGGGCCAGTAGTTCTTGAGATTATCGCGTTCAAAGAAACTGACTAACTCTTCAGCTCTATATCGTTAGTATAGATGTAACCATATGCCTATATAGAGTTGGTTAGTGTCAGTAGCTATAGGCGGCCTCTAAGACTGTAAAACAGTGGTGCCGCTAACTACTTAGACCTGTATGTTATGCCGAAAAGAAGGTTTGTTATATTAATTGTATTATATATTTATACAACTCTTAAACTATGCTTATTCGGAGGAGAGTCGTTCAAATTGAGTGTTTTATGCGGTTTGTGATAAGCCGGTGGCTCATTGGTGGGGAGGAGGATGGGCCGGCTATTGATCTGCATGACAACAATAATTTGGTTGTCAATGGGCGTCGGAAACTATCAAAAGGCTCCGGCTGCTGCATACTATAAAAAATCATGTCAAAGCTGACATACATAGTTTTATATTTAATTGTTTCTGTGTTACCCAAAGATGGCGCCTTCAATGCGGTATGCACTACACACCTAGACCTTTCAGGTTACAGTGAAAGTAAATTAGATCCAAATAGTATTGTGAGGAATATCGGTCATTACACAAATGATCTATCATCGATAAACCAATATGTACTGATACGAATTCCTCTCAAACAATTCAAGCACGGCAGTGTTACTTTGACCTGTAGACACATAGATACTATTTCGTAGGGAACTTCGTAGTTGTAACAACTTTTAATATCTCTTTACATTATAAGTAACCGAAGTAGCGTACAGATCGAGGCTACCTCACCACAGGAGGTCGAATGCACCCGCGGAGATTTAGTATGCAGTTCTTATGCCGCGAGTCCTACCATCGGTTTTCATCCAGGACCGTTGACAGTTCGTAAATCGAATCACCAAATAAATAATCGATTTAAAGTAATCGTTAATATTCTGATTATTTTTTGTGTAGAGTGTACACTGCTCACTAATAAGAAACGAATAAAGATGGCGGTGCGGAAACAGGTTCCCTGGCTATGTGTAAAGAGAGTAATCGTCGATAAGAAATCGAAGAACTTCCGGTCATGATCCTCTCCAGGAGCCAAACATTAACGTCAGCGCCGAGGTCATTTCAGTTAGAGCGCGCGAGCTGCCCCGACCTCATAGTCAGGGGGAGGACTTCTTGGTCCCTCTGGCCATAAAGATTAAAGTCAAATGTGCTATTAGTTTTTCTATTCTATTCTATTAAAGTACTCTTGTATCATGCCTACACCCCTCTCCCCTCTGCGATAGAGAAGGAGGTCGGTCACTCTTTCGACCCCAAACCTAGTCTCGTCGCCCGACGATCACTTATAGCAAATCCGATGTAGCTGTACTGGACTTCTCTTCGCTTACACAGCCTAAATACAGATCCGAAAGAAGAACTGCTTACGCAGGTTCGGTGGTAATGTAAACATGGTTTTAACCATAACACAAAAAATAATCCATACAAATTAGAAAAAGTAGATGCAGAAAATTTTTCCTGTCGAGTTCACATTTCCCACCATCCAGCTTACATACGTTTCCCTGAAACAAAAAAACTAAATCGATTACAAAGTAGCAAACGTTGTTGAAATTATTTCCGTCGAGTGTACACAGCTACGTACCGCGTAACTGATATAACAGGACCGTTACACTGAATTTAATTAAAATTGCGCTGACACGTGCCCTAAGCATTCGTGATGTTTGGCCACATTTTCAAAGTGGAATACCAATTATTCGGTAACGGTCGGCTACATCTCTATAAAGTGGTGTGGTCATTACTATACTATTTGTATTATGGCGTACTTAATTTGATAAATGCTTGGTACCGCAAGCCGCAGCTATTTCCTTACTTGCGTCGGTAATTTCGGGGTGTAATATAAACATTATTAGCGGCTCGTATACGTATATACTGTTCTGTACGAATCCCAATTTTAGTATATTTCCACATAAACAAATGACGCGTCAAGCAAAAACAATCTGCCAAAGTTTTATTTCCTTATTAATTACATGCGACTCTTGGCTTGATTCTACATCCTTTAATTCTCCCCTAAGTAAGACCGCATGGTACCTTTGTGAATACGAGATATTTTTACGATGTGTACCCGCGTTACAGTCTTAGGGCCAAATATCACATCTCACTGATATGCATCCGAGGGCGGAAAATTCCCAAAATAAAACCTCAATACATATGATGACGACAACAAACTTTATAGGTAGTGGAAAAGTAGTCACTCTTTTTATTTTTGACCAGTTGTGCAATATACCCGATTCGCCACTACATATTTGTGGCTTTACAACCATCAGTGTTTAATCGTGATCTCCACTCCAGATCCAGATCAGAGACTAATTAGTTAATGTATACGGAGAAGTAGAATAACTACTACGAGCGTATCCCAAAGGTGTTTTATTAAGACTGACGTGTTGTATTCAACATGTCAATGTTTTTTTCTTTTGGACGTTCTCACGTCATTCCATATTTAAATCCAAGCGATGCTGAATATATTTTTACGGTTCAAATACGCGTTAAAAATGCGTGCAGTCTGTGCGACGTCTACGCACTATATATTTATATAGATTCTTTTTAATTTTTATAACATATTTGGGCAAAGGAAACAGAGCCATGTGAACACAGAAACCAAGTGACGTCCACACAAAATTGGCGATGTGTACGAATACAGTTGCGTCGTTTCTGCGGGGCATACTCTTTACGTTTAACACCCTACTACATTTCTATTAATATACTTAAGAATCCCTAACCACATTTCTTTTAAAATACTTAAGAAATTATCCAGGGATATTTTTCAGGATGAAAAGCAATCTTTAGCTATTCCAGGTTATAGACAAAATGTGCCAAAATTTCATCTAAAGTCGTTAAGCAACTGCTTAATTATTTTTATTATTTCACTGTTGAACTCAACAGTGGAATAATAAGAGACTTACATAGAAACTTTCGCATTTATAACATTAGTAGGGTAAATTATTCATGCGATAAATAATTGATAATTATGGATACGAATTATGCTGATTTAATATTTTCTATTACTAGTTTCAAATGTGTTCGTAAATAACTTAAAAGTGTAATGAGTATGAATTATGTGTAATTGAGGTAACTGTTACAAATTACATGGAATCGAATAAGTGCAGTATAATGTACCTATCGCGCTAAATATAATAGGGCATAAACAAAAAATGGAGATGATTAGTGATGACGGGGCACATCATTTTGCTTTGCAATAGTAAATTAATTGGTTTTTGATCTTCATGTAATTCTAGATGAAGTATTGCTTGTTGATGCCTTAAGTTTACGCAAATGTTACTCATTACAATAAAACTACAGTTACATGGTTGCTGTAAAGCTTCTGAAAATTATATAATTAAATGAACCGCGATAAAATCCAAAAAAATAGTTTTACTGTATTGTATTTTATTACTGTACTGTATTTTATTGCTATATTATTTTGCTGAAATAATTTCGTAAAGCACATCGTTTGTTCCTGTCGTTCGCTTCCCATCATAGTCCAGTCTCTCTCCGAGTATGTGTACAGCCTCCGGCTGGCTAAGGGGAAGTGTCCGGAGTAGAGTAATTTACTAATATAATAAAAGAGTTTATTGTATTATTGGACCGGCTAATCTCAGGAATTGTTGGTCCGATTTGAAAAATTATCTCAATACTTGATAGCCCATTTAACTAGGAAAGGCACATACCATCACGCTAAACACAAGTGAAGCCGTGGGGCAAATAAAATCGGATATATTTTATGCAGAATAGAATTTTAAAAAAAGTATTTATCTGGCAACTATTCTAACCAAGGCGTTCGCTACTCTCAGAGTCGTAGACGAATACGTCTACCTATTGAAATTAGGTAGATATAACTTCGAGAAGGAAGCCGGTAGAAGGAATCTGTTGGGTTGGGCAGCATTCCAGAAGCTTCGTCATATTGTCACGTCGGCTATACCGCAGAGCTTGAAGACAAAAGTCTTCAACCGATGCGTTCTCAACTCAACTCTCAATTACCTATGGGGCCGCAACATGGCCTCTTATTTTGGGACTGTTCCGCAAATTTGCGGACACGCACGTTGCCAACATAGCACGTTCAGCGGGCTTTTGAACGTGCTATGTTGGGTATTCTCTGTCCGACAGAATTCGTAGAGAAGTCTTTAAGGAAGATAACTAAGGTATCCGATATCACGCGACGAATAAGCTCGCTAAGGTGGCAATGGGCTGGTCACACACTCAGAAGAACAGATGGCAGATGGGCCAGTAAGGTTCAGGAGTGGAGGCCGCGTCTAGGAAAAATAAGTGTTGGTCGACCGTTCATTAGGTGGGAAGACGATCTCCGTGCATTAGCCGGTCCGGGATGGATGCGAGTAGCAGGAGATCGGTCGTCTTGGCGTTCATTGAAGGAGGCCTATGTACAGCAGTGGACCAATAAAGGCTGATAATGAATGAAAAAAAAATTCGTTAAAACGCATTTAATTTTTGTTAATGTGAATGAAATATAAGTTGTAGAGTATGGATTACGCAGGTGAAACCGCGGGGCTAAGCTAGTATATAACGTGGTGATTGACATTAGATACATGTTTATGGGTAGTTAGTATATGTAAACAATCAGACCACCAGCACGCAGGCGCTACGCGGCGTGGTCAATGGACTGGCGAAGTTATGTAAATGCTGTAATAAAAATTCTGTTATAAATTATAATAAAATTTTATGATGATAAACATCGAGACTCACGGTAGTGTATGGATTTGGATGATCCGAGGCAGATGTTCTAATTCTTCACGAAGTCCATTCGGAGCTTGCGATACAGTTTTGTTTTTTTATTCTAAACTAGCAGCGTTCCGCGGTATCTGTTCCTAAGTGTACAATTTCCATTTACTTATAATTGGAAGCCCGGGAACAGACATTCTTGCTGCCAGGCTTGTATTCTTAATCTATGTACGAAATGTCTACCCCTTAGGGTTAGAATATCCGGAAACCCTTAAATACGTATCTACTCATTTTTAATCGGTGGCTCAAACATAAAGTTTGATGTTACTCACTTAAAGAATTAAAGACTCTCAGAAACACTTGCAACCCCTACTTCACTCCCTTGAGAGTGGAAAATCCAACAATCCTTCTTTAGTGCGTGCCTGTTCAATAAAGGTAACTAAGCTAACAAATTTCATGCCCCTCGCACAGAATCATTCAGTCAGTACATTTTATTTTATAAGTATAGGTGAATACAGAAGTTGTAATTAAATAATAAAAATAAATGAAAAACTAAGAAATGAATTGTGAATTACAACTTTATTTACGATTTGTTATAATTTTGGCATGCCTCTTTTATGACACAGCTGGTTGTCCAACCAGCAGCAATATCTAGTGGTAACTCACGACACTGATAAACATCAGCGCCAAACCAGATACTACGCAGATGATTTACCTTCTTTCACTATAAGGGTAATTAGAACTCTCATACAATGCAATAAACGCGAAAGCCACCTCTTCAGGTCAATATTTTGTAAGTGGGAGGTACCTCCATGACATACAGCGCCGACATCTTACGAAAATTCAATAAGACCGACAGACAACATAAAACCATTATGGCAGTTCGATTTTCGTCATGTTTAAATTTCAATACGAATTAATTGATGTGCAATAAAATAAAAAAATAATAAAGTGTCTATGTTAGGTGTCTCAACGAGTCAAGCAATTTAAGAAGCTCTACACAAATTGTAATTAAATTGTTGTATGTAGTTGTTAACCGTTTGACGCCCGCTTAAACACTTTTTTTGCAATTTTCATTTAATTATGTTTTTATGTTTATTATTTCTTTACAAATATATATATCATATATGAAGTAACATCTCCAAAAGCTGTATGTCCACTAACGGAGTTTCATTCGGTTCTCGCCAATAGACAGCGATTCCCGAAGATGGTCTCTGTGTATAATTTGTTATGGTAATAATTCGGCTCCTGTTATTCACGTGCGAAGCTGGGACGAAACGCTTGTATTTCTATAAAATAGTATGTTCGAAATGTATTAAAATTACAAACATCTTTTTGCATAGAGTATGAGCAAGACTGGACCCTACCTACTGTTTAAGGAAGATTTACAGCTTGTTTTACAAATTACAATTAAAATTTGAAGTACATATTCAATACCTAACTCCTAAACATCACCAATTATTTAATGGGGACTTTAACTGATATCTTTGTAACCAGGACTCAGTATTTTTAGTTTTCGTTTATACTACAAGTTACGTTCAAGATGAGAGTAGTGTGTGATCTGATATTTCGTGGCTCGTTTAAGTAGACCTGACATCAGCCTTAAGCGAAATATGGCCATAGGCTTGTTACCTATGACATCGTGAGCCTCAGTACCTTGGGTAGTCGTGGGTGTGCTAGTATATCTACTGGACTCACGAGTTGTGGATGTACTAGCACACCTCTGCCTACCTCTTGGGGATAACAGGCGTGAAGGTACTACTTTATTTTTGTACTGTACTTCATACGTCCCACCAACCAGTTAAGTGGAAAAACAAACAGAATAACGATTGCTTAAAATGTATTGTAACCTAGTGGGCAGGGCAATGCGAGTGCCATTATAAAATGAATCTAGCGGCTCCTACATTAAAATCCTTCGAGCTGTTCAAGTCGTAGCAGGGAATATAATAATGTACACACATACACATGCATGTGTACAAATGTATGTGTACATTTCTATGTTCTCTGCTACTATCAAAGCTGCCTTTTATTTTCTATCTTTAATTATTTGTACACGGCTAGACTACGTTCTGCACAATTATCGACTGTCTACGTTCAGCTCATTGTAGAATGTGAAAGCTATTTATTGGATCTGTATAATATTTACAATTTATTCTTAGGAGCTTATTCACAGGTCTACCTTTCTAAGTATCTATCTAAGTAACTTCGTTTACTAGTTAAGTTCCAAATGGAGTAACCGAGACCTAGTAACTTCAGAACATGTAGCACCAGCTCGGAGCAGATATTTGCATAATTACTATTGCCTACTCGACTATTCATCAGTACAATGAATCGAACTACTTTTTCTACTTATGACTTCTATACGCAAATGGAGCCTTTTGACGAATGCCTGTGCCAATAGACATCCGCATTACTGTCCTGCAGATGTTGGGCTCTACTTTTCTCTTCTCCCCCATCGGTCGGATTTAGGACATACTGTGAATTTCGCTAAGATTTGATTGTTATATTAGTATTGATATCTTTCCTAAAATTATCATTTATCTAACGTTAAATATTTTAATGTTGCTACGGTCAGATAACCAACTAAATATTATCCGTATACGAGATCTCATTAAATGAAATAACTTTCTGGTCTGGTAATTTTTTTATAGCTCAAATATTATTTTTATAATTTTAACGTTCTCTACTTAAAGAAGATTATTTATTTAATATAAGTACGGTAACATTTGTGAACAGTTAGTTTAATATTATTTTATTAAAAACTTAGCCCGAATCAAATTTTTGTCTGCGTGACTAATTTCTTCATTATTATTGCACTTTATGCTAACAAAGTGTTAAATTTCAGTAAATGTCATAAGATAATTCTCTAATTGATATATAATATATATTAATATTGATATAATATAATAATTACGAAATCGTTTAAAGTAGCTGCGAGACCCGATTCTTACATTCGAAGAGGAAAGTAAAACGACATGGGGGTCCCGATTCTCACATTCGAGCTCCAAAGTAAGACAGTCCAGGCTGGAGTAGCCTTGGAGCTGCCAATTATTCTACATTTGTTCCTCCCAAGTTTTGAGCCTTTAGGTTCGGCCAAAATAAGCTCCGGTATACATATATTTAATCAGCTGTATCCTTCCCACAAAATACAAGTCACGCGTGAATGTTTTTAATTTAAACTATTGTATGACATTATTCAGTTCTGGATCCTGTCTGTATGAACTCATCATGACGAAAATATGTTACAAGTTACAGTTACAAACTGGTCACTAAACGCCAGTGGTCGCGGTTTGAGGTCTCGGTTCTCGCCCAGGGCAATGGTTTTGTGTGTAATATTTATGATAATTATGGGTGTTAATATTATATAAATGTGTGTTTATAAAAATCTTACAAATCACTCCCGTGTATAAGTTTGCAGGGGTCATATAACAAGTCTTTATGATATTTGTAAATTATTCTACTTAGTATTTAATAACTGACCTGAAAAAAAAAACATGTTATTTTGAAGATTTCACAAATTACATCTAGTGGTATAGATTGATAAACAAATGTAACTGTGGTAACACTTTTTCGAATTGATCGCTCCAGTCGTTCAACACTAAAGTTATTCAACACGCTACGTGCTTGCACACAAAATGATTGGAATATATTCTTAGGACCACAAAATGTGGAGGTCTGCTAAAGATCGCACCTTGTGAAGTAAATTTTTCGGGTATTTAAAATACTGTTTTAGGGTGTTCAGTGATTAAATATTTTCCGAGTATTTGTGGTCCTGTCAACACCTTTTTTATAGTTTAAGGATACAAACCAGCAACGAGCGCCTTTTCAGGACTTAAGATGTTGTCATGTAGATGCGCTGCCTTCCTCTCCTCCTCCCCTCCAATGGGCAATACCTAGATTAAGAACAACTATCCTACTAATGTTATAAATGCGAATGTATCTATGTACGTTTATTATTTTTTTGAGCTACTTTATGTATAAAGTAGCTCAAAAAATTGAAGCTGATTACAGATTTAGATGGAATTGTCACAGATCTAGATTACATTCCGGAGTGATATGACATTTTAGCCCAAAAATTATAATGGTTTCCTTGGTATATGTTACACAAAGGTAAAATCATAGGGCGCAGCCAACATCTACTTACTAGAACCGTAATATGGCGTCAGGCATTTGTTTCATTTCACAGCACCTACGATCTTTCACTAAACGATATATTAATATTTTACCCTTCCATTGATTCAATAAACAAACTTATCTTGATGACCTCGATATGTTAGCGGCAGGGAAAAGGTCAAACATTATCGTCTTAACGTATTTTCCTTAACAGAAAGAGAAACAGCCCAAGCTAGGGAAGCGTGACGAAATCATCTTGATAATACTCATGAGTGTCTGGCGTTAACATTCCCAAAAGTACGCGAAAATGATTGATTTGGACAGGTATTAATTTGTAAAATCGCGTGTTAGGTTATTGAAATTAATTAGCAACACGCAGCCAACCAAAAACGATCCATATTATACATCCATAACTTTAACACGCACAGAGATGTTCAACCATTTTAAGTTCGCGTTTTCAAATTGATAAATTCACCTCTAATTGTTGTGAAGTCTCAAATTTGAATGTCAGTAGAAAATTGTATGGTTGTGTTGTATGAGGAGAGATGGGGCACGGAGAAGATCTGCGCTGTTATTCGTCTATTCGGATTCCTATAGATAACGGCATCCGGATAATTTGGGTATTTTAGAATTATTATAATCGCTGATTGCAGCTAAATCACGTGGCACGTTACTACTTCCTCACATGATATCGGCGTAAAGTACATTTCGTGCAGTTTTTTTTTTATATCCGTGGCTCGTTAGAGAGGTGGGAGAGACAGTTGTGCGGATATTTATGGGTGCAGACCAAAGAAGGGGCTTCAACCGCTTATTTGTCTTATATGATATAAAAATATATTTTTAATAAAATCATACGTTTCGCAACGAATCGTACTTTACACTGTCTTCTTCTTTCTTCTCCTTATAGAATTTTACGCTGGTCACCGGTTAACGTTGAAAGTTTTTTTTGCCAGTTTCTCGGCAGCCAGTTCATAAAATAATATTAAGCCGTTATATATTAATTAAAAGTAAAACTCCACGTCCGCATTTTATTAACCGTGTCTAGACTCGTAAGGAAACCTAACACTAATCGACGGCCGTATAACCGACATTAACGACACCCTTCATCCTTCGAAAGATGAGGTATTCTGCTTCATTGCATCGTAGATAAGGCCGTACTACCATTGCAATAAAATATGCGGCACTTCGAGCTTTTTCTCAATTATTCTCATGAAAAGTTATGGAGAGTGTAAATTTCTGTGCGGTCATGTGTGTGTGGCTTGTGATTTGTGTCTTAATTTATCACATACATGTTACTAACCTGCGAACAATATCTGACATCATGCTTGTTAGCTAGAAATGCATTGATTTTTTTTATGGCAACATTGTGTGTAGGTAATGATATATATTTTTTTTAATTATGACACTTAATTTTTTTAACATTGATTATATATATATATATATATATATATAGGCATTACCAGTGAATTTATTTTAATTTCAGCGTTTTACATAATTCTTATTTAATCTTTTCATAGTAAGCGAGATGGCGTATTCATACATCGTGACGTATCTGTCATATATGGGTAGGTCATAGTTATCTGAAGTGTTAACACGTAAAAGTCTTTTTTTTTTTCAACTACATCGGCATAATTATGCTGATGATCATGGGTGTCGGTAGTAGTTCCAAGGCTCCGATTTCTCGTTTGTCCCCCTATAATATTAAAAAAAAAACTTTAAATTGGCTTTTCAATTTTAATTCGTTTTAATTTTTTTAATTACGTCTACTCGTATGTATGTATATGTACGTATTTTTTCTTTATTCATGGTATGAAGGTACAAAACCATACCCGAAATAGACCGTCTCCTTGGTTACTATTTTGACATGCTCAAAAGGAAATCGAAACAACGCCACGAAACCCGACAGTATGTTAATTTAATGACGGCTGGCTACAAGTTGATGTAAGGTGAGATATGAGCATCTTTGGTCAACAATTAGCTAGGTTATGTGACGAGCTTATGTTATGTAGCGTCTTAAGGCTGATCCAGGTGAGATCATTTTGAAACTGACTACTGAAAAAGAAAGACGACCCTCTAAAAGCAACGCGGGCTCGTTCGGTTAGTATGAAAAAGATAAAAATAAAATAAAAATATATCTCAATCATATTTCGAACAACCGACAGCCATGACTTATCAATTTCTATAAAGAGTCATAATTATAGGTCTGACTTCCCATAGATGCTGTGCGTATCACTGCGTGATACGAAACCCGCGTGTGCCGCCAGGAGATTATGAAATACACGCCATAACTTTTATGCTATGTATCATTTAAAATATGCAGGCAGCGTATGATAATAATGATTATAAGAGAACTAAACATTTCTTTATTTCAAACATCCAAACAACAATCCATAATAAGCATGCAAATGTTTACAATGTAATGCCGGCATTAAATCGTGGAGCTAAATTATGTTGTGATTAGGAACATACAAAATTATGTACTCGTTAGGAGGGAGAGAATTACAATATGCTAATGATATATTCCATGAAATTGCTATCGTTAGAACTGTTCTTTCATTTCTATACTCTCGACCGACCTTGTGCTTGTCTCATGTTCCTAACTTGTACAAAGCTACACGCAAGTTTTATAGCCTATTTTATGACGTGAATATCTCGATTAAGGTGCGCGGCCAGAATGTAGAAATTCACTCTCTATGTTTTTTCACTAACGCGCACAAGATAGCAAATCTTTAAAAACATGTTTTGAGTGGGGTTGGAAGGTAAGTGTTATGCGGTGGAAATATTAGCTATCTTGTTTTTTGGAAAGGCCTGACATCCATTTACTTGATGGTCGACTAGCATAAGAGTAGTATTAGCTAACACAGACCAAAGTTATCACTACGATAGACTACTGCGTCAAAAACACCTGTGTCAAGTACAGTAAGGACAGCCACTAAACAACTTAAATATGTTTCTTTTTTAGAGTACAGGGGACCAAACGAGCAATCGGTGCCTTACCTAAGCCTACTGACTCCCATGAACATCATCACAATTACTATGCCGATGTATTAGCCTCCTTTCCACCTACCCCCAATAGGCCACCGGCTGCTCATAAACCGCTCGAAACGCGACACAGTAGTTGCCAGTTTACGGCGGTTATAATTGAGTGAGAATTACCTCCCCGATCGTGCCGGCTCAATACCGCTGCAATGCAGCGTGGCACTACCTCTTACTAACAATGTAGGAGTACTTTATATATTTGGGATTTGTATTTCATAAATGCTAATAATACGTATATAACATCCATGTCTTGGGCGGTATTTGAACCCGCGACTAGCGTTACTCGCATGTTATTTTCGGTACGGTACCACGCGGATTGGTCGTCAATAATATCATTGATATAGATCTACTCATATATATCTTGCATATATAAAGGACAAACCTGAATTATGCAGGATGACAGCCAAAACTACTGTACCTTGAAATTTGGTAGAGCAATGATTTCCTTTTATTATGTTAGTGAGCACTAATAAAGATTTTTTTACAAATGCAACCCCTAACGGGGTGAAATTTGTGTATAATTTAGCCATGTTACACGGGTGAAACCGCGGAGTGTATCTAGTAAAGCTATAAAATAGTGTAGAGAACGTCTACATGTTCAATCATATAACAGTCGTGTGCCGACTACACTCGTCTTAGAAAACGTTGACACGACCACGGCCAGCTACGATCCACATCGACGCTAACATTTAGCGGTGATGTTCGAGATAAGATAGCCCATTGCACTACGACCTCCGCAACGCTAGATTTCGGTAGAGATGCGGAGGCATTATCGTGTCTAATCAGGTTCGCACGCGGCGCGGTGGCTAAATCATTCGATTATTGATTTCCAATGTCGCGGTCGTGATCGAGCGCGGGACTCGTCGTTCGGCATGACAGCACAGCCATTGTCAGCGATGACGCCGGCCGCAGAAGTGACGCGAGCTCTTTCTCCGCGATTAAACGCTTGTAATTCCATCAATATCAATGCGCTTGTCGGATTCAATCTGCACTATAAATACAACCTTTTAGTTTCACATCTACCACCGGCACCGGGCCAATAACGGACCGGCGCACGAGTTTTTAAATTGTAACGATTGTTTTTGATGGCACACTTTGGTTACGGAGCTGCCTGTCTAATAGATATGTCGATTGTAAAGATGTTTCGTCACTCTGGCACTTCGCTACTTGTAAATGGGCTGTTCTTTTTATTATTTAACAGCAACAGAGCAGTCAGATTACGGAACGCCTACTGGCGACTAATATAGATATTCACACAACCTGAAGATATAAAACGCATCTAGTGACTAGAGGTTTTCAAGAAAATTCAGATATTCAGATGTCTATGAGCAGCGGTAGTCACTACCTGCTCGTTTGCCCACTATCTCATAAAAAAGTGTTTACCCAATCAACATTTACTACTACCCGTAATGGGCCGATATTACGTGAGGAAAGAAACCTGTCCGGTTGCGCAAGGCATGTTCGGCTGCAATGCAGAATCGCTTATTTATAACGCCGGCTGTTAATAACCTCGCCTCGCTCTATTTGTTGGTGAAGTTTATATTATCAAAGGCAACTTTAGCACCTAGTATAATTTATAGCTCCAACGTCTACACTGGCAATTATAAAACTCTAACTGCCCATTTTGTGTAATATTTATCTCAATGTTAACACTTTATTTCTTATATCCACTTGATTAATTTTTGCAGCTAGTAAAATCATCATCACGAACATCATACTCCGTGTCATTGACTGGCATTCGCCAAATCGAATATGACAAGAGCCTACTAACATAAACATATATATACAATTCCGATTGTATTCTTCTTCAGCCAGCCTTATCTCGTTTCTATACTAGACGATATCAGGATCGGGTATTTAATCTAAGGGGATTTGACGATGGTGTCGCTTTTACACAGAGCGACGGTCACCTGACCTCTCCAACCCGGGTTTCCTCACGATGATACGGCGAGGAATATTTAAAGATTGTACTAAGGTTAGAAAGACTCATTTGTACATGGCGTTGTTGGACCCTGGTTTACCAAAGTGGAAGTCAGAAGCACCCACCACTAGACCACTGACTCTCACTAAGTGTTCACTGTCAACAAATTAAAAGAACCTTCTCGGGCAGGACAAGGACAAGGAAACGTCTCATCTGTTTGGATGTACCCATGCCTTTTAAATATATGTATTGCTATAGTGTAATAAGTGTCTAGCATAAATGTGCATATATTTTTTTATTAACCTACTATTTTACGTAGAGACTTTCTTCCTTACTGGAAGTTGTAAAAACTTATCTCACGCGCCGCATTCTATCGCCCGCGGAATATGCTCAGTTTTTTATAAATGTCTATCTCGCAAGGGAAGTGTGTACTAGAGTCATAAAGAATATTTCTGCGCCAGTCCGTTTATTGCACATAATTGTGGGCGACGCTAAACAATGACAGCGTGGCGACTTCTCAGCACACGAGCACGTATCCAATGATAACGAGCAGTGCGCTGTCGTTGTTAAACCCTATTGTTGTGATGCATCATAAAAAGCTCGACTCCGACTAGACCCTCTCTAACGCTGCCAATAAAACAGTAAAACGTGCATTTACCGTCCGATTAACTCTTATAACTGAGCGCATGGAACCTTGATCGATGCGAAACTGAGCTCTATAGTCAATGCATCTAACGAAATTAGGTAGCGCACGCGGCTAGGTTTCGATGAGGCGGTTACTTCTGGAAGATGGTTGCACATTTGCATTAGAAATTGGGTATGCACGCTTTGGTAGCGTCTTAAGGCTTATTTCTCACGCTATCCTCTCCGATGCCTTTACAGCTACCCGCAACATCTTTTTTCCTCTCATTGCATTTCCATGTGCTTCTCTTTCTCTCGCCCATTTTTTTTGGTCCCCTTGCAATCTCAGATACGACCGCGCGTGTCTTTAATTAAGCTGCCAATATCGATTGTAATTCTAACATTAATGGACCACAGTTTAGTCGAAGAAGTATTTTAATGATCCTAAGACGAATCAGTGCGAGTTTATGAAATAGATTGCTCGCGTCGAATAATTAAAATATTTATCGATAACTGTTCAGCATAGTCCCATAAATCTAGCGTTGGCATGCAGTAATAACATGTACCGAAACAAGTGATGCGGCTTATAATTATATATTTACAAATTGTTATGTCGGGATCATAAGCGGCCTCATAATCTGTGATCATTTTTCACTATTTAGAAGCGCGTTCGACGTCGGTTATTAATTCTACATAACGGTATATCAGTACGTACTCGTTTATCCAAGATCACACAACCATATGGGTGTCGCAACATGGCATATTCGACGTCGACATATTGATGAAAGCACTCTACAATCGGTAGCATTGATTGATGACGTGCAAACATAGAAAGAGTATTAAATAAATAAGGCGCCCGCAGCCTTTCCCGTTTCGAATTAACATTAAACAACTACTTTTCTATCTAGGTGAAAAAGTCACAGGAAGCGAGTAAGGGAAAGAAGGTTAGTCAAACAAACACACTACTAATCACATTTTAGTAAGAGTTAGTGCCATTATGCTTTGCAGCGGAATTGGGCCGGCACGACCGGGGAGGTAGAGAGCTCACATGATACCTCGGTAAAATGGCATATACGGTGTTGCGTTTCGTGGGATTGATGTGTAGCCGGTGGTCCATGGGGGGTAGCGGAAAAGAAGGGCAACGAATCGACGTAGTAATCATGTGAAAGTTCATCGGCGTCGGTAGTTGTAAAAAGGCGTCGGAAATCGTAAAAAGAGGGGCACTCTATATTATTTAAAAAAAAAACAATGTGAGTAGGTATCGACATGAAGCAATAAGTCCGCTTGATGGAAATAACTAAGATCTAAGTTAATGGTTGTTCCCAAGACGTCGTCAAACATTTATACGATAATTATTATCGAAATGGTTATGTTTACGTCAATGGTACACCAATAAATCTTTTTGTCCGGCGCTGATTCTAAGTGCTATTACAAGGAATATTAAGTGTCATAAAAAATCGATTGGGTTAAGTGGAATGAGTATGTCAAGTCTGGTATCTAAATGCAGTTTCAATTCAATTAGTAAATTTATCTTACTATACGATTATAGTGGATCTTTTGGTTTTAGATCATAATTACTTTAGTTGTCTACTAGTAAACTAGGCCTTCTTTTGGCCGGTATGTTTCTAATTGCAACACATTTTATTGCACCTATAGTAATGTTTAGCTACATTATCTAGTTATATCTAAATTAATAAATAATCCAAGCTTCCATAACTTTATTTTAAATAATTACTTTCTTTTCTAAATGTATTCCCCATTTGCCCGTAAAAAAAGGGAAATTTATGTACCTGTCTAGAAGATGTACATTTTCGGGAATATCTAGCAGAGATGTGTCATATTTTCCTGCATATTAATGCAAAATCAGATTCTTTTCAACCTTTTCGTGACCACGAACGTTCAGTGTCTTACGCTCGTTACGTATTATGTGCTATTTAGCACCACCCTTTGAAACTTTCCCAAGAATAATCTCGTTCTGTTAATGACCACAAATGCATCAAAAAAAGATAGAACCAAATGAATATTTCATGACCGTATGTCTATTGGGAGTGCGAACCATTGCGATTAAGAGATCTATTAACTGTCAATAGCTATTTCGCTCAGTGGGCGTGGTACTATCCCATGACCTTTGGTTATGATAATAAAGTATTTATCATTAGTTTAACACATATTCATAGATTCCCTGTGGAAATGACCGATCTATAATTACGATTTGTTTGGCGGGAGTAAATAACAATGCATGATGAAGATGTTAAATGCTACAATTGTTTCAATAATTTTGTGCTACTTATATTTTATATTATGAGGGGCAAGCGGGAAGTCTGAAACTCTTGGTGACAACTGGCACCTATTAGAATCCATATAACTCCTGTATAGATGCATTGTCCTCCTTTCCTCCTCTTCCTCCAATAGACAGTATTCAGTGTACTCACAAACTGCGTCAAACGCGACATAATATCTGTCACTTTACGGAGGTGTCATGTGAGCGAGAGGTACATACGTCTCCGGTCGTACTGGCCCAATCAGGCTGCAATGATGTTGCATTACAGAAAATTAATATTTTTATTAAATATGTATTACATTGTGTTATTTTAATTGAATACGCACATTTCGTAAAATACTTGTGTAAGACACGTTTTGGTTTCTAGGGTCAATAGCGAGCTCATCTAGTTGCGCTCCAGTGGCTGTTTGCACGACGACAATGCAAAGCCAACTTTAGCTGCCTCCCGTGAGCTGCCCCCCTTGTTAGAGGGGGTTATGTATGCTTGTAATTCTTTCACGTAATAAATTGACGGATTAACATTTGTGATATATAAATTATTTTTTATCTAGAACAATGAATAGTCACTTTGCAATACATTTTGCGTGGGTGTAGGTAACTGCGGAGCACAGTCATTATCATCAAAATACATTTTGCGTGGGTGTAGGTAACTGCGAAGCACAGTCATTATCATCAAAATTACTTACCTGTGGCTTCTGAAGCTGGAAGTAGTTATAATAGAATGAAATTTTAAAAAGTGTGCCTCAAGTTCTAAGACAAATTCTGTTTATTTTCATAGGTGATATGAAATTCGAAGTAAACCTTTTGAAAGTGGCACAAGAATTGTCAAAATTACCTCATATATATCTCAATGATTTTATTTAAACACCACAATAGGCCCGTTTTGGATCTCAGCCATGTAAACATTTATCTAAGTATCTATTACAAAAAAGTAATAATAAGACCGTGAGGAATATCAAGGAAATGGAAAAGTAGGTATGTCTATTGTGAACAAAACGGCAATCCTTTGTGGAGGGTCTGAATGCGCGCGTTGCCGCTTCCTTAGTTAGATGGCACTTGTTAAGAAGAGCCAGCTCGCAGAAACGACATTAAGTCAACAAAGACTTCTGTAGATGACGTTTCTTATCTTATTATAGCTTACTTTATGCTTTGCTCTCATAAAAATATTCAAAACGCCCCATGCATTTATAAGTAAAAACCGTATTGTGGATATGAGTCCGTTACATAGTTCGGATTGTGGTTACATAAAGAATGTTTAGCAAATGCGAAATTTATTTTGGTAAGATGTGATTATATGACTGTTGAACCAAACGTCCAGTCTTATTTAATCTTTCTTTCCACGATTCACTAATAGCAGGGTAACTTACTTTAGTAGGACTGAAGCAAACTCCCTCGGCAGTGCAACATGAAAGTATTGACGCCAGCTTCCCATTAGACTTGTTGTTGCTGTGAGGAAAACCCAAGTAATAAAATCGCTGTTTATGAGTTATAAACGGTACTAATTCATTTATTAATACTTATGTCCAACTCATATCTTATGAGTGTCACCGGTTTATTTCCGGTATTTACAATTTCATAGTTACAGAAGAGAAAACGAGCAATCAAAGCCCTCTTAGTGACTACCGACACCCATAGACATACGCATCATTGTTGTCATGCAGATGCGTTGGTCTCCTTTCCCTTCAATGGGCGACGAGCTAATCGCGAAACGCACGAAACACGATGGTACAGCTGACACTTTGCGGCGATGTCATGTTAGCGTCACCCCCCTCCACTCCCTCCGATCGTGCCTGCCCTGGTCGGCTGTAATACAGCATGGCACTACCTCTTATTATTATTAACTATAACATGTATTGTCAACACATTGTGCAGCCTCTACAATTGTACTCTATGCCTCCTGCACTACCGGTCGGCACAAGGTGGTCGTATTTTACATTCGTTTACACGGACACAAGTTCATGGAAGTCATCCCTCCTGCGGGTCCGTGCTCAACGACGCCGAACACGCGTTAGCTCCACCAGCTATTTTAATGCTTTGGCGTAACTGATTTACTATTCGGTCGTAATATAGCATAAGTCGCTGCTCCGTCGGTCAGGCTTCGTTTAACGCACGACATTGTCAATTGCCGTTTTTACACCTTGTTGTTTCAAACACTGCGTTATTAGACGTGAAATTCATAACAGATATGATCGTTGTATTACCTTACTGAGATTTATTGAAACTAAATGTCGAACGGTAAAAATTAGACGGTAACCTAAGGGTGTTGATCGTTTAACATCAAATGCTGATCCTTTAAATGTAAGTATGTGATCGATTTTCGCAAATCTACTGGATCAGTTTGCATTATAAGATTCTTCCTCATAAATAAATCTTTATTGCACACCAAAAGAAAATATTTAAAATTATATTACGATGTATGAAATTCGGCGAACTTAGCGCTTGAAAGCGATGTTTTTCATCCTTATTATAGATTAATTAATTAGACTTATTAAAGAATAATAATACTGCTAAAAGTAGCATATAGAAAGGTTAATGGATATATAACTTACTATAGTCAAATGTTTGTTGTGAAAAAAAAATATAAAAAGATTGAAGTGGAAGTAAATGTTGTAAAAATAGAATGTTTGCTTTTGAGTGGAGATTGATACTGAATTTAGTTGATCCAAAGTTCAGCTACGCGCACTGCATTAGGCGCGATATTATACTAAAATATTGTGCAATTTTCAGGAACTTTTAGGTTAGTAGTAATTTACGGTGATACATTAATTTACCTATACATTACGCGGCTGAAACCGCAAGGCACGCTTAGTATATTACAAACATTTATTTTTCGTTCACGTACCTACGAGTTCATTATTAAGAGATTCAACACGACTGGGAACTAAATATTGCAAGGTGATAAATTTGGGTGTTAAGTACATGGGTGTTAAGTACATCTTGTTTTTTTTTTTTTTCTAATGCCTATCCATGAGTCAATACGATATACGTGCAAGAATTTAAGAGTGGTAACTATTAGCAACAAAGAACACACTAATAACAGGTGTGAAACACCTAATGCAAACCTACAATCCGCCAGAGCTAAAGGTGAAGCCGAATGAGATTGCTATAAGTGTAATGTGCCATTTGAATAGGATTAGTCAGAATTAGCGGAGGTTACTCGCCTATCGTTAAACGGTTACTGGCTCTCATAAATATCATCCGCTACGGATGTGAAGCACCGCCACTGACCTTTTCAGGGTGAATCTGTTTCTAGTAGGATATTTAAGGTTCAACTCACACCGAGGTTGCAGCAGTCTGTTACATAATTACTATGCCGATGCGTTGCCCTTCTTCATCCCCCCCCCCCCCCTTTCCCAATGTGCTACCGGTGGATTAGTTTATACTCACCGTATGGAAAGCGAACAAGAAAATGTCACTTTATGGCGGTATATTGCGAGCGAGAGGTACCTCCCCGGTCGTGCGGGCCCAATTCGGTTGCATAGGAGGATATAGTGTTGTGCACTATGCATAGCTCTACCTCCTCCTATACAGCATGGCACAACTTCTTCCAGTAGGCACCGGGGAGGACCACGATCCGATTGATCGGGCACTGTCCGACGGCGGTAAAGTTTTTGCAAACGGTGCGTTGGTATGAAGACAATGATTGTTGTGGACGAAGCGCGACAAATATGTACAAATATGTAAGTAATTGATGCGGCCCTCTGTTCAACACCGCCCTCCCCACAAGTGAGCCGCTCTGACGATGTGTTGTGTTCACTACTGTAATACTAACTAACTACTAACATTATCCTTGAGAAACTTAAAAAGTTCGTTTAATTTCTCAAGCGATATCACCCGTATGTACTCGTGGTAACTGGATTTAGATTTATAGACTCGCGTCGCAATAAACTGGAACTGCTCGCCTCTTTGTTGCCACCCGCCATGTCGGTGTGCGTTTAGCCTTAAACAATAAAATCTAAATATGTATTTGGGAGCTTCTTGTTTGTATGTCAGCTAAATGTAGATACATACACTCGTCATCTAAAGGTAAATTGTGCATTACCTAAAATTTACAGAATCTATGATTTTGTTTCACAAACTGAAATTTTATTCGTATTCATATTCACAAAATTAAATTGTAGTCATAAATTGAAAATAAATCGATACGTTTCCAAAAAAGACTTCAAAATATATGCCATTAAAGCGCCCGCGCATTGTTAATTTACGAGAACGACTTAACCTAAGTATGTTAAAGGACTAAGTCAGGATCGAAATTTTCACGTAAAGATACGTGTAATAAATATGTGCGTATAAAATAAAACGAATATGCGTAGTCCCGCGTGGATTTGGTCCCAGTCCGTTTCCGACTACTACGCGATCATTCTGCTTGATGGTAGAATCATAGGCACGATCATGGTTTTTGTCGTGCCAATGAAACCACGTATCTCATGATAAAACTCAATTAATGGATATTATTTGATTAATGTAAAACATTTAAATGCATTCTCAATCAAAGCACCTCGTTATGTATCGTATAGACGAGTTTCCAATCAGACAAACGATCTACGTACTGCGAAATCTGAATATTATTGTACATCCTGTCAGACATTAATTGTTCGCACCTACAAGGCAGTTGTTACTTTACCTCAGCTGGCTCGTAAATAAATTCAATAAACAATAAAATAGCTTGCAATAATTTGCAGCGACGCAACTCTAGGTGCTCTTCCGTAAAGGGCTCTAAAACATGCCGGGTCTCTCGTGTACTTCATAATAATAAATCTATTTTGACACGTGAGTAATTTTGATTGCTGAGATATTGGGGCGGTCTAACGGCACTCTGCTAAGTGGTTAATAGTCACAGAACATTAGTGTTGCACAAGATGACGTCTATATTACGACACGTTTCTTTTACCAGTTGCTGGTGGGTTGTGATTTTCTTCACGGTGTGTGTTCGTTTATCTTATTACATTTGTATGTATATATATATATATATATATATATATATATACATATAAATATTAGAGAAATGTGTTTAATACCAGTTCATCTTCGCCACGTATAAAGTGAAGAACCCGGTATGGATAAGAATGGCCGTTCATTGAAGTAGATCTATGTCAAGAGATGTGATAAAGTTTTATGATATTGATACAATGCTAGCTCCAACAATTGTCCAACATCGAATCCATCTCATGCAATTAGATTGACTTTTTACGAGTCAGGAATAAATTCTACAAACCTGTAGGTAATTACACGAATTCAGAACAACAAATGGAGCCAGGTGCACCGACGGCTCTGTGGTCCAAGTGTAATGCGTAGGAAACCGCAAGACATATAGGGATTTATACGAACCGGGTTGTCTAACTCAATGAAAGAGTTCAAATTACATACTGCAATCAACACCGACAAAAATAAAACACTCCTACGCAAGATATTTTATGTGTGACAAACCTTTAAGAAAAGTCTACTTGAATTAACACGATCGCACGGCTCAGAATATACAAATCTTACATTACAAGTTTGCTGTTTTATAATTATACATTTTATTTATTGCCAGTGTCTTGTTGATCCTGCGGCAAGTTGAGATCGATCCTGGGTGTTTTGAACGATATGGTGACTGGGATACTTCAAATTGTAGAAATGACACGGGGACAGCAAGTCCTTCGGTCGATGTAACTTATGAGTCGTTGAGTCATAGAGTCATCCTTCGCCTGAATTTTTTATCGGTGTACTAGTCACACCACGTTAGCTTAGTCTTGTGGTAAATACCCTCAGCACTTGTGTTACAGAGACTGTACAGTGGAACTATATTTAATATTAATATAAATTAAAGAAATTGTATATTTTTAAGACTTGTATCATAGAAGTATATATAATAGATGGATAAACATCCATGACGTAGACGGTATTCAAACCCGCGGTCTCTGGCGTAACGCGCGGATTAACTACGTCGCTACCGACCTAGCCAGCCTGTACTCAGATTCGTATTGCTGTCGTGTACTCCCTAAACTAACCCGTGCCATTGATATAGCTAGAATATAACGTTTGGATACTTCTGCAGTAAAATCAATACATCGTTTGGGGCCTGATAACGCCCATAGATAATGGTTAAGCAGATGCTTTTTATAATCGTGGGTGTGCTAGTATATTTACTGGACTTACGAGTTGTGGATGTACTAGCACACCTCTGCCTACCTCTTCGGGGATAATAGGCGTAAAGGTACTTTCTTTATTCAGATGCTTTTTCCTCTTTTATCCTATTCCTCTAAGTGGCCGCACTTAGTCAACTCGAAACTCGACAGAACATATGTAAGTGAGAGGCACCACTCGGTCATGGCGGCCCGATGCGGTTGCAAAGCAGCAATAACACTATGCCCTACAAATTTGATATCAGAGCCAAAATATGGGGCTTGGTACTTTAATTATTATATTATTACAAAGGTTTTACCTATAGTAACCCAGCAAGCCAAAGTAAACATAAGCAAGTATTATTAAAGGAAAGCCAACATGCAGTAGGTAACCCGGTAATCTAAACTAACATAAAAAATATTATTAAAAAAAAACCCAACACACATTTTATAAAATAATTTATTTTTTAATTATATAACACGCAAATTACGTGACAACTATGGGCAATCCTTTTAACGTCCATTCGTGGAAGTTTTAATTTGTCGCTTTTATCTTCGCCGTGGCTTTCGGTGTCATATGCCAAAGGTGGGCACTTGGCGGTACTTGACGGAATAGAACATTGCAGTCGTCTTTTAGACGTATCTAGGAATTTCCCTCACATTTACACATACCGCACCGCCCGTGTCGTTGCCAACTGGTTGAAAGTAATGGTAAGACACATTACTTACATGATACTTTCAAAGTTTCGGAATGGATTGGATTAGGTTCTAAGCGTCGCATATAATGCTTTCATGGACGTTGAGCGCTTAGGCGCGCCTGACGCAACCTTAGAAATTGTTAAAGGCACTAATCCTCCTCGAGGGCAAGGTACAATTTAGTTATAGCCTAGAGAGTTAGCTGGTACATAAAAAACTATATGCTTGCAATTTGATTTGACAGGTTGCCGGTTTTTCGTGACGGAAAACCGGCAACCTGTTACACCTAGAGTTAGCTATTGTCAAAATTTTGGTTCTTCTCTGGTGGCCCAAGAAGTTTAACTTCCAACGCGTTTACATACGTAAACGCACATTTTTTTATCGGACTAGTTTGACAACTAGTAGCTATGAAATAAATATTTTCTTAATAGAATAATTTATTGTAAAAAAAGTGATTTATTGTACATTTCTACTGACAAGCCTTCTTTAAATCCTCATTGTTTTTTGTTGACATAACAATATATTGTAGTAATCATCGGCTAGACATTATGATCACCTGTACTCCACATGTTATGCTGATTCATTTTAAATACAGGTCAATTATTTGGTAATATAATAACGTACTTTGCATTAATAACCTCCGTAGTCCGTATAACCCGAATAAAAACTTAACTTGGCTTTGTAAAAAGAATCTATAAACAATGCTGTAATAATTCCCTCTGGAACACGTCAGTTATAAATCTTAATAAACGTATGATGTGCTAGGTAGCAATTTTCAACACATAACCATTTCACCGTAGTTTAGTGATAAAGTCCATTATCATCGAAACGGCCGCGGCTTGTTAACAGTGCGCTTGCATAAATTCTGATGTAATAGCTCAAAGAGATTCAAATAATGGTAATATGAAGTTGCAAAGTGAATGATTACGTGAACTTTGCTGAAGCTCGGCCATCTTGTGTCAGACAAAGTGCTTAACATGCCGCATAAGCTATGCGGTTGTTAATTTTGACACGATGTGATAATGCCACAACGGCTCGTCGGATGATATGTTGTGTAGTTTCCGTCTTGTCTAATTGCTGGCCAGGTTACACAGGTTACTATTGAAGTGATAAATACCAATATCATGTTAGTTACCTCTAACATGTGAAAACGAAGTGCGCGATTTATTTTATACCTGAGCTGCTAATAGACTACCGTAATTATTAGCTAATTAAGGAATATACAAGTAGATACTACATGTACTCATGGGATCACATTACTCTAATAGAAATATAAAACCCGACTGCTTAAAGTACATTAAAATATAACTTTAATCAGTCTGGGTTTTATATTTGGAGAATGCAACCTTTATTATTTGGTGAGTTTTCATTAATGTACTTGAGGTCTACTAGATAAACCTCTATCTTTTTTAGTGTAATTTTTAGTGTAATTTAAATTAATAAGTTCAACTTTTAAAGTGATGCATGCACCGTATGTTATTACCGACTTCACACTCGTTGCACTAAACGATCGCGTCCACTGTGGTACATGGGCGACACCATTTCCTACGTGATCCGGATGGTCGTCGGTGAAAGGTTTTGTAGGAGTAAACGATCTGACGATTGGTCTCTATCGCTTTGCAGATGTAAACCTTGTGTGAAATTATTACGCCTGTGTTCCGTCCAAATATTTAAGGGGTCGCCAAAGTGATGTTTTCGTGCTTAAATTTGGCAGGGTAAGGTAAGAGTGAAGACTCCTTTCGAATACTTTTCAGTAATAGATAACGACATGTTGTGTTGCAGCTGAATGGGGTCGGCACGACCGGGGAGTTACCTCGTGCTGACATGATACCGGGGTAAAGTGACAAATTCGCGGTCGCGTTTCGTGCTGATTCTGATTAACCGATGGCCCATTAAAAGACAGGAGGAAAGGAGGACAACACTATAAGTCACGATCGTTACTCAACCTGATACGCAGAAACGACGATTTATTATTATTTACTAGAATATCACGACATCCCAGAGGCAAGTTTCCAAAACATCAAGCGTTAACAGAAATCAGTCATATGCCCCTTTAATAGCCAGACTAAATTCACCCAAAAGCATCTTCAGCACCCGAAATAGCTGGATGATCCAATCGACCAGATGGAAAGGCGATTTGCTGCGGTTAACAGTGAGTAGCTGCGCACTGGACGTAATAACTTTCATTGAAAAAGACATGTGTCCAACAATTGACCAGTAAATAATAACCAGTAATTGCATTCTAATGAGTATCTCATTCGCATGTAAATATATTATCACCGATCAAGGTAAATTGCTTTAATCTTGGGTTGTATATGGCTTATTACTTCTTGATCTGAGTAATTATAATTTGAGGAACAATTACGGACCAGTAGTAAAACAACGGGGTATTTACTGCGCATAGCGGTTAAATGCTACTAAAATAATGGTGGTGCGTAAAATTTTATTGAAGAACCATCAGTGGAATAAGGTTATATTTTAATAAAATAATCTATAAACTAGCGATGTGGACTTTCAGAGCCGCCTAGCGGTCCGCTTTCGATGCCATCGCGCTCGTGCGCCACCGCTTCGGGGGCCCGGCGGCGCTCGCGTCGCGGTGACTTATGGCCCCCGCGCGAACTTCGATCGTACGATTGAATAATAATATCCGATTTGTGCACACCGAATTTATGTTGGGAATGAGCAGTGTCCCGTATCGGCGCATCGCCCATTCCGACCCGTGAGACCACGGGCGCTGATGCCCATGATACCCAATAAATAAATTTTCAGCTTCAATCACTTGATACGCCGGAACTCATTGCTGCCAAAGTTACGGCCGTAAGAGATAGGTACTTCCGAGTGTTCGATTTATAGAACATTGTTACATGTTGTTATATTAATAAAGTATTCGTTAAATGAGGAAATCATGAGGTTTTAATCATCATCAACAACAACAAATTTGAAAAAGAACTACACTCTCCAATAAAGCGTAGATCAACCATGTAGGTACCGTTTTACCAGATTTTTTTTAATGAAATCTTTTCGATTACTAAGTATCTAGACGATCCTAAAGTATCTAGACGAAAATGGTGACAAACATATGCCTTTATCAACGGAGACTATTGTTAAGTGACCTGCGACTTGTAGCACATTGGAGCTGTTATACGTGATTATAAAAATCATACAAACTTAATCATAGAAATAAAAATAATGGGTTTTACTAATAAATAATGAATATTTATAATTATTGTTAGGATAATTGTGAATAGCTGGTAGCTGAGCTTCATTATTAAAATTTAAAAACAGCAAATTATATAATAATTTAATATTTATCTGAACGTACAGCCGCTCTCTAACCTATAATATATATAATGTTACCTGTGATTTATTTATATTGCACGAGTTCATAAAATTTTAAATAAGAATTCAACCTCATGCAATTAAAATATTTTTCCCCAGTCTAGACAGAAACGACTCTTTATGGTTTATGTGTTCTTACGTCTCCCGTCTGGTGTGTGAAATGCTTTGCTCAATGACTAGGTCTAACCGTCGCCGTCGGCCGGAGTACTTTAAAGGCATTCTGTCGCTGTTCGCTATTCTGGACTTAACGGTCTACGCTCACTCTCAATGTACCATTAACATATTTTCTTGTTCTTGTGCTTGATATACGAGTACAATTTTTCAAATCCACAAGTGATAATTACTTTTATGGAATAATTACGAATTTCTTCCAGTTCTAGTTAAAAGCGGTAAAGTTTATTCCTTTGTTCCGATTTGAATATAGGAAAGTTGTGGGCTTATACCACAATATTCATGCTCCGACCCATATGAGTGGTTATGAGGATAAAATTGTGAACCGCTTTCAGTACAGTAATGAAGTTACATAAAATAATAACATTAGTAAAATTCGGCGCCTTGGACATTCAAAGGAAAAGAAAAGACTGATTATGAACATGACAAGTGTTGTGAACAAGACTTCAAGTTTATGCGATCTCTGTTGGTAGTTCGTATTTGAAAGGCAACGCTTTCTTATTCATCCGACATGAGTGAGCTCGCTAAATGTTCTGTCTTCATAACGGGCCATGACGCGAAGAACTTAAAACAATGTGACCTTTCATCTGAGCAAGCTGGGACCTGGATACCTACAATGAAACTTCTGAAGAGATGTTTATTACAAACAAAAACACAAAATATTAATTTAAAGTTGTGTTTTAATATGTATCTGTATATTATATGTTTAATATACATAGCTAATTTAAAATAAAACTTATGCATAAATACATTTTAGTTATTGCTTTGAAATACAAATACCAAAAGTGCAATAACATGTACACGTATTATAATTTGTTGTAGGTAGAAAATCTATTCTGCTTATGAACTTACTAAGTTAAAGGGTAAAAAACTTCTGCTAACTCCAATATCATCATCGTCATCATTATCAGCTCTTATCGGTCCACTGCTGGACATCGGCCACTGAAAGAAAATTGTACGCCAAGATGACCGATCTTAGCCAGGTCAAAGCGGTGGTAGCGATCCGTAGCCTGAAGATTCTTAGCACCCCTTGTTCCACCGTTACCGTGGCCGCTACCGTGGCCAGGATTAGTGCACCGAATTCTGCTGTTGTCGTCCATTGAAGGTAAATGCTTGTAATTGCCACGCTAAACAGGCGGATTGGCCATCGCAGATTAGGTTTCGCACCGGCGTCACTGCTGCCTGTCGCCAATCCGATTAATGAAACTGCCATCACGCGGTGCGACCGCTGTTCAGATTTCCCGACTATTTCACTGTCACTATGTAACAGACCCGACACCTAACAACCAACTCCCTGAAGCCTCTTACAAGTTAAAAGTCTAGTGCCCTTTCACGACTTTCACGCCACTCTGGGCTTGGATTGAGGGTGAGGATATTCTTGGGTCGTCCACACACCCAATTATAAAAGCTCCAATATAGATTTTTTTACATTACATTTTATATCACATTATGTTAGCATAGGCCTATGCTAAGATGTCTAAGAACCTGAAGGACTGTGTTAATGGTACTATACATAGAAAATGTATTCCTATTTTTTTATTAAGTAACACATTCCAGATTAGATTCTCGTTATAGAAATAAACATAATATATAGATCATCCGTGATCTAGTAGGCGAGATTCGAACCCACGACCACTCGCGTAAAGCGCTCGCTATAATAACTCACTTTACCACTGCGCAAATCGGTTGTCAAATTATTGTAATGTTCTTCCAAACAATATCTTTATACATAGTTGCCGCTTCATGTAATGAAATAACGACAAAAAAAAAGTAGTAAACATGAGTTCCTAAAAAAGGATTTGCTCTTTCAAAAATATTCCCACCAAAACTGTAATGCTTAATTCAAAATGTTAGCCTAAGTATATTTTTCTAGACAGACTTTGCTCTCGATTCGACGAAAAAATTGTCTGCTCATGTCCGCAGACAATTTTCCCAACCACTTACGAAATTACACCAGGTTCAATGTTCCATAAAGTTTGGATTAAATTATGGGTTCACACGACAGATGTTTTCACTCCGTTCGCTCGTCGTGACCGCAGTAGCTGTCTAATTATATTCCAGATCGATGCGTTGTGGAATTCGGCGTACTACTGTTATGTTTCATCTCTGTCGTACTGTTATTATTTTCCTGTTATACTTGATTACATTTATGAACTCCAGAGAAAATTGACACCAAAACGACGACCACAAACTATTGCTACACTTCCAAGATCGTTGTACGAATCGCCTAATGCCGAAGTCGTGTCCGATATGTAAAAGTTATTTTTGTATGGTGTAGGGGGACAAGCGAGAAGTCAGAGCAGATTTTTACGAATACGATATCGTGTGAGCGACAGGTACCTCCCCGGTCGTGCCGGCCCGATTCCGCTGCAATGCAACATGGAACTACCTCTTATTAAATGATCCGTTGCTCATTCTCACTGGTCTCTTTCAACTCCGGACCTAGTCTCGACCCCCGACTGGCACTAGTAGCAGTCCGATGGAGCTGTACTGGGCATCTCTACGCTACCACGGCATAACTTCAAAAATATATATCGCTGTCCCTAGATGCCTCGGTTAGGCCAACCAACATACTCACAAAACTCAACAAAACTCTAGTCATCACTTTACGGGCCAGTCTCATGTGAGCGGTAAATGTTTTCCCGATGCCGCTATTAGACAGCAATACAGCACTAATGTTGCAATAACTCATACATAATTAGACAATTACTCATTCACAACTTAGTCATCGTGATTGTGGTTTTATTTTATTGAGCAAATATAAAATTAATTTCAATAAAATTAATTCTGTATGAAAAAATATTTATTTATTCAAATGACACCAATCATGAATTTCCATTAGGAAGCGACATACATTTCTATATGCTTGGGGGTACTTTGTGTACAAGGGCTGGATTGTTACGTTTATAACAAAGTATACACTAAATCGGCGTGTTGCGCGCGTTAGAGAAAAATGATGAAAGCATTTTTTTACGATGCGCGCGCACAACGTCACGGAAAACCGACACCCTGCAGTTACCTTTAGTCAACGGTTTAGTTTATCTCTTGTCTTATTACGCCAAAGACGTGGAACTTCTAACGCGTGTACATGAGTAGACACTAACACACACACACACACTTTTATAATATGTATACATGAATAATTCTCGCAACGGCCACATAAATTGTTCCGATCCAAAACAGGCGCAAATATTGTTGCTACTTCTTTCTTCTTTATAGCGTAAGGGGCAAACGAGGAAGCGGAGCCTTTTGATGACTACCGACGCCCATGGACATACACATGATTGTTACACAAATGCGTTGCCCTCCTATCATCCGCCCCAATGGGCTACCGGCTACTCACAAATTGCACGAAACGCGACAGCGACGCTGTCACTTTACGGCGGTAACAAGTGAGCGTGAGGTACTTCCCCGGTCGTGCCGGCCCAATTCCGTCGCATAGGAGGATGTAGTGTCATGCACCATCACTACCTCCTCCTATGCAGTATGGCACCACCTCTTCCTAGAAATCTCTTCCAATTTTGATAAAATTGATTAGATTCGGAAACAATGTAACGGCAAATTTATTAGCCGGCTACCGAAGTTGTTTTATCATAGCGTTTAAACCGTCGTTATTTAGTAGATAATAAAGGAGCAGGTGCGAATTGTGTTTAACAAATTGTTTTACTCGCATCCATTTTATACATAAATTGTTGTAGGGAACTTGATATCTTATTACAATAATTTATAGATGCGAGCTTAAATTATATTTATGTGTGTGCTGTGAAAAAACTTGATTTTTACATTACTCGTAAGTTGCTTAAGCAAAGAATAGTAGTTGTTCTGAGTCTACTTAAATTATAAACATTACAAAAGCACTGTAACACGTATCTGTAGTGTCACACATGTTTAGTTAGCGCGATTAACAATGGATGCCGCTGTTTGTAGCATATCATTGATGTGTAGAGGAAACAGCGTGGGAGACATAACACAGTGACAGATTTAAGTATTGAGAAATCCGTTAAATGTCCAAAATAATGAATATAGGGAAGATATGAGAATGCACATATTTGATGGGTTTTATTTTGGTTTATTGAGCATTTCTTTCTGCAATGAAGGCCTCTCACCGCGGGACTGAAGTTATTAATATAGTGATTGGTGTTTAAAAATAAAAAAAATTTACCACGGAACATAACAACCAAGCACTACGCTCCTTTTATTTGATCGCTATTTAGATTCATATATAAAAGTAAGTTAATGTTTGACGGTGTACTCGTATACCATAAAAAAGATGAAAAATCAAAGAAACCATTGCAATATAGTCATCATAATATTATATGAGCTGTGTATACCTTTAATATGAGTCAATAATAATAATAATAATATTGTCCGTGACAAGTACCGTAAGGACTAGACAAGTGTTACAAGTACTAGACAACGGACAATATATTTAACATTTTTTTATAAATTTAAGAAATGTATTTAATTTTTTTTATTATAGAAATACGTATAATACCTATGTATTATACGTATTTTTATAATACAAAAAAATATCTATATAAACACCCATGACCTAGGCTGGATTCAAGCCCGCAACCTATGGCGTAACACGCGGACTAACCGCCGCATTACCAACTGAGCGAACCGGTCGCGACAACACGAATAACATGGGTGTGAAACTTAGAAAGATTTCAAATAAATATGTTAGCATTATTGTTATAGTTCTAGTGTACACGGACGTAAGATCATGCGTCATTAGGACGTGGTAATTGAGATGTGGTTGCGTTATTATTTTCGTTCCAATTTTTTGTAAGATGCGAAACATCATTACAAAAAGAATTTGGAACATCTATTCTTTATTCTGAACTAAATTGGCTGAAAGTCCAGACTGCGTAATTTGCTTTAGATTACAGTGCAAAAGTTTCAATTACATTAGTCATTTCGCCATTGTATACTTGTAGTTCAACTCTATGTCAAATACCTTTGAGTTTTCCGTGCTCTTACGGTACAATTACGTTTTTTCTAGACGACCGTACAACATTTTAAAATATCGAATTATTTGTACAATACATCATCATTATATTGTAACGGTTGTATCAATTAATGTGATTAAATCGAGTAGGTTTGTCGGTCGATCACGTACCATGGGTTCCCGTATGTCGGCCATTGTCTGTTCTGTCCATACTAATTAAGCGCTGGAGTTTTAGTGATTTCGTGAGGGTAGGTTCTTGCGTGTCGTGTTTATAATTTGGTTTTTTCACAAAAACAATAAAATAATTTCAGCGAAGTGTATAGCGGTTTTTTGTTCAAAATTTAACATGGCTTTTAGTCGGTTCTAGTACCTACCTTGTTGAGACAAGGTAGGTACTAGAACACACCATCTTGGCACGCTCATCTTGCTCCTTGTTGAGACAAGGTAGGTACTAGAACACACCATCTTGGCACGCTCAGGGTGGAAGGTGCGTAAAGTGATTTTCTCTGACGAAAAAACGACTGTACGTTCTATGCGTTCCGATATTATAAATATATGAAAGTTTTTAATTAAATCATGATCATCAATAATTAAATCATGATCATCAATAATTAAATCATGATCATCAATAATTCGTATCTGTCGACATTCTGCTGGAGAACTCTTTCGCTTGTTTGATAAATAATAAATAAATATATGTCACATAAAAAAAGCAGTCGAAGCCTTTTGATGCCCAGTGATCTACTATACGGCTTTTATGAGCGAGACGTTCCTCATCGGCCGTGCCAGAGCAATTCGGCACAGATTGTAGATATAGATATACAGATACATACAATACTTCCAGCAATATTCTACATCATTTGTATACACTACTACATAACGATTAGAGAAAATAACATTATTATGTTATTTCCAAAAATCATAAAACTTTACGATGTCTACAGAAAATACCGAATTTATACCTCTAATAGATAACCTCATAGTAAAGTTAGTTTTATTTCATATAATATTTTCATATAAAACGCTTTCCCACGGGAACACTGGTTGCATCAGAAAGAATAAAGTACCCTTGTTAGCCTATACACAGCCTACTTATCTGTTCGACAACGATCGGCTGGAAACTTGGCGAAATAAAGGGAACCACAACATTTAAGTGGTACATGGTGTTCCATTTTCATCGTTAACTATATTATGTGCGTTTATGTTTCCTGCCAATAGACGCATTTATTGTGTAGTGGGCATACGAGATGGACCACCTGGTGACAAGACAGTGTCGTCCATATAGACATTCTTAAGAAATGAGCAATGTTTTCCTTGTCTAAATTATGTTCGTGTGTTATAACATATTGTTTGTGTGAAGAGAATAGTGAGAGGAGGCAAGGTAAGTATGGAAGAACATGGATATGTGTTGTGCGTTCTCTCCGCCTATCTCATTTAATAACTGTGAAAATGTGCCGTTGTCTAAATACCCCGCAAATTCGTGGTCAGCGTAGAATGGTATCATGACTGATGATAACACGATATGCATACAAAATTTCACACCCCGTTGTAGTCTTATGCGGGCATTTTTTTTTTCAAAGTACTCATTTGTAAGTGTTTGACTCGTGTATTTAACTATATGCATACTACGGTTTATCGAAATCGTTTCATCAGTTTGGCCACGATGACCACACGGACAGACAGATAGAATTTATATCGCATTACAGTATGGATATAGCTCATTGGGCTACCGAATTCCCTCAAATCGCATGAAGTGCAAGTATGACCATGATTTGACACCGGTAAATGAGCGAGAAATACTTAGGGCACTGTGGCCCCGTTTGTATACAATACAGCAATAATTTTAAAAAAATTAAGTAATCTATAAACTCTACTTATGACTTATTATTACCTAGCGAAGCCCTGCGGTTTCTGATCAACTTTTGACTCTTAGTTCGTGCCCTTATCAATAACATTTTCAAATACTCTTACTTCACAGAAGTTCCCAGTTAATTTCAGCTTTATAGGTACGTGTTAGATATTTTCTGTAAGCAGATGATGACACGTTCTAAATTTTGTTGTATTTGAAAACTAGCCTTGTTAAAACTAAGACTTTAACATAAAATCGTAACTTATGTTAAGAACTTATATTTAAGTTGTTATAAATAAATTTCAGAACTGGCCATTAAACGTGGCGCTCATTTTAGACCTCCATTGTTTTTTCACTCAAGTCCAATCGTCTTAATCGAACTAATATCATAATATTGGGGATGGGATGTGACTACTATACACAGCATATCAACATAATATATAATTAGCATTCTAATAGCTGTAAAGTCGACGACAATAAAACTCGACGTAAATTATATTTATTAATTTTCATATATGAATACAAATCGTTCTTAGGTAACGTAGTTTATGGCATATTATATGGTTGAATGCTTCTATAATTATTATTTTATCTCTTAACACATTAAAATTTACATATTTTGGCCTAATTAGGCATTACTAGGGTTTTGTTTTTTATTATCAACATCCGATGTACTCAATCTTCTTCTCTTGTGACCAGCGACAAGCAAAAGATTGATCAGCTAGCATCGACTGTCTGCTATGTCATATAGCTATGTATGTCCATAGGTTTAAGGACGTCAGTCCTCAGAATGTAATTTATATTCAGACCATCTTGTGCCCAGTTAATGTCTCACAACAATACGCATAACACCAGAAGCTTTAACGAATTGACAATTAAATGAAGTAATTGATAAAATGGAGCGGAAAATTGTATAGCATTCGCAACCGTCAATTTTGCATGATGGCACTGAAAAAGCCTGATTTCATTATAAGTTCAGAAAGAGGAAGTGCCATATTGCACTGGAGACAAATTGGGCCAGTATGTCCGGGGTCGCACCTTTCCTTCACGTGACACCGCCGTAGTGACAGCTATACATATATGAGTAGCCGGTGCCCATTGAGGGGTTCGCACATGCATAACAGGAACAATTTGGATGTCTATTGGCGTCGGTGGTCATTAAAGTGCTCCAATTTCTTGAATACCCTCCAATGCTGTATATAAATTAAGTTTAGTTTACAATATAAATCACTACTCAGGAATTCCATATTTATGGATTTAAAAGCAAAAGCTTTTGGCGTGAAAGACAAAATCAAACTAAATAAACGTAAATTTCATACTTACATTTATTGTACGTTGAAATCGTAATAAATAGAAAAGATACATCAAAAAGTTCTTTTGACGCAATCCACATTACACGCAATATTGCTTCGCGGCTTAATCGTCAGTTTTTAACAGATTTGCAGCATATATCACTGTTGCCTCAAGACGCGTTAGTGCTGATGGTAATCGAAGTTACCTGAAGGCTATTAGCGCCAAGAGCTGCCAATAATTACCCACTTTCTGTTAATTTCACCTACGTGTCGGTGAACCGCGTTATGTGGCGTTGAAGCATGAGCCATCTGGAAACGCAGTCCCAGTTTCATTACGCAGTATTCGACTTCCTACAAATGTTATAAATGCGAAAGTTTATATGTATGTTTGTGGAGCTTTCGTGCAATAACTATTGAACGGATTTGGATAAAATAATGCACGGATAGCACCACTTTATAAGATTATAATCATCCAACATAAAAAAACGCAAAGGGAGGTCACAGAAAAATTGTGTTTACGGATGAGAAAATTTTGCTATTGACCAACATTTTGACAAACAAAATGTCCATATTTCGTCTCAAAGCTCTAAGAAAGCTTCACAATTATTTGACAGATGCCCACGTTGCCCGGGCATTACCCGACTTGGATGATGGTTTGAAGGGGTTATTACTATAAAGGAGTGACTGAGCCATATTTTTGTGGCATCAAAACATCGTCAACAGTGTATCAAGATACCATTCTTGAGAAGATAGTTAAACCCCTTAACAACACCATGTTCAATAACCAACTACTGTCATTCGAGCAAGACTCAGGACCAGACATAACGCTCGATCCACCCAATCTTGGCTAAACCGAACGTTCTGGACTTGATCAGAGCTGAAGAATAGCCTTAATCTAGTCCCGCTTTTAATCCGCTGGATTATGATTTGTGGTCAGTTTTAGAGTGTAAAGCTTGCTCTCAATGCCATGATAATTTGGAGTCTCTAAAACGATCCATACGATTGGCAGTAAAGAATTTCCCCATGGAAAGAGTACGTCCTTTTGTTGATAACTGGCCTCATCGTCTAAAGGGTTGTATTGCAGCCAATGGAGACTACTTGGAATAAGTTTTTTATAATTTTAATTGTTTTATATTTGTGTATTAAACTAACACACTGTAAAAGTAGTAAAGGTTATTTGCAATTTTTTTTCTTTCTTACTATTTTTATCTAAGTATAAATTAAGAAATCAATTTCTACTTTAGAACGTGTCATATGTCATTTAAGTATTTAAAGTAAAATATGTACGGAATAGTGACAGCCTTTTGTCGCGTTTCGTGCGGTTGCAGAGCAGGCAGGGTGCAGGGCAACGCATCCGCATAATAATTATGCGGTGGTAAATATTCTTTGGTAGTCGTAAAAGGGCTACGTTTGATCGTTTTTATATATATAAAAAAATAAACCCTATAGTATAAAAAAACTAATTGAAAATGCTAAATTTTAAGATATTTTTTGTTCAGTAATACAGTTCTTTGATAGACATAGGAGTGTTAGTAATAACCCATTTGTTAATTGCCAAAACGCCAATTTTGGTTTAATGGGGGTAATTATTAGAGGCAATGACCAAAAAGGAAGATCATAAACCAAGCAATGGAAAATACACCTAAATTTCTTACATACCTAACGCTTGCATGATGAATACAACTTGAATACTAAATCCATGTGATTGTGTTCAAAGTTCAAAGCTTACCAATTGTACTATTGTACGTGCCATTTCGACGTCTCTAATCGTTGGTTAACAATTAATACAATCCTGTCATGTTCCAGAATATTCTACTATTCTGAATTCCACGCGGGCAGCCATTTTTAATTAACACGTGTTTAGTCAGTTGTCTAAACATTGTTTATGCGTCCTTTGCATTGAATACGCGTGAAGTATTCCAGCAATCCAGTTTAAATATGTAGATGTTACAGATCGTAGTATCATGGGTATTCAGGGCGTCGTTAATCGTTCTTAAGATGTCAGATTAAATTGTATTGTGACAAATTATTAAAATTATTACAGTCAAGAACCCGAGTAACAAGGTTTTTAAAATGTTTTTACGCTTTCTTGCTCCGATTGGTTTACGTGTTCCAATTTATTTATTGCAGTTTCATTTGGTGTGTTTGATTCAAGATATGTTCTGCAGATATTTTACTTGCTAGTATGTCCCATGTGTGCCATGAGCAATTCAAGCCTTTTGACAACTACCGTCGCCCATAGACGTAGCATTATTGTCATGCAGTTGCGTTGCCCCTTCGGCTACTCACGAGCTGTCAATTTAACGCGGTGACATGGGAGCGAGAGTTAAAAAGGAGTGAGTAGCCCAATTCGGCTGCAATGCAGCATGGCACTACCTCTTACTATAATTTTGACAAACATTGAGAATACTTTGTTTATTTACTACACACAAAAGGTCATTGTCTGTGATTTTACAGCTTAACGTCTGAAGTCACCCGTGGGCCCGGGCAAGAAGCATTTTTATCTATACTAATAATGTATAGGTGAAGAGTTTGTTTGTTTGTTTAAACAAGCTAATCTCAGGAATATTTATACAATGTACTAGTCCGACTTGACACTTTTATTTGTGTTGAACAGTACATTTATCGGAGAATGTGTAATGTTAGTAAGGGCTTTCGCTGCGTAAAGCGCGGTGGCGCGCTGTGGTGTCAGATAGGGATCGAAGTCCTGCAGAAAAATGTGAAGATTTTTAAAGAAAGTTTGTGATTACATCGTGAATTTTTAATAGCTTTGGATCGCCAACAAACAGTCGCAGATCCGGACATATTGACCGATACACAAACTTCCGCCCAATCAGATTATAATTCATATGCGGTACTCACCCATGACCTCTCCTCTTATATTATAATTCATATGCGGTACTCACCCACGACCTCTCCTCTTATATTATGATTCATATGCGGTACTCGCCCACGACCTCTCCTCTTATATTATAATTCATATGCGGTACTCACCCATGACCTCTCCTCTTATATTATAATTCATATGCGGTACTCACCCACGACCTCTCCTCTTATATTATAATTCATATGCTATACTCACCCACGACCTCTCCTCTTATATTATAATTCATATGCGGTACTCGCCCACAACCTCTCCTCTTATATTATAATTCATATACTGTACTCACCCACGACCTCTCCTCTTATATTATAATTCATATGCGGTACTCACCCACGACCTCTCCTCTTATATTATAATTCATATGCGGAACTCACCCACGACCTACTCTCACTTTAATCTTTTTTTACTCGCCGAAATTGAACATTACACTCTATACACATTATGAAACAAAGTTCCCAAAAGCTGTATGTCTGTACGTGATCGATTTTCTCAGTCTACTTAACGGATTTTCATGCGGTATACACCACACAATGCACGACAAACATACATACATCTATATCTATATTTCTATGAGCTGCTATCCTTGTGAAGTCTAGCCTAGAAGGTCTTTTCGCGAAATGAAAACTATATTTATGTTATTCTATTAAAACATGTCTTTGATAAATTGCAACCAAACACGTTCGGTAGTTTTTGTGTGAAAAATAAACATACATACAATTTTTATACTTTCAATATTACAAAAAGATATACGTTCGTTAGCATTTTTGCTGTTTCCTCTTAATAGTATTCGGAGGACAACGAGTAATTCCATTGCTCCTCCCCTCCAATAGGCCACCTGCTACTTTAAGCTATGTAATGTACAGTTCTTTATCAAATTTGAACATTAATTCTTATAGCAATTTTTACTACAGTTACTGTAAGAAATATATTGTAAATGTTTATAAATGTGTTTTGTATTGCTCATAAATATGTGCATAGTTTTATAGCCGAGCATGCGTCGCATGTGCCACTAACACAACTGAACACACAAAGGGATGACAGACGTTGAAAAATAACTGTGAAGTACCTCCAGGATCGTAATTCATAGGCAGACTAAATATTTATGTGGCTTATATCCCTTTAACTTTTATACCCTTGTCTTGCGAACAATAAATTATCTCGCTTGGGAATTACGACCTACAAATACAGGTCATTTTTAAACGTACAGATTTAGATTTGTACATGATTCTACAGGCTAAAGATTATAAATGTCCAATTGTGTAAACGGTATGAACTTGTTTAGATGGGGACATTTGAATATCATCTTGTTCGAGGTTGAGCTTTTAGTTGGAGAGACTCCTGAGTGGCGTGCCAAAAAATCAAAAGTGCCAAAAAAGTGTGTGCCTGACTCATTGTGACGAGAGTATGGGGCATACAGCCACTCTCTATCCGAGATTTACCTCTCGCGGCAGTGTGTTTGCGCTTACCGTCGAAACTTACGGAACTTCAATGATTGTTTTACATTGTAACTTCCACGTAACTGTCGGGCTTCTCGGAGCTCGGCGAGATGCAAAATAGTGTTTCCACTATGTAAAAACACATCTTTAATGTTCTATTGTTACGTAAAAACAATCCGTTGACTCTTTGACACGTAACTAAATCATAACTCTTGAAATTTTTGTGTTTAATTTGAAAACATAATAAAATCATTTATTAAATTGCAGTTGTTAATAAATTAAATCTCGTAGAATTTCGCCATAAAGCAGCTGACCACGTATCGACGTGAGCAAAAGCGAAAATGGAAGAATTGAAATTACAGAGCAAATGGCATCACGAATTTTAGTCGGTTCAACATCCTGTGAGTGTGTTTTGCCTCATAGCACTTGATTGATGAGGGTTTGTCTGTAAAGCTAAGTTACGTGTAATGCTTAATTTAAAATTTCTAATTAGAACCGCGCTATTGCTTTTGGTGGATCATCTTGGTTCTTGGTTAATACATTGCATGCATAAATGCAAGCAAAGTGGCGGGCTGGTGTTCTCTTGACTCTCTCTATTTACTATTATTGATGTTTAATAAAAAATCATTATGTAGGAATATGAGCACCGATACTACAGCGCCGTGCACACGACTGTCCTCGCGTCCGAGCTACGCGGTTGAGTTATCGTTCGTCCGTCGTCGGGGGCCTTTGCCTGCGGCGCACTTCCGCGACCGCCGCGTCCCCGCCGATATGAGGTGAAACCAGCGGTCCTTTTGATAATGCTAATGTTCCTGTGATACGAACGCCAATAAATGGACATCTAGGGATTTGTGAATTCTGATGGAAATATACATTCTGCCGTTGGTTGACGACATTTGTAAACATAACCGTTACGTTTGAGATGTGACCCGATATATAATATTGTGCTGTGTTTCATGCACACGTGGTCAAAGAGGCGGGCTGTTTATCAGAAATTATAAATAATCTGACGCAATAACAATGCAGCTAATCCAAAGATTAGCCGCATGGTCATTGTGTCATTGTATTCAATATGGCATTTGACGGTTAACCTCATTAAATATCTTGATTGCATAAAAATATATAAAAGATAACCTAACCACGGTATAGACGAGAGCATAGCTCCCTTCCTACACCTGCTTAAACCTTCGATTTTGACCGAGCATAGTAGTGTTATTTCTCTGTTCGATGCCGTTGTTGTTGTCATGTCAAGCAATGCTGCGAATGTTAAAATTGCAAACTAAAACCCATCAAAGAAGGTGATAATAACATTATATTTCAATACGGCCGTTTAGCTTTTTTGAATAACGTATAACGTCGAACGAGGGGGGATTTTACTCGGCCATATTCAACACGGCTAATCGTTTGCCCGTCACACAACAAAGCGGCTCGGTTTTCTAAAATGGCTAGCCGTAGAGAAATACGGTGTTTTAGACAATCCGCCTGCGACATATATGTGTGCTAATACTTGTCTAGTTCCTATTGTGACCTATGGTACTATATGGTAGAGGTCTATGTCCAGCAGTGGACGGCGTCCGGTTGATGATGATAATGTCTAATTCTCCTTACAAATTGCTGCATTGTAACCCACAAACCAGATGCCACCGCAGTATTAGTTCTTCCCTTATAATACGTGATGTAATTTTTTGGATGTCATAAGGGTTGAGAACATAAGATAATAAATGCTAGTGGATCTAATAACATTTTAGATCACAAAAAAAGTCCAGACTCAAGGACGTGCGCTGTACCTCTGGTACTTAGAAAATGTCAATCAATCCTGTGCCTAATATTTGTTAAAAAAAATTAAATCGTTCGTCTCCTCTGTAGAGATCTAACAAGACCACCAAAGATATGCTTCGTATACATCCTCCGGCAATGGCCCAGGTCGGGCTATTGTAAGTATATACTATTATATTATAAGTCAAACTTCATTGATGGTGATATCTCCTTTTACACCTCAACGATCGCCTGATGAAGGTAATAGAGGACTTGTTACGCTCTCTCGCTCGCAGGCTTGAAACATTACTATGACGTCATACTTTCTCGTGCATATAGCTATAGATGTACAAGATGTTGTCACGTTATAAATGTGATGATATGGGACATGTCACGATATAGTCTTGAATTATCATGGCGGGCGTATCGCGGAAGCAGCTGACACCGGCACAGGGCCGTTACCGTCGTCGGCCATTACGCGCGCACTCCTAATTATCAACAGTTATCGCCGATACTGACCGCCGTAATACCCACGTAACCGAGCCTAGCGAAGCGAGCTTTACATTAATAACATCTCTTTAATACTTACTACATTTGTGTTTCGTTTACATTTGCCGATTCTGAATGAAATACATTATTATTTGATGTTTGTTCATTGCAAATGCAATGGAAGCGTTTTGCATAATTTAATTTCGCTAGATGTTATGCGACTTGGTAATCTCTTTTAAGCACGGGTACTTACACTTCTTCCTAGATATGAGTTAGGATATAATTGTATGTACCTGTCAATGGCTTAGGTTATAGTTTAGTGATCCTATCACCAACAGACAACGACGACACCAGAGGTGTCGCAGATCCAAGGAACTCGTGGACGAGGGAGCACAACGCGTCTGCTTGTGTTCTAGTTGTGCCTATATCCTAGGGCTTCGGCTTGCCGAGTCATCTGATTGTATTTTTGCTTTCCATTCTTGTAAAATTATTATATTTTCTTCTTTATATGAATGAATAAAATAATATGTTCTTGGCGGTAAAATTTTACCACTATTAAGTCATAGCTAACACTAAGATTGTTAGCACAACAACACATTTTCAAGCTCGTTTATTAATAAGTGTAGTAGGGGAGAACAGGGTGAACCGAGTGCCACAGACCATTAACCTAAACAGATTTGTCCTGCTTCCTCCACATTCACAATTCTCCTAATACAAACACGCCGATTGCAAGGACCTCTGACACCCCCTATCAATCTAACCATTCTTGGTTAGTCTTGGTTAGGACAACACATAAAAGACGATAAAAGTTTCTTCATTACTTTCACACGGCGGAGAACATTTTGCAAGCGCAATCGCAAGTGTAGCATATTCCAATACAATGGTATAAAATGTTCAACATTATGGCTAGCCCATCCAAGACAAATGGCAATCTATTAGTACAAATATCCACGCCATCGCCTCCCCAGGCAACGGCTATTATATATTTCCCTATTTACATTATACTAATATGGAACGCGTTTAAATCATTGCGGCGATATGATCGGCCTGCTGAGTGTAACAATTTATAACTGCTATAAATATTCGGTAGCCGTCGATAAGTCTGAATTATTCTATCCACGCTTACTCTAAGATTTCATAATTGATTTCTATTGAGTTATGTTTGTAAATATTGAACATTCGCTTCTATCTTCATTATCAGAGCTTGTATCTTTATTAAATTGGCTTACAATCAATTTCATCTAGAACGTTTGAACGTATAAACACCTGTCGGATCCCACCCAGGACTGACGGCAATACGTAAACGTTAATCTACGGTTGGGTATGGGCCTCTAAGTACAACGAAACCAACAATATCAGTTTCAGAATATCAAAGTCCGTTGTGAATGAGAAAAATTGTGATGATATTGTGATAATATTTTAAAAAGTTGCAATAAAACTTGTAAAAATGTACTTGTATTTAATATGTCGCTCATTGTAACTTCATCTGCATCACATTATATACGAACCGCCCCGGCTTCGCAAGTGAAAAACGCGGACCGGATTGTTACATATATTAACAGATTATACTTACACTAAAACCTTCCTCGGGAATTGCTCCTCCCTTGGTGAAAATCCCTTGAACCGTTCAGCACTCTAAGTTTGAATTAACTTCATCACCACAATAAATATCCGGGCAACAGATATGAATATGGAAATTATCCAAAATCATTCGCGTGAATTCAACGAGAATTGACATCACAGTAGCGATAGTCGACGTATTTAAGTTACATGGTATAGCGTTGAACTCCAACGTGCCACGTAAGTAATTATGTGCCGCTACACATCAACCATAAATAAGGCGTGACAAATATACTGCATGCTTGATATAGAATAAGGCCTGTCAATAGACGCGATCCTTCCATCTAGGATTGCCTAACGCTAAGTGAATAAACGCCTGGAGCGTTTGTACTCAATACATTTTTAACACGCTTTTATTAGCCTAAGTATGTCTAGAAAATTCGTTTGAGTTATTTATAATTTTTTCAAAGGGAATCAGATTATATTATTTATATTTGTTGTATGTATGATATTATATTGTTTTGTTTCGCGGGGAAATTGATTTACGAACTGCCTGGGTGTCATCCGATGTCACACACGACTCGCAGAGGAATCGAATAC